>JANRFK010004824.1:11659861-11681051 GCA_030068395.1 Apalone spinifera
GTATATAGCAGTGGGGCATTGTTGGCACATGATGGCATATATTACGTTAGTGAATAAGGTGTGGGGAAGTATATCTTACATGTATAATCTGAGGACTTCAGTCTGCTTTCATCTGCACTAGATTTGTTTCACTGTTTAATAGAATAAATAACAAGCCGCAAAGAAGAAACTCTGTGGAGCTACCTTAGCTCAGAATTTCATTGCTTTAGGAGGTTCATATCAGAACCTGAACATTATCTGATGATTGTTCTGGCTTTTTAAAATGGATAGCATGGTCCCAGGATGGACAGGCTTCTTTCTCCAGAAACTTGCACTGAAACCCTGAAATAAAACAAACAAAAAACCCACCACCACTTACTGGTTGATTCATAGGGACTGTGAACGTTCTCTAGGTGACATTGCAGCTGGAAGGGGGTAGAGAACTGCCTGTAACAGTGCTGGCAGATAGTATGAACATCTACCTCCCCATTCTGCTGATCGAGTTCAACATGGTGCTTCATATGATTCATAAACCTGAAGAAGAGAGTGAGTATGTAAACATAAATACAAACACATATTCATATCACCAAGCTTGGAAATGGTGTGAACCCCAGATACTTCCATATTGATTATTTTGGCACTGCTTTCATTATAGCAAAAATAAATGTTTTTTAAATGGCTAACTTAAATAACTATCTTTTACATTTCTCTATCTGCTATGAGAAAGCATATCAGCTCAAAGTCAAATTTTAATACTAACTACTCTTGCAATAAGACACTGGAAAGGCTTCTTATACACTTATTCAATCTATTCCACAAACAGGAAATTACCTCTTCTCTTCAGCCCTCATGTTCAAACTCAACTGGATAAAGCAACGGAGAACACTCTATAGTGGTTTCTAGGGGCTGAACTAGTGATGTGTTAACAGAACTTTTAACATCTGTAATTTCTGAGTAAGACTGAGGATTCTATAATTCTAGCTCAGAGGTTCCCAAACTGTGGGCCGCAGCTCACTCGACAGTCCCAAGTGATCCACTGGCAGGAGCGAGGGGCAGAGTTTGGAGAGGACACTAGAATTTTTACATTGAAGTTTGTGAAACAGTGATGGAGTGGAGGCTGGTGATTGCTCCTGTTTAGTGCTGAAGGAGTCCAGCACCCCCGTAGGTGGCAAAGGGTGAAGTGGAATCATTGTGGTGGCAGCTCTCAGGGTGGATGGAGGGTTGGCAGCTATTCTTGTTCTGAATCACCATACCCCACAATCTGTAGTGTCGGCCCTCCTGGAGTATCAGCTCCATAGCCCCCTAGTAACCAGAGCTCAGTGGTGCTGCTCTGCTTCCTCCATCATAGGTAGTGGCCAGGCCTGGACAACTGTGGCCCCCAAACCCTTCTCTTGTTCCTGGATAAGGGGTGCCTGTGAGGCACACAAAGGTGTTGGGGTGGCGCGACTGGGGAAGAGCTACCAGGCATTCAGCTGGTTGAGGTGGAGGGTGTCAGTGGGGACTGGCCGAGGCACCTGCCTGGCCTTTTTGCTGGCCCTGCTCTCTGCTGAGGTGAGAGCCATGCATGCTCCACAATGCCCTCTGCCTGACAGACTTCTTGGCAGTCAGGCTGCGTGCTAGACAGTCCCTTGCTTTATTTTCCTTTTGATCACCCTGAAAGGGGATGATGGCTCAAGCTGCCGTGCTGGGAGTGAGCACTATCAAAATGTGTATGTTGATAGCAGGTAGAGAACAATTTAAAGTTTGGCCATCCCCTGGACAGCTCAAGTCATGCCCCTCCTCCATCACCCTCCCCAGTCTTTCCTTCTAGAAAGCAGCAAGAAGTGCTAATAGTGGACCACAGTACCAACTGTAATTGAAGGTAGGCCTCAAGAAAAAGTTTGGGAACCCCATTCTCACCAAGAGTCCTGGGTTCGGTTCCCAGTTCTTTGCCACTGACTCATTGTCTCACCATGGGCAAATCACTTCACCTTTCTGTTTCTGACTTATCAACCCTACAAGGGAGGCTTTGGGACTTAACTGATGGACATAATAACTCAATTTAGGATGTGCAAATTCAAGAACTGAGAGGTATTGTTATTAGGGTATGCGACATTCCTCTTACCGTATATTGTTTTTTAGCCTCTTGGTGCAGTGTGGACACCGGAAGGATGTTGGAACCTTGGGGAAGTTCAAAAGCTGAGTCACTTTGCCACCATCCCTGCCATAGTAGAAATCATCTACCAACATGATGAGTTTGCTCTGGGCTGAATCACCTGCATTTTCACTTTGCTCTGGAGCTTTAGCAGGTGGAGACAGTGCAGGGATAGGTGTGGAGGAAGGCGGTGAAGCAACAGCTGCAGTTTTTTCTGGAGAAGGGGGCTTTGTAGGCTGGATATTTGGTTCGGGTTCTAAGGATTTTCCTTTCTTGAGGAATTCAACCATTTCAGGGCAACAGTACTTCAGGAAAAAGAAAAGCTAATGAATAAAGGGTAAATAGCAGTAACTATATACTACACATACAATGCAGGCTGTGACCTCATTGGATCATACAAGCTAAGCAGGCTAGGCCTCATGATTTCTGAGACAATAGCCCCCCAATAGCCCCCCAAGGAAGTAGTGATGTGGATGCTCTTCCCCCAAGTCAACTCAGCTGGGTAAGATGGGCTAGCAGGCACACTGCTCCTGGAGGAACAGTTCTTTCTAACAAGATATAAAATAGGGATGTAAGCGTATAGTCATGTAAACGATTAACTGACAAGCCTGGGCTTAGCAGTTAATCCTAACGACTACATACACTCCTCCCCCTTGCTGCCAATTTTTAAACCAGCTCCCCACAAGCACCGGATCCCTGTGGAGCGGCCTGCCTCCCTCACCTCAGTGCAGACCCTGTCTGCAGGGAATTCCCTGGGAGTGAGGCTGGGTGTGTACTGGCTGCTAGCCCCACCTCGCAGGGATTACTGAATAATCGTGTAACCACTAAGATTTGGTGCTGTTACATGATTATTCTAGTAAAAGATATCTAATATCCCTAAGATAAAACAAAGTCCTGTCTACCTGGAGTTATTAAAGATCCTGCCGCAGATTTTCCATTCCCTCAGCCACATCAGATTATCCTACCCACACCCCTTCTGTGGGAAGTCAGAAAACTGTTCTTCATTATTGCCCTATATAATCAACAGTAATGACTCATTAATTCTTCACCTCAGAGTGGTTACTTACACACATGTGTCCTCTTAAAGCTTCAGTCACTCGAAATTGGGCATTGCATCTTGGGCAGACTTTCCGGCCACCATCTTGTAAGTCAAAAGTGGGGACAGGAGAAGAGCTGACTGTAATAACAACAACAATACTGAACTGGATACTGGAATCTGATAATACCCCTACATTTCAATAAATACTTAAACCTAACTTTTGGCCCTATTGAAGATTATTTATTTCAAGAGTACTTTTAACTGCTAACAGGACTTGAGAGGTACAAAAAAACATGCAGATTTATGGAAATAGGTGACAACCCATATGAGAGACAATGAATATTCACCATTCCCCAGAACTATCACTGGTGTCCTATGAACTTCCTGCTAAATACCTTTCAGCTAAAATGATCTTTTCCAATCACACTCCAGTCTACTTATACTCTTTCGACGTCCTGCCCCCATCAACACTGAGTTCTAACTCCTTGTCGCTACCTCCAAACATGAGCAAAAGCCCAGAACTGGATGGCACAAAAGGTGGTTTTAAAGCCATCTTTTGCCTCCCACTCACTGGGAAGTACCTTCTGTTCAGGAGAAGTAGCACAGAAGAAGGCCCCCTTGCATGTCTGTAAAGAGCTTTGTATGCCCCATGTGATATGTAAATAATTCTAACAATGGTAGCATGTGCCTCAATGACACTGACTACACCGTAACAAATACAAGGAGCGATCAAGAACTCACATGATAAATATAGAACACTCACTAGGGAAAACTTCAGGTCAATTAAGACATTAACTTCAACTGTATAGCTGTTTAACATGTCTGTTTCCCCTTTTATATGCAATCTAGATTATTTGCTTCATTTTCTGCTTCGGAAATTGAGTGTCAGGAACATCTTTAAATATCTGTGCTTCCAAAAGAACCTAGAAGGCTGCTGCAGACCATACCTTTCAGTGATGATGATGATGACGATTCTGAAACACTGGATCTCTGGGAACCAAGTGCAGGGCTGCTATTAGAAATAAGTGGACTAGAACTCTGACCTAACGAAGGGGTGGTATTCAGTGTATTCACCAGCTTAGCGACCTCATTGCTATTCTCTCCAGTTACTCCAGGTCTCTTCACAGTCACAAAGCTTGCAATGCTCACTGCCAACAGAAAGGACAGCAGAGAAAAAAAAATTAGGAATGTAGGGTCCGATATAGCAGACAAGACCCCTCATTTATCATGTCCTACATCCTGACCCCCTCCAGCTATCTGCCTTCACCATGAAAGAAGTAACTCACCTTGTGTGGTAATGATGGTTCTTCAAGATGTGCTTCTCTATGGGTGCTCCCCTTTACATGTCAGTGCATTCTTGTGCCGGCAATTGGAAATTTTTCTTAGTAGTGTCTGGTCACACCACACCTGAGCAGTAGCTGCCCCATGGTGCCGCTTGTGCTCATTAGACTGCACACATGGCATCCCCTCCAACCCCCGTTCCTTTTCAGAATCAAGGATGCCAACTCCAAAGTAGAGGGAAGCAGGGAAGATAGTGGAGCATCCACAGAGACACACATCTTGAAGAACCATTTTTACTACACAAGCTGAGTAATATCCTCTTCTTTGAGTGCTGTCCCTGTGAGTACTCCACTTTAGGTGTCTGTAGAGCAGTGCCCTGTTGGAGTCATCCCTGAGCTAGAGATGAAAGAATAGCTTGTCCCACAGTGGCTGCAATTTGGGGCTGGTTGTTATGGCACAGTGTCTGGCAAAAATATGCTCAGCAGCCCAAGTTGCAGCCCTATATATATATCCTGCAATGGTACATCCCTCAGGAAAACAGTAGAAGTGGCTATGGCTCTGGTGGAGGAAGCTGTTATCCACTGTGGAGATTGCTTGTTGTGTAGAATGTAACAGCTATGTATGCATGAGGATATCCACTTAGAAAGTCACAAGGATGAAACAGTTCCACCCTGAGACTGCTCAGTGATGGTTAAAAGCAGGGCTCAATAAACAATGTAATCTACTCGCTCGTGGCGAAGAGCCGGCGCAGAGCGATCTGCGCATGCGCAGAGCCCAGAACCGTGTGGCTGGTGAGCGGGGCTTGCTGCCACTCGGCGAGCCCTGGTTATAAAAGGAGTCCGGGGGACTTGCAAAAGGGTTGGGTCCTGTCAAGGTAAAAAAGGTCAGCAGAGAATAGAACCCTGTTGGGTTCTATTGAGGGTTTGCCTGACATCTTTTTGAGGTTTAGGGGGAAAAAAGGAGGTAAATATATTGTTTTATTGATGGGGAAAATGAAGGGCCCTTCCAGTAAGAATTTTGGGTGGGGGCATAATGTAACTTTGTCCGCCATAAGGGCTGATATTTTTCCTACTCATCTTGCTGATGTTATGGCAACAAAAAAAGCTACCTTCACTGACATGTGAAGGAGGGACCCAGTGGCTAAAGGCTGGAATGGAGATCTGATAAGGCTGTAATACATGATAAGGAGGTCTGATAAGGCTGTAGTACATGATCCCAGGAAGGTGTAGGTTCCCAAACCATTGGATTCCAGTTAAAAATAGTTTGGTGATGGGGGGGGAGGGGGAGAAAAAATTGAGGAGCCATCAATTTGTTCGTAGAATGTGGTGATGGCTGACAGATGAACTTTAAGGAAACTAAAGGACAGGCCTGACTCTGAGTTCGAGGAGATATTCTACTATGACCATGAGGGATGCTTTGGTTGGCAACATTATATGTGTCTGTTCACATCAGACAGAAAAATGTCTCCACTTGTAGAGTTAAGTTTTTCTGGTTGTAGGACAGTGGCTATTACCATGGAGTAGCCAGGCTTTGAGATGAAGAGCTGCTGGATTGGAATGCAGCATTTGACCGTGGTGTTAGGATAGTAGGTCTGGATGGTGCGGGAGTCAGTGAGGACTGCAGAGTGTGAGATGGTTGAGGTAAGGGAACCAAGGTCTCCCTCGGACCAGGTTGGGATGATGACGATAATGCATGCCTGATCTCAGTAGATCTTGTGAATTGCTTGACTTATGAGTGGCAGGGGTGGGAAAGCATAAAAAAGTGGTGCTGTACATGGAATTAGAAAGGCATCTCCAAAGGATCCCCTGTCAGAGCCTGCTCTGGAGCAGAACTGCTGACATTTGCAATGAGGGTGAGGGTTGCAAAGAGTTCAATGACTGGGGGGGGGGGAGGTTCCCATTTTTACAATACTGTCTGAATGACTGATGGCTGTATTTCCCATTCGTGCCATTCTTAGATGAGACAGCTGAGGCCATCTGCCATGGTATTCTGAATTCCAGATAGGTATGATGCTAGGGGTGTAATGTTGTGACCAATGCAGCAATTCCAAAATGTTACTGCTTCTGTGCAATTGGAATGCAATCATGCTATACCGTGGCAAATTATGAAGAACATTAACATGTTGTCTGTGAAGATGCATATGGTCTAGCCATGTATTATAGGTAGAAAGTGTTGGCAGGCACTGCAAACTGCCCTCAGTTCCTCCAGACTGATGTGAAGCTTCCTGTGAAGACCACTGGCCTTGGATTGTTTGCTGGTAGAAATGAACCCCTCATCTTAGGGCCCAGGAAGCATCTGTAGTGAAAATGTGAGATGAGGGTCTTGGTGGAAAGGGACACCTTACATGATGTTGCGTGCTCTGATCTACTAGTCGAGGGAAAAGAGGACATGCGGTGGAAGTGATACCCTCTTGCAGAGTACATCATGGGAAGGGGCATATACAGAGGTGAGCCAGGCTTGGAAACAATGCATATGGAGTCTGGTGTCACCACATATGTGGTGGCTACTATATACCTTAGGATTTGAAGGCAGAGGATTTGAAGGTATGGTGGTGAAAGGACTGAACTGAACCGTAGAGATCAGGGAGGTGAACATGTCAAATCTGTGCTGGGGAGGTATGGCCTTGGTTCTTACGGAGTCTAGGTGAGCTCCTATAAATTCTAGAATTTGAATTGGTTCAAGAATTGAATTTTGAAAGTTGATCGGTAGGCCTAACAGTTGAAACAGGGATATTGTTGCTCGTATCATGCTTAGTGTGTTGTGGTATGTAGTGCCCTTGATTAAAAAATCATCAAGGTTGGGGAAAATTATCACCCCCTGACAACAAAGGCATACTGCAATTACTGCTAGGGTTTTGGAAAAAACTCTGGGGTCCATAAATAGGCCAAAAGGCAGCACCCGATACTGGTAGTGTTCAGAGCCCACAGTGAAGCAAAGGAAGCGCCTGTATGCTAGGTGGATCATAATGTGGAAGTTCACTTCTTCTAGGTCAAGGGCTGTGAACTAGTCTATCCGGTCTAGTGTAGAAATAATGATGGAGAGAGTGACCATCTTGAACTTGTGATTCCGTATGAAATTTGTTGAGCCTCCTGAGATCCAGTATCAGTCTCCAACCCCTGGTTTTCTTTTGGGTGAGGAAATAAAACCTCTTCCCCAGTAGAGTTAGTACAGGTGACCCCCGACTTGCGATGCAATTGGTTCCTGGGGAAACATTGCAAGTCGGGGGCGTTGTAACTTGAACCCTCACTGATGATAGGCACTGTGTACCATCAAAAATGCGGGCCAAGGATGTAAGTTGGGAGTTTTCGGCTCTTTCTGCACTTTAAAAAATAGTTGTAAGTGTGGGGTGGGGAAGGGGAAGGTCGTAACTCGGGCGGTCACAATTCGGGGGTTTCCTGTACTTGTTCTACTGCTCCAATTTGAAGAAGTTGCACCTCTAGATGTAATAGGTGCTCGTGGGAAAGGTTTCTGAAGAGGGAAAGAGTGGAGGGATGGTTTGGTGGATCAAACACTCTGAGTGGATGATCTCCAAGACCCAGAGGTCTGATGTGATATTTTCCCATTAGTGGAAAAAAGGGCGGAGGCAGTGGCCAAAGGGGTGGAGAAAAGATGGGTGTGTATCTGATGCTGCGGATAGGTAATTCAGATCCTCAACTAAATTTTCAACACTGCTGTTTAACAGTAGATGGTTGACTTGCTGTCACCTGACAGTGTTGAGGTCTGCAGCATTGAGGGCATTGATCTGAGTGGAAGTCAAACGATCTATGCTGCAGTCTGGTATGAGATTCTCGTAGTCTCTGGTATGGAATGTACTGTTTGTGCTAATTCGGTGGAGTGTACATACCAACTGTCCTAAGCGGGCAAGTGAATCCTTCATGGTGTGAAGGACTTTATCCGTTTTAGCAGCAAAGCAGTAAGACTTGTCAAAAGGGAGGTCCTCCACCTTCATCTGAAGGTCACCTGAGGACTGAAGCCAGGAGGTGCTATCACGGTTGTGTAGGTTGTCATGTTTGTGATATCCATGGCTGCCTGGAGGGCAGTGTGTGATACTGTTTGACCCTCCAATATAATGGCCTGGAATTGTGGCCACTTTTGTTCCAGCAGATGTTCAGTTTGGAATAATTAGCATGGTCATAGTTAGCCAGAAGAGCTAAATAATTAGCTACTCAAAGCTGCAGAGTGGCTGACAAGTAAACCTTTTGGCCAAGAAGATTGACATGCTTGTGGTCCTTGTCTTGTGGGGTGGATGGAAACTGAGATAACTTTGCCCTGTGATGCACAGCATCCACTACCAACGAATTTGCAGATGGTTTAAAAAAAAAAGTCAGTGTCGCTGGCAAAAACAAAATACTTCCTATCAGCTTGTTTGTTAGTAGGAGGAGCTGATACGATCTGGCAAACCCGAGTATCTGCTGGTTCTAGGATAGACCTCCCAATGGATGAGGCTATCTCTGTAGTGGCAGAAGGCTCCAAAATTTTTAAGTTTGTGCTGTTTTTCTCGCACTTCTTTCATGTCAATCTCCTGTGCAGTGGCTATCCTTTTAAAAAGATCTTGGAATTGTTTCAGCTCATCAGTGGATGTAGGTGTTTGGGGAAAATACTGCCTTATCAGGAGGAGGAGGAAGAATTATTTAAAGGTTACTATCCTCAACTTCCATAGGATTTACATCCTCTTCATCAAGACGTTCCTCAGCTGGCACTTCAGGGGTAGTGTTGTGTACAAGGTAGAGGGAATCTGATTGCTGCTCTGGTGAGAATAGGTGGGGCTGTATGGTGGCACCTATAAAGGACCAGGCATCCCAATGTGGCTAGTGAATAGGGTAAGAAGATGGTGAATATGGTTGCCCATACCAATGTGGGAGCAGCAAAACACATGAGGGTTTAGTTGGTCTTTGTTCCCAGGGAAGTCTATGGTGGGTGAGTAAGGAGTGTTGGGAGAAAAAGCAGCTATCCTGCTCATCTGCTTTGCCCTCACTGTCTGGTATGGAAACAGCCGGAGAAAGAGGTGGCTGTTGCATGGTACCAATAGGGGAGAGATTGGTGTCAAGGAGCAGGGACTGCAGTACCAGGTGGATCTCTAGATCAAAGTGATCTAGAAACTCAGAAACTGAGTCGGTGCCGAGTAGCTTTTCGGCATTGCTTGTTTCAGTGTGGGTCTGGTGGTAGTGGTCAGTGCCAAGTGACTCTTGCTCATCAGTGCCAAGGAGTGTGTTGAGGCTGAGGCTAAGGCTAAGGAAGGCAGCATTATCTGCACAAGATAGCTTTGGTGCTGATCTCCATATCTGTATTTTTGGTGCTGGTGTTGTCTCGCGTGCTAGCTCTGAGACAGCCCTCTTATACACCATTAGCATGTGTGCTGAGGCAGTACTGGACGTGCCTGGCTTGTCAACAGACTCTAGAGAAGCTTGGCACTGCAGGCAGAGACCTTGCTGGGGAAACGCTTGGTTTGGGGAAATCTGAAGAAGATAAAGCTTGTTTCCTTGGAATAATGGAAGTCTGAGCCTTATTTTTGGACCTTGCTGTTGATGGACCATCTCTTGTTGGTTGGAAACATTTTTCTAAGAGGAACATTTTCAGGCGTAACTCTCTATCTCTCCTGGTCCTTGCTTTCAATGTTGCTGCAATGAGAGCATTTCTGAGAAATGTGGCTCTCTTCAAGGCATCAAACACAAGAAGAGAGTGTCCATCAGAGATTGGCATAGCATCTCTGCAGGTGTTGCATTTCTCAAAGCTGGGAGAACTGGGCAAGGCAACAGTTGAGATTTCTTCAGGATGCAAAGATTTACTTTCCGCTCTTCTTCCTTATATTTTTTTTCCTCTTTCTCTTCTAAGCTCCATCTGCTGCTGAGGATAACAGAGAAGGAACTGGAGGGGGGAGCTGTTCTGCACGCCAGTCAACAAAAACAAACAGCACCACGATGCAGTTACTGAGCAAGCACAGCTTGACCAGACACTAAGAAAAATCTCCAATCACCGGAGTAAGGATACATCAACACCCACAGGGACAGCACTCGAAGATCACAAGATCTGTCATGTGAATAACTATATATGTTATTGTCATTAATATTATCTATGCCCCTTTCTGAATGTAGCTGTAGTATTTGACTCTGACCACCTAAATGTACAGTAGACTTCCGATAATCCGGAACCTATGGGACTTAGATGGTGCCGGATTATCAGATATGCCGGACTATCAGGAGGTACTATAAGCAGGTTATATATATACTGTATACATTATATACTGTATATAAAGTGTTCTTAACCCTTTTTATTGTACATACTGTATACAGTATACTGTAATGTTTTAGTTTCTTTTAAGCCTTTTTTACCCTTTTTGCTCAGTTCAGCTGCTGCCGCTGCTGCCTTGTGATTCATTTTTTGCCGAAGCTCACTCACTAGGCTCTTGCCATTTTGATGCCGGACTATCAGGAGTGCTGGACTATTGGATGCCGGACTACTGGAGTTTTACTGTAATTACGTTATCTGGACTTCTTAATGCATGAAGCAGTATTTTTATTTGTTCTAAATTATTTACCATTATTTTTAACAATCCATCATTCTCATACTATTGGACATCATAAAAAAAAAGGAATGATTAATTTCCATTGTGCCTTAATCTTAAACAGTTCCATATATAAACTTTCAAAACATACAAATAAATAGTACCCTGCATTTCTTACATATTTCTTACAGTTTTTCATCTGAGAATCCCAAAACATTTTATAAACTAAAATTAGTTAATTCTCATACCCATCTGGGGTGTGTGTGTGTGTGTGTGTGTGTATTATATATATATATATACACACACACACACACACACACACAGAGGCACAGAGCAGTGAAGTGACTTGCCCATAGTCATGCAGTGTGTCAGTGACAGATTCAGGAACAGAACCCAGGACTCCCATTCCCATGTTCTAACCACTAGGCCACATATTTGAAGATCAAATTGTAAACACTTGAGTCCCACTGCTTTCCCATGGGAGGTCTTACCTAATTTGGGGTTAGTAGCTTGACTGGATTGCCCTGGCTGCTGCACAGTTAACTGTCCAAGTGTTGTTGGCTGCGTTGAAGTAGGAGTTGTGGAGGTGCTGGGAGTGGACTTACTTTGCTGTTGTGCCTGGGACTGTGGTACAGTGCTCCTGATGGTAAGCGTGGCCGGAATGACCGTAGTGAAAGTGTTGGTAGTGGGTCGGACCGGCATGGTTGTACCTGGTCTCACCTGGGCCATTTGAGAGAAAACCTGAGGAACTCCAACTGTTGGTTTAACAAACTGGGTACCTGGGGCTTAAAAAAACAAACAAACACAACAACACACAACTGTTTAGATCCTATACTCCCACCTGATGTGTCAGATACCTAACTGCTTGTTCCCAACAGAAGTGAGCTCCCACAACTCCCACTTCTTGAGTGGAGATTATGAACATATAGCACATTTTAAAATAGTTTCACTTTCCAAGATGAGCAAAATGCAAAAGAAAACAGACAGTGAAAATTATTTTGTTTGAAATTATTCCCTTTTTAATAATTTTGGTTGGGGTTTCCCAAAGCACCAGAGTTTTCAATGGGACTCATGCAGCCCCCTCATCCTGTAAACTCACACACAAGTGTTTATCTTAACAGCTGTAAGCGAGACTATTCACAGTAGGAAACTATTTGCAGGACCAGGGACTTACGAAAATCCCACCTCTTCAAGGGCTACTGGAAACAGATTTCAAGATACAATATTATTAGCTTATGTTCCTTTAGTTGGATAAATGCTAAACAACATGCCCATTTAGTCTGTTTCAATGGATACATTGCTTACCTGGGACTAGGGTAATAGGTCTAACCGTTTGGCCTTGCTGTACGTTCAGAACAATTCCAACCTGATTCATTGTGTTCTGTACAGGCCGGACATTCCTTACTGGAAATCCCTGCATTTAAGAGGCAAAATTATCTTTAACATATTTATCCCAACAAACCAAACCCAGAGATAATTAGTATGCAGTTTATCAATCACAATGGGGCACTTGTTTTTGAATGGTCTTCCTAAATTATGTCTTTGCTAAGTATGTTTAGGAGTGCAAGAGACAAATTCAGCAACCACAGCAAATCAGTATTTGGCCAGTTTAAAGTCTTTTTATCGATTTCAGTTGGCATTAGATGGGGCTCTATTTTTTCCATAGTCATAAATCCTATTACTTTACCAGTAGAAATCTGCTCAAAAAGATCCTCTCACCCCAATCCTATTTACCCCAAAAAGGTAAAGGTGCATGAAGAATTTTCACACTGACACCACTAGTCAAAGTCAGCCATATGAAGTAACCAGAGTGACAAACTGGTTAGCAAATTGATTTAAGTATGTAGCAAATTAGTTCTATTTTAATAAACAAACAAACCTTGTGGAAAACAGAATAAAAATGCTTGGAAGACTAACAAACACGGAACTGACTGATTCAAGCACCCACAAATTTTTATGCCACTTAGTGGACCACCACCATCCCCCTATGTTGGTTTAAGTACTGATAAAAAGGACCTGAAAATAAGCTATGAATATATAATTACTGAAGTATTTAGAAATATATTGTGGAAATATTTAGTCATTTACAGGTAAAAAAAAAAAAACAAGTTCAAATACTTTCAACACCAGTATTCCCTGATCTGTGCAATATATGGAGAACTACCTAAATAAAAGCACACAGTAGAAGAGAAAGAAAAGAAGAGCAATAATTTTATTTAAATACACAAATAAGAATGGAACAATGAAAAAAAAATCACTTCAAACAAAAAGAAATTTCCTTTCCATTATATCAATTATATTTATATGTTATGTACAAAGAGCAGCATGGAAACAGCTCATTCCATGAAATGGGCATTTTCTTCAACAACAGTAGAATCTTGAAGGTATCAATCTGAAGACAGTTCCTTCTTGTCCAGCGCTAGCAAATAATCTTTTGACTGGAGCATGATGGGCAGGATAATATTAAATTTGATAATAAGTTTAACAACTATTGGATATTTTCTCAGTTGATCAAATTCACAAGATGGATTATCGAGGTGTTGCATATAAAAAAATTCTTAAGTTGGAGTCAAATGCCCTGGATCAAAGAAGTGGAAATTAAAGGCATTTTTGTATGTTGTTGCTTGATCTGTAGGCTTTGGCAGATGTGTCCAAACCTTTTCTATGGCCTTCCTTTTCACTATCTACCAAGAACCGTATTTTGGGGAAAAAAAAAATGAGTCAAGTGTAGATTTTAGCACAAGCAAGGTAGAGAGAACCACACCACAGAAAGACTATATTCGCCTTCCTTAAGTCTGTCAAGTGAAGTGACACCTGGGTACATCACCTCTAACAACTCACCTAATTCCAGCTCTGTGCTAGAGATTTGTGTCAGATGGATAAACTCCATCACAATATTAACCCTATCAGGCATGTTGTAAATGCAGCGAAGCTACTGAACTCGGAATTCCATTATGCAGAAGTAGATTTGGGGATTCTTTTTCCAAATGCGTCATTCACAATCACAGCATTTTTTGAACTCCAGTGTGCAGTGTTGCTTAAGACAGAGAACTTACCCTCTACAACTTCTGAAAAGACACTTGTATTGACAGTTCTTGGCAAGAGTCCTAGAAGCATCAGTAGTTGCTATCAAGTTCGGAGTGTATGAAAAAAAGTCACAAGTGGTGGTAAAATATATATGAACAGTCAGCAGTAGTGCTCGTCAAAACTTCATCAATACTCACATGGCTACATCTATCAGAACGTAGGATGTCCACTTGATTACTAGCATTTTCCTCCACTTTCTTATTAGCATCATCCTCCAACACTCCCCACGTCATGAAAAGAGCTTGAAGGCTTTAACAAAATGACTAACACTATCTTTGCCAAGTGCTATTTTTATTGAGTCCAGGTCAAACTGTGAATGCATCATAGTCAATTGAGAAATGATCACATTGTACGAATGTATTCCAACAAAGTGTTGGAAGCCTAAAACTGCAGACTCTCATCAGATTAGCAGAGTCAATCCGGTGATAAGTAATACCATGCAGCTTCTCCTCTGATGTGTCCACAGATCTCCAGTTATACAAATAGAAGGTACAGTGCTAAATTGGTTTTTATGCTTTCAAGACCCAAGGTATATTGTCCCACTAACTTATTCTTTATTTTTTCAGTTCACATGACAGTAGTTTTGGGAATAAATCCTGTAAGTAAAGTGTGAAAGCCACACCTTTCAACTGTTGACAGTCATCATTTCATAACTTGTCTATGTTTTCTTTGAACACTGGTCCATCAGAGTCACTTCTGCAGAAAAGTATCAAAATTGGGGAGGGGCTTTTATTTTGGGATTTCCCCAGCTGTTGTGAATACGTCAATAGTTTGCTTGCATTGAAATCCTTTTCTCCGTGACTTCTCTAAAAAACAAAACAACAATTATTTTATTTAGAGCTGCTATGTATACATTAATTTTTAATTATTATTCTGCTCAAATAAAAAAGGAAAAACAAATGCTAAGTTTTGTATAAAAATGTACCATAAATACTGCTTATAGTCTGTGTTTCACAACAAACTGAATTATAGTAAATATGGTACTAATGGCCTTTTCTGGCCTAATAAATCACAATTTCAGGAAACATATCAGAACAGCAGTTGAAGAAATAATAAATATGTCCAGCTCAGGGGGAAAATACAGTGAACAAAAAAACTGAATAAATCATATTTAATTAATAATTATTATTTACCTGCATGTTTGGTGAAATTTGAGGGCGCCTTATGCTGTCAGTGAATTGTCTTCTTTTTTGGTTTGCACAGACTACAAACCACTTCAATAAAGTTCCCATCATCTTCAACAACATCTGAGAAGTAAGTTCTCACTACAAATCGGCAACCCTTTATTTTCATATTCTATTACTGACTGAAGAGATATTTCCAGATTAAATAAGACCAATAATTTTTACAATAACAGGAAATGAAACAGGAAGTATAATCAATGATACAATGACTGGCAGAGATGGCACTAGATGGAAGTTGTCAAAACAACTGCTCAGGCCCCAATTTCCCAAAGTTCCTTCAGCACTGGAGCATGCCCACTGCCTGGTAGACAATTCTTATTCTACCTGCAAGGTATGCAACTACTGGGCTTGTTTTCTCAATGCAGGATACTGAGAGGTATAGGTGTCTGCCTGCTCTGCCCCATACTGACTCACCACTTCAATAGGCTGCTCCTGTTGCAACGATCAATCAGAAATGAAGAGGGCAGGGCCACCCACCCTCCCTGGCTGTAGAAAAGCAGGATTAATTAATACCCCCACCCCCAAAAAAACCCAAAAACCAAAAGTCCCATGGTAACAGGAATTGAGGATTTAAAATGTCCCACAAAGACTCACCTGTGTTGTTATGAAGATAGGTTGGCTGCTCACTGGTGAATTAGTAACATGGTTGGCATTCTGCATGACCTGAACAGGTCGTAACACTGGCTGTGTTACCATTGTTCCTAGCCCCGAAGTGGGGTTCTGGGTAAGGATTAGTGGCTGTCCTCCCTGCTGAACAAGAGGGTTGCCAGCTGGAAGAAGAAAAACAAGAAGTGGTTGTCAAATCTAATCTGCTTATTTTTCACCTTACATTTTTCACAGATTCCTCAGAGAACAGTTTTAGCCTCCACAATTTAAATTAGTTACACTTTGCACATTTTTAAATAAATTAACAAAAAGACCCACCTCTCCCACACATCATTTTACTAGTTTACTCATCTTAAGCTGTCCAGGGAATTTAGCATTCAAGTTCCATAGGTAGTTTTGAAATCTCAAAGATGGATTTCACCTGCCCCAAGCATAGTTGTTGAATACTGGTCTGGCATCATAATGACAACAGAAAAGTCTCTTAGCTGACAAGAAGCTAATTCCTCTGGCATGCAGTAAGTAAGCAAACTGATGCAATACCTCTCACAAGCCCCAGTGAAAAAGGTCTGCCAGGAGAACCACAGCGCACACAAGAGGAGGTTACTTACCTCGAAAGCAACTGACATTCTTCGAGATGAGTGTCCCCATGGACATTAGGTCAGTGCACCACCACCGAGTCGTTGATTGGAGATTTTAGAGCAGTGTCCTTGAGGCCATGCATGTGCATGTCTGCAGCCACACACTCCTAGGTGGCAGGCATTGCGCATGCACAAGGCCCAGTCCCCCTCAGTTCCTTCTCTACCCTGGAACGATGTCAGTGAGGAGGCCAGAATTCCGAAGTAGAAGGGAGGAAAAGGCGGGTTGTGGAGCTCCCAAGGGGACACTCATCTCAAAGCATGTCAATTACTGTCGAGGTGAGTAACCCCCTCTTCTTTGATAGATATCCCTGTGGGTGTTCCACATTAGGTGACTACAAAGCTATTCTGAACTAGGGAGGTAGGGACTTCGGATCTGGCAGAAAAGCAGTGGAAGGGACCACCTTAGCAAATTTCAGGTTGGAGAGAGGTCCCCGCACAAGTGCGTAGTGCTTTGCAAAAGTGTGGTCTAAGGACCAAGTAGTAGCTGCACAAATGTCTCTCATGACTCTGAGCGCTACTGAGGCAGACATAGCTCAGCTGAAGTGTACCTTTATATTGTCAGGAGGGACCGCTTGTGACTGGAAGTAACAGAGCTTAATACAGTCCAAAATCCAGTGGGAGAGACTCTGTGATGAGAAGGCCTGTCTCTTACTGTGGTTCACTATCGACATGAACAGTCTCAGAGATGCTGGAAAAGATCTGGTTCGTTGCAGACATAAAGAGAGCACTCTGCGCAGGTCAAGGGTGTGCACTGTCATCTTAAAGGAGTTGGTATGTGGCTTGGGAAAAAAGGTAGGAAGGTGTATTGTCTGATTGAGGTGGAAGGATGAGTGTACCTTAGAGAGGAATTTGGGGTGGATAAGTAGAGTGACCTTGTCTTTAAAAAAGGTGGTGTACGACAGATCCACCATTATGGCCACGATCTCTCCCATCCATCTCGCCAAGGTAATGGCTAGGAGAAAGACGGTCTTCATGGATAAATGCAAGAGAGAGGTGGTGGCCATTGGTTCAAAGGGTGGCCAAGTTAAAGTGTTCAGTATGAGATGCAGAACCCATGGTTGTGTTGGCAGGGTGATATCAGGATAAAGTGCTTGAAGACCCTTTAAAAACCTCTTAGTGAGTGGGTGTGCAAATATCGACAAGTTGTGTATCTTAAGGTAATAGCAGCAAGATGGATTTTAATGGAACTGATTGCAAGGCCCACTTGTTTAAAGTTCAGAAGATAATCTAGAATGACAGGTAAGGAGGATGCTGAGGGTGCTACCTGGTAGCGTACGCACCATGCAGAGAATCTTTTCCATTTTTGAAGGTAAGTCTTATGGGTGCTCTGTACCCTACTGTGTAGAAGGACTGTTTGCACTTATTGTGAGCAAGTTAGTTCTAGCTCAGAGAACCATCTAGGAGCCACGCCTTCAGGTATAACAAGTCAAAGTTCGATTGGGTGGCGAGGGATTCTAGGGGAAGATGATGATCCTGGCTCTGTGGTAAGTGGATCAGTGGCACCCAGAACATCCTCAATTAGAAAAGGAAACCATGGTTGACATGGCCATGATGAAGCTATAAGAATTAGTTTTGTTTTGTCTCTCCTTGCCTTGTGAACCACCTTGTTCAACAGGGATATGGAGGGAAACGCGTATAGGAGGTGGGATGACCAACAGATGAAAAAGGCGTCTCCCATTGAGCCTTTGCTGATGCCTGCCCTGGAGCAGAATAGGTGACATTTTTGTTGGATTATGTGGCAAATAGATCTATGGTGGAGTGACCCTGCTGTCAGAAAATGTGTGACAATATGAATGGGTTTATTTGCCACTCGTACTCAGTCGGGAGGGCTCTGCTGAGTGCATCTGCCATCATGATCAAGATGCCCGGAAGGTGCACCACGGTAATGTTTATGCTGTATTTGAGGTACCAGTTCCAAAGTGTTAAGACTTCTGTGCAAAGTCCTCGAGATTGGGCTCTGCCCTGATGGTTTATGTAAAACACTGCCGCGACATTGTCTATGTACAGTCTGACATGATTGTTGATGATGAACAGGAGGAACTTCATGCAAGCATTTCTGACTGCACGAAGTTCTAGGACGTTTATGTGTAGGTTCTTGTTGCTGCTGGAACACAGACCCTGAGCTGTGTGATGTTGTAGGTGAGTGCCCCATCATCCTAAGAGATGCATCTGTCATCATGGAAATGGACGGTTCTGATGGATGGAAATGGACTCCAGAACAAAGGTTGTGTGGAGTTGTCCACCATTGCAGGAATTTCTTTACCAGTATTGGGAGGACTAGGGATTTGGATACTGGGTTTATATTAGGTTTGTAGACCTGTCCCAGCCATCCGTATAAACATCTCATGTGGAAGCGAGCATTACTGACAACAAAATTGCATGCCACCGTGTGCCCCAGTAGCTGAAGGAATTCATGTGTAGTTGTTTGGGGGGCTGGATTGCAAGGTGTTTACCAAGGCCACAATTTTTTTGAAATAATCCATAGGGAGGGATGCGGTGGCCCTGGTTGAATAGAAGCATGCTCCTATAAACTGGCTCTTTTGTGTGGGAGAAAATGTTGATTTGGCTTTGTTTATCTGCAAGCCAAGGTGTTGGAATAAGTATCCTGTGATTGACAATGAGCAGCAGGAGTCATAGTGTGAGTGCACTTTGAGAAAGCGGTCGTCCAGATAAGGGAATATGATGACACTTTACTTTCTCAGGTATGCTGGGGCAGCCGCCAGAACTTTTGAAAAGACCCTCGGGGCCATAGAAAGTCCAAAGGGAAGTACTTTGTACTGGTAGTGTTGTGAACCTACAACAAATTGGAGAAAATGTATATGAGTTGGATGGCTCAAGATAGGAAATCTTGCAAGTCAAGAGACAAAAACCAATCATCCTGTTCCAACATTACCATCTTGAATTTCTGTTTCTGAACAAATTTGTTGAGTGCTCACAGGTCTAAGATGGGTCTCCAACCTCAAACCGTTTTTCTGTGGAAGTAATGCCCGTAAAACCCTTTCCCCCTTAATTGTGCAGGGATTGGTTCAATCGCCCCTATGTGCAAAAGGTGTTCTACCTCTTGTTGAAGCAGATTCTCATGGAATGGTGTTTGAAGAGGGACTGGGATGGGGGAATCGAAACGGGGTAGAGACAAGAAGGGAATAAGATAGCCTTTTTCAATTATCTAGAGGACCCATCTGTCAGAGGTTATATGCTGCCAGTTGTTAAAGAATGGTAGCAGACAGTGGTGGAAAAGTTTAGCTTGAGAAGGTAGCATTGGAATAGGTGAAAGGCTCTCACGACTCTCAACCTACTATTCAAATTTGCTTATTACATTGATGTGACTGTTGCGAGTTGGTAGAAGGAGGGTGTTGTCATTGGTTCATGCCTCTGCCTCTATTCTGTTGATGTTGGTCTGTCTGTTGTAATTTTGAGTATCAGAGGGTATCAAGGTCTAGGGTAGGACTGATACCTGTATTGTCTCCTTCTAGGTGCCAGGTTGTGGATCCCTAGAGAACGAAGGAAGCATTGCTCTGGAATCCTTCATAAAAATGGAAGAATTTCATTGGCATTGGTTGCAAACAGCTTCTGGCCATCAAGTGGAAGATCTTCCATCGTAGACTGGATTTCTCTTGGAAAGGGAGTGGAGTTCAACTATGAAGCCCTTTTCATGACTACTGCTGTTGCTGTAGATTGTGCAGCTGTATCAACAGCATCTAATGCAGCCTGCAGGGCTGTTCTGACAATCGTGTGACCCTCCGATAGCGCTTTGAACTGCTGTCTTTTTTTGTCAGGAATGTCCATAATAAAGTCATTGAGTTTGGTGTAATTTCTGCAGTCATATTTACATAATAAAGCAGCATAATTGGAAATAAGAAATTGTAAGGTAGAATACATGTAAACTTTATGTCCGAATAAATCAAGCCTCTTGCTATCACGGTCCAATGGGGTGGACTGGAATTGTTGTTGCTTGGGTTTCTGCTGTGCAGCTTCCACCATGAGAAAGTTAGGTACTGAGTTAGTGAAAAGAAACTCAGAGCCCTTGGGTAGAACATGGTACTTCTTGTCTGCTCTCTTAGAGATAAAAGTGGTTGATGCAGGGGTTTGCCACACCATCTTTGCAGGTTCCATTATTGCTGGATTAATTGGCAACGCTATTTAAGAGGGTGTTACTGAGTGCAGTATGTCCATTAATACATGTTGATTTTCGACAACCTCTTGGAGGGGAATGTTTAATTCAGCAGCCACACATTTAAAAAGGTCTTGAGAATGTGCAAGGTCATCTGAGGTAGTTGAAGGTGGAGGCACAGCCACTTCCTCTGCTGAGGCGGGTTCATTTGACGCCAAGGGTTCATCCACAGCTTGGTTGGATGGGTCCCCTTGTTGTACTTGCTTCGTAGGTGGGGAGTGTGGTGAAGGGAAATATTCCACAGGATGTCATTTCTGGACATTGTGGTGTTTTTGGAAAGGTTACCAATTGTTTAAATATTGCCAATGCGGGTATGGCATAGGCAGAGGTACCCAGGGATTGCCATACCATGGAGGCATTTTCCCATATTTAGAATATAATCTGGAAGCGTAAATAGACTGATCTTGGGGGTGAGGGGAAGATTTCTGGAGAAAACCCCACATGAAGGTCATCTTCAGATTTGGATGAAAATCTTTCTTAAGATAATGTCATTTGTGATGTTAACATAGCAGAAGAATGTGTACAGGTATGGTCTCCTCACCTCAAAAAAGATATTTTGGCCTTGGAAA
>JANRFK010004824.1:11681151-11699113 GCA_030068395.1 Apalone spinifera
GGCCTCTGTTTGTCAGAAGCTGGAGAGGGATGGCAGGAGACAAATTGCTTGATTGTCTTCGGTCCACCCCCTCCGGGGCACTTGGTGCTAGCCACTGTCGGCAGACAGGATACTGGGCTAGATGGACCTTTGGTCTGACCCGGTACGGCCATTCTTATGTTCTTATGTAAGAATGATCAGGACCGAGAAATGGTGAATTGAACATGGAAGAGATTAATAAGTCTATGTTGCATATATTGCTGAGCTGGTGTTGACAGTGCCATAGTAGGAAGCACTGGTGCTATTTGAGGCTCTGGATTATGCCTCAGTGCTGAGCAGACTAGAGACGCGCTAGGCGCCTCTATGGCGGAGGTGGTAGGTGGCATGGCAGACGCCGCGCTCTTCTGCTGCATCTGCAAGGTGGTTTCAGTGCCGGATGTTATCGCAGCTGATGAGGCAGGCAACTTTAAGCTTGACACCTCAGAATGGGGGTTTGAGCTTCCCGCTTTGCTAGCTGTGTTATCGGCTCCGGAGATGCCCAGAGCATCGTAAGCACTTAGGTGTGGTACTACCACCACTCTCGGAACCAGCTGTAAGGGAGATGGCCACTTCGGGGCCGACATCTCCCAAGGCAAGGATAAGGTTTGCTTTTTGGTGGGTTTTTTGGCCTCTGCAATGTTTGTGCTTCTTGGGCTGTTGACTTGGGTCTGAGGCCAGTCTGAGTGAGTTTTCAAGTACAACTAACTTGAGACGAAGGTCTCTGTCCCATCACGCCCACGATTTCAGTTTTGCACAACGTGGGCATCTTTGAGAAACATGCTGCAACAGATACATTGTGCGTGTCTATCCAAGATGGGGATAGGATCTTTGCAGGTAGAACAGCACTTAACACCCGATGAGCCGGGCATAGCACTGAACAACTATCTAACTACAGGAAGGGCGTAAAACTAAGGAGAAAAAAAACTTGGTTCTAAAATGGAATTAGTATCTAAAGGGGTAGGGAGCACTACTGAGTTTTGTCTCCAGCCAGAGGCGGTAGAGACGGAACTGGGGGGAGTGTTCCCTTGCGCACGTGCGATGTCTGCCACCTAGGAGAGCGTGGCTGCAGATGTGTGCATGCGCGGCCCCAGGGACACTGCTCTAAAATCTCTGATCCAAGGCTCAGCGGCAGCACATCAACCTAATGTGGAGCACCCACAGGGACATCTCGAAGAAGAAGAACCATAGAAATTCTGGGTAGCACGGCCAACCACAGACAGTCAATGATGGCAGCCGCAATCATGCTGATGGCTTCACTTCCCTGCAAATAACCCAGGCCTGGGGAGGGCACAAAGGTAACTTAATGCTACCTCAGCTGCTCTTCCTGTTCCTGGACTTTGCCTGCATGCTCTATACTAGTATTTCTTAAATGGTGTAGAGTTCAAAATGGCCACCCTTAAAGGGGCAGGTGATTTTTTTTTTTGCTCAATAACTCCCTCCCCCCCCCTTTTTAAGTCAATAACTTTTCCAAGCCCCCCACCCTTTTTTTTGCTCAACAAAAAATCCTTGGTATTCCTCATTAAAAAAATATATGTATTGTTTGGTATTCCTCGGTCTTAAAAAGTTTAACACACACTGCTCTACCCATCTAAAAGGCATACTACACAATCTCATTTTCAGCCTAAATATAAAAAAAACTGAGCAAATTTGGATCACATGAGAATATCCTAAAATGTCATGAGAATATCCTAAAATAAACTCTTTCTTTTTTTCAATTAAAGGATGGTAAGTTTTTTATCTAGTCTACAGGCAGGAATTAAGGCTGTGAAAGAACAGTACCATGTGTCCTTTGAATTCAATATCCTGATATTACATGGTATATAAAATATTCCATCACTATCCCTTTGATTTCAAAGTTATTTTTTACCTAATGGGTCTCCATAAGAGAATGCTATTGCCTGTTACTATTATATGCAGTGTTGGTTCTTCTATTATAAGTTAAGAGTTGCCTAATACTTTCCCTTATGAAATGCCATTTTCAGTTGCAGTTAATTTTGCAAGATTTTGACTGTCCAGGCTAACCTTTTCAATGACAGGGATCTGTCTCAGACTGAATTTTCTTGAGAGTTTCAACATAAAATGGTTCACAATTTCAGAAAATGAGATTAATGAGAGATATGTTGTTCCATTCTATTAGAAAAACTCTTACAGTGTGTTGTTAAAAAGTTCTAGCACCTCTAGGTTACCTCTGTATTTGCCAGAGTGATGCCCTCGTGCTGACATTGTGCCTTTTTTCTACTCTCAGTTTAAAAAAAAAAAAAAAAAAAAAAAAAAAGGAGGAAACTACCTGACTGCACAAAATAAATGGGGTGAGGAGGAACAAGGAAGTGAGGGGAAGACAGGCGCGGGCTCAGGGATGTGGGCTAGGGGGCTAGAAGCCAAGGAGAACTCGACCAGACTGGGAAAAGGATGTGCAAGTGGAAGATGGGGTGAAAAGGTCTGAAACATACTCTGCTAAAGAATCTACAAAGAACTCAGGATTCTTGAGTCCTATCATCCCACTGTTGCTATTAAACAGCAGTGAAACTCCCTGTCAAAATGCGCATTTCATTATTCTCTAGGTGGGCATAAGTCCTGTTAATCAAGTCTATGCTATGGAACTTAAGATAGGGATGTTAGCGGCTAGCCAGAAAACCGTTTTAACCGATAAGCTATTGCTCATCGGTCCTGGTTAACTACAACATACCCCTTCTTCCCCTGCGTGCTGTGCATTTAAAACTCAGACTGGCAGGCTGAGTCAGTCCCAGCCCGCCATAAATGAAGAGCACACAAGGGAGCTGTCTGCCAGTCCGTGCTGCTGCCTCAGATAGAGGTAGCAGCGCAGAGCGGCAGGCTGGAGTTGGTCCCTGTGGGGAGCTGGTTTAAAAACTGTCTCCCACCTGCCACTCTGCGCAGCTGGCTCTGCATAAGACTGGCTACTGCCTGCCACTCGGTACAGGGACAGCAGCATAGGATAACAGGGGCTGGGAGCACACTGGCAGCTAGCCCCACCCCTGGGAGTCATTGAATAATCATGTAACCGCTTATAATTGGTGCAGTTACACGATTATTAAATCAAACGATTTCTAACATCCCTACCTAAAGGTGCCAGTTTTGCAATGAAATTTATGTCTTTCGGTTTATTTTGTTTTAAACTTGAGGAGTTATATTTTAAAAAAAAGCTGTGTCAGAAGAACATTATGATTGCAAAGTTCAAAATGTAAAAATTAGATAATGTCCAATTAAGGTTCCACTAGCAACTTTAATTCACTCCCCTTGTGCATATACATTATGATACAGACTTTAATTACATGATCACACAATATATTTTCCACAGAATCTCTGCCTCATTCAGTGCACATACTAAAAGGTACCCTGGGAATGAATCAAGGTTGTATAACAAATGAGGATGTGTTATCTATAGAAGTCAGCCTCATGTGTTGCAGAATTTGGAAGGTGTGTAGTGAATGAAGCAAGAGACAAATAAAAGCAAGGGAGTATTGTGCGTATGGCAATTGAATGTCACCCGAGAAAACTAGATCTATCCATGGCTCTCCCACATAATTCCTGTCCCATACTGGGTAAGTCACTTAACCCACAAACTTTTAACAGGTACACACTGGGTATCCCTCATTTTCTGGGTGCCTAATTCAGAACACTTGAAACCTGAAGAAGGGTTGAGAGCTCATAACTGCAACTGAAATCAATGGAGCTGTGCTTTGAACATATAAACTGTTACAAAAATACTAAGTACTCTGAATAAAAATCAAGCCGGTATCATCTCAGGTTGGACCCCCAAAATGAGTGGAGCATTTGACAATTTTGGCAATCTCTGTCTTACATCCTCACATATTAAATGGGGAACAATACCGTCTTACCTGACAGGGCTATCACAAAGATGAAATTCATTCACTAAATGTTTATGAACCACTCAGATACCACAGTGACACATGTCCAAGAAAACCCCATGAGGAAATTTACAATACTGTATTCAGGATTTAAATCTGTGTGCAATAAAAAAGGCATAGGAGGTCACACATTAAATGATAAGGATAAAAAGAAGTATTGCATAGCTACCCATTCGGTCAGCAGCATTGTTCCTGTGCACTGATTGAGGCAGGGGTCCTGCAGAGAAAACAGTATGTGATCGTGTAATTAAAGACTGTATAAAATTGCCAAATTAAGATTGTACAAGTTAGAAATCTCCAACAAGAGGTCATGACTACAACCCAGAAAAAAAAGAATTTTGCTGGAATCTCTTTTTAATGAGCATTTCATATAGTACATTGGTAATTCACTAAGAAGTGTTATTCTTCAAATTAATACTGAACTAACATTAGCAGATCTGTGCTCGAGGATATGTTATCTTTCGGAAGAGTTATAAAACCAAGGTCCTGAAAGC
Source organism: Apalone spinifera (assembly GCA_030068395.1). Taxonomy (NCBI): domain Eukaryota; kingdom Metazoa; phylum Chordata; order Testudines; family Trionychidae; genus Apalone; species Apalone spinifera. Next base: position 11,685,551 of record JANRFK010004824.1, read on the forward strand.
TCATGGTCATTAAAGATTCCATGGCAACATTTGTACAAGAAGAAGAGTTAATAGTAAGTAGTATCTTAACCAAAATCCAACTAGAATAAAATGTTACATCCCCTATAATAACTGTGGCTCTTCAAGAAGTTTTGTACACAAAGATTCTGCTTTTCATGTGTGCATAGCTAAACTATACAAGACAGGATTATTTTTTATCAGTAGTGTTAGTTGGAGCTGTGCCTGTTCCTTGCACATGGGGACGCTCTCCCCCTCTCCCTCACACACACACACTCTCTCTCTCACTCACTCACTCACTCACTCACTCCTGTCTGCCAACAGTGGCCAATGCCAAGTGCCCCAGAGAGAGGGAACCAAACAGGTAATGATTAAGTGATCTCTCTCCTGCCATCCATCTCTAGCTCTGACAAACCAGGACACCATTCCTTACCCATTCTGACTAACAGCCATTAATGGACCTAACTTCCATTAATTTTTCTAGCTCTTTTTAAAACCCTTTTATAGTCCTAGCCTTCACAATCTCCTCAGGCAAGGAGTCCCACAGGTGGACTGTGCGCTGTATGAAGAAGAACTTCCTTTTATTTGTTTTAAACCTGCTGCCCATTAATTACATTTGGTGGCCCCTAGTTCTTATATTATGGGAACAAAAAAGGAATACACAAAAACCAATTGGAGAACATTTCTGCTTGCCTAACCACACTCTGACAGACCTGCAGGTGGAGGTCTTGACACAAGACAGCTCTTCAAGCCAAATCCACAGGGAAAACTTGGAATTATAGTACATACACAAATTCAATTCACATGCTAATGGACTCAATCGAGATATAGGCTGGTGGGGACTCTACTACTGAAGATGCTAACAGCTTTCTCAGCGGCATCCTTCCTGTCTCAGCAATCTATCTATTGACTTTGATCTTTGTCTGCTTAGGTATAAGTACCCATTCTCCAGATTCTTAATGATGCCCTGTTCCTCCCCCCACACACACACACACACTCCTGCCTCTTTCCTTTCTCTTCTCCTCTCCTATTTATTTCATATCCCCTACTCATAACTCCGGTCATCTGAAGAAGTGGGCTGTGCCCACGAAAGCTCATGATACCATCTACATGTTTTGTTAGTCTATAAAGTGCTACCAGACCATTTGTTGTTTTTTTCTGTAACAGACTAACTCGGCTACCCCCTGTAACTTTTCCTTATTCACTTTCTCTACACCACTCATGATTTTATATACCTCTATCATATCCCTCCTTAGTCTCCTCTATTCTAAGATGAAAAGTCCTAATCTCTTTAATCTCTCTTCATATGAGACCCATTCCAAACCCCTAATCATTATAGTTGCCCTTTTCTGAACTTTTTTGGGATGAGGAGACCACATCTGTGCGCAGTATTCAAGATGTGGGCATACCATGGATTTATATAAAGGCAATAAGATATTCTTTATCCCTTTTTTAATGATTCCTAACATCCTGTTTGCTTTTTTGACTGCCGCTTCATACTGCGTGGACGTCTTCAGAGAACTATCCATAATGACTCCAAGATCTCTTTCCTGATTAGTTGTAGCTAAATTAGCCCCCATCATATTGTATGTACAGTTGGGGTTATTTTTTCCAATGTGCATTAATTTACCTTTATCCACATTAATCTTCATCTGCCGTTTTGTTGCCCAATCACTTAGTTTGGTGAGATCTTTTTGAAGTTCTTCACAGTCTGCTTTGGTTTTAACTATCTTGAGCAGTTCAGTATGGTCCACAAACTTTGCTAACTCACTGTTAATCCCTTTCTCCAGATCATTAATGAATACATTGAATAGGATTGGTCCTAGAACTGACCCTTGGGGAACACCACTAGTTACCCCTCTCCAGTCCAAATATTTACCATTTATTCCTACCCTTTGTTTCCTATCTTTTAATCAGTTCTTAATCCATGAAAGGATCTTCCCTCTTATCCCATGACAATTTAATGTACGTAAGAGCCTTTGGTGAGGGACTTTGTCAAAGGCTTTCTGGAAATCTAAGTACACTATATCTACTGGATCCCCCTTGTCCATATGTTTGTTCACTCCTTCAAAGAACTCTCATAGATTAGTAAGACATGATTTCCCTTTACAGAATCCACGTTGACTTTTGCCCAACAAATCATGTTCTTCTATGTGTCTGACAATTTTATTCTTTACTATTGTTTCAACTACTTTGCCCGGTACTGACATTAGACTTACTGGTCTGTAATTGCCGGGATCGCCTCTAGAGCCCTTTTTAAATATTGGCGTCACATTAGCTATCTTCCAGTCATTGGATACAGAAGCTGATTTAAAGGATAGATTACAAACCATAGTAAATAGTTCCGCAATTTCACATTTGAGGAACTATTAACTATTGTTTGTAACCTATCCTTTAAATCAGCTTCTGTACCCAAAAGGTAAAGTGAACCCAATTATCCCTGAGTTCTTTCACCAATAGAGAATCCCATAGAAGTGGGTCTTCATATAAGTGGGCGAGGGTACATCATGGAATTGGTGTGGACAATACATTTCGAAGAACCGTTTATACAGAAGAAATAACCACTCTCACTTCAAGTGATTGCCCAGACAGATTTTATTCTTGGTGATTAAAAGGCAGTATAGATGTCCCATTGCTTTAAGGTGCATATTAGGAGTGCTACTTAAATAAATGAATGCAGAACAGCCCTACTAAACCAGCATCTAATCTGAAAGGTTCTACTAGGGAACAGTGTCATGTAAGTGTGTGCACTGAATACCATGTAGCTGCTACAAATTTTAGATATAGAGCAGAGGATGCCTGAGTACTAATGGAATGAGCTCTCACCTTGCTAAATCTTAATATATCCATTGTCAATTGCAAACATGCTTAAGTAACCTCTGAGAGGATACAATTATCCTTCATTTCTATCAGCAAAAGTCACAAATAGTTTGGGCATGAGCTGAGTTCTAAGTAAAAAGACAGTGCCCTTACTACAAGTATGTAAAGTTTAATAGCCACTTGGGCTTAGTGAGCTTTGGAAAAGAAAACTGGGAGGTGAATGGATTGGTTTTCATGGAACTGAGATAAATTTGGACAGAAACTTGGGTGAGGTCTAAGAGAGAAAATGTCATTATGAAACAACATACAAGGAAGACCAGTCACAAATACCGGAGTTGCCTCTACCCTTTGAGTTGATGTAATGGCAACCAAAAATGCAATCCTCACTGACAAGTAGTGCAATTGCTAAGGGCTCAAACTGGAGACCAACAACCCCACTAATACAATACAGTGCATCTTTACTATAAAGCTCTTCACAATGATTAATATTTGGCTATAAAGAAACTGGTCCCTGAACCCTACTTCAAGCTTGCCCCATGGCTGCGGTGGAGGCTGACACTCTTTTAATTTTGCTGCAGCCGCGAGGCTGGAAAAGTGGTCAGCCGCTGCCACAGCTGTAAAGCTGAAGGAGCAGTCAGTCCTCCATTCCCCTTCAGGGCAGCAGGACTCTTTCACTATAACGAACCCCTGACTATAATCAATAAATGGCTTGGATCCCGATGGATTCATTATAGCAAGGGTGGTCCATGTACCAGTGGGGATGTCAACATGTAGATGACTGCACGCTAGGGATGTTAAATATCGGTTAATTGAATAGTGTAACCTCATGAATTCTTATTGGTTAGTCGACTATTCTATAGTCCCTGGGGACGGGGCTGGCAGCAGCATGAGGTGCCAAGAGGGAGCTAGTCCACAAGGGGAGCTAGTTTAAAAACCAGTTTCTCTTGCGGACCAGATGTTTGTCACCCTGTGCTGCTGCTTTTAATAAAGAGGCAGCAATGCAGGGTGGCAGCAGCCCCTATCTGGGGGGAAGGGGTCTGAGCTCCCAAACCCAGCGTGAACCGGAACTGAGCTGGGCTGCCTGCCTGCCCAACTCCTAATACACTTTAAATGCAGAGCCACAGTGGGGGTAGGTCCCACAGTGGGGATAGGACCTGGCGTGAGCCAGAACTGAGCTGGGCTACTGGCCAGCCTGCTAAAAAATGTACTGGTTGTGAGGAGAAGGGAAATGTGTATAGTCTATAGCATTAACCTATAAGCTTTTGCTTATCAGTTAATCAACTACACTATTACATCCCTACTGCACGCAGCCTGGGCTTTTAGGTTACTCCTGTCAACTACACACATCCTCCTCCCACTCCTCCCTCCCTCCCCCCCGTCTCTGTATTAGAGGCAACAAGGGAGGGGGAAGAGGGAGCCAGGGCCCGCCTATCTCCACACTGCTGCTTCTGATCGAAAGGCAGCAGCGCAGAGGGTGAGGGGGACAGGTGGAAGCCAATACACTCTAGGAGACAGCTTTTAAGCCACCTCTCCATGTGTTCCAGCTCCACAGACCCGCCTGCACCCCCCCTTGCTGCTTCCTACAGAAACAATGGGAGAGGTGGAGGGGCAGGATAGCCAGCTTAAAAGCCAGTTCCCCTCAGCATCTGCTCTGTGAAGATCACCACCCCTCGCTGCTGCCTCTATCAGAGACAACAGTGTGGAGGCAGGGGAGGCTCTGTGGCAGCAGTCCCTGTCCACAGGGGGTCCAAGCTCCCCATTGACAGAGGCTGCTCCAGCCTCCCCTTACAGACAGAGCCTGCTGCTGTGGAGCAGCCTCTGTTCACGGAGAGCACAAGAGCCCTGCAGACAGGGGCTGCTGCCACCTCACGCTACTGACTCTGTATGAGAGGCTGCAGGGCAGCAGGCGGGAGCCAGTCTGCACAGGTAGCTAGTTCTTAAATAGGCTCCCCTCACAGACCAGCTCCCGCCTGCCACCCTGCGCTGCTGCCTCTGATAGAGAGGCGGCAGCACAGGGTGTCAATGGGCTCCCCAGGAGTGGGACTGGGAGCACAGTGGCTGCCAGCCCTGCCACACAAGGTTTATCAAATAGTCATGTAACCACTACATTTTGATGCGGTTACACAACTTTTCAATTACACGCTATCTAATACGCCTATTAACCAGAATACAGTGGTGTTCCTCTGATCATTTAGCAGCCTGCCTGTTGAATAAGGGAATTAAGGTCCAGCCTTTCTCCTTTCATACGCCATCAAAATCTTGATAAATGTCCTTGAACATAAAAAAAACCCCATCAGACTACACTATTCATCCTCAGCAATGTGCATCAAAACTGCTACCTTGTGGAAACCCCAGACTGCGGGGCAGAAGAGAATCATTTATAATAGTATCTGTCTGTTCCTTAGCACCTCCAAGGTCCTCTGTGGCCAGCTGTAATATGGATAGAGGAGTGCTATATGAAGGAGTGCTATATGGCTCTAGGATAACTGCTTACTCTTTAGGGTTGGAATATATATACCTGAAGAGTGTAGTCACCCTTGAATTCTTAAAGAACTAGAATATCCAAATTTATGCTTTCTTTTCAGATCAATTCAGTGGTACATCTGGGTTTCTGCCATATATTTCATCAGGTCTTGGAATACCTTTGACTTAATCAACTGAGGCCAACATAGGTGAATTCACTGCCTTATCTAGGGAAGATGAAGACTTTGCAAGAGTGTTCACTGAGTATGTGTGTGAGTGTGGGGGTGCCAAGCAAGAGTCTAATGTGTGTGGACAATCACTCAAAGGACATTATAATCTGCCTATCTAAATTCCCCTTGTAGTTTTAACTGGACATAGTACTCTCTCACACACTGTTATATCATGTTGCTGTATCTTGCCAATCTGTTGACATGTATTAAAGATGGACAAAATATTCCCTTATGCTATTTCAATATCTTCAATGTGTAAAGCACCTTGGCTGTGTCTACACTGGGCCACTTATTCCGGAAAATCAGCCGCTTTTCCGGAATAAGCTGCAAGCTGTCTACACTGGCCCCTTGAATTTCCGGAAAAGCACTGACAATCTACTGTAAGAAATCAGCTGCTTTTCCAGAAAAACTATGCTGCTCCCGCTCGGGCAAAAGTCCTTTTTCCGGAAAACTGTTCCAGAAAAGGGCCAGTGTAGACAGCACAGTAGTGTTTTCCGCAAAAAAGCCCCGATCACGAAAATGACGATCAGGGCTTTTTTCCGGAAAAGTGCGTCTACATTGACCACAGACACTTTTTCGGAAAAAGGGCTTTTCCGGAAAAGCATCCTGCCAATGTAGATGCTCTTTTTCTGGAAATACTTATAACGGAAAATTGTTCCGTTTTAAGCATTTCCGGAAAATCATGCCAGTGTAGACGTAGCCCTTGTGTCTTAGGTGAAAAGTACTACAGGAATATAAATTGTATTTTTATTTGACAGTGAAGTTACTGAGTCAAAACTGTCAATCTAATGTGGAAGATAGATACCTACCATATTTTCATAACAGTATTGCTTTAAAAAAAAAAAAAAAAAAAAAAGGAAAACACCATTCAAAGCTGGCAGACAAATACTGGACCTTCTAGCTATTTATGTAAACACCAAGAATTATTTAGGGATTTGAACAGTTGTATAAGTAGGAATAACTGAAGGAAATAAAGACAGTGAACATGTGGACTGCATACCAATTTAAAATGTTGGGAGTTTTTTTATGAAAACTCCCCAAGAAAAGTGATGGAAGCCTGCAACTACTTCAAACATTTAAAACAGAACAGTAGGGAAAAATTCTGCTCCATCAGGGAAATGAACTAGGTGAATCAACAAATATTGTCCAGCTTTAGCTTCTGCAATTCTGTTATTTGATTCATGGACACACAAAATTACTGCTGTCCACTCCATTAAGTCCTTCTCCTTCTGAAAGAGAGGTAGTCTACATCTACAGTCATACTCATATAGCTGTGCCATTGTAAGATTGATCATGTTGCTGCTCTATGCTGACAGAAAGGAGCTCTCCCATCAACACAGTGCTGTGCACACTATCATGTATGCCAACAAAACTTATGTCACTTGGGGTGTGTGACTGACATTGGTTTAGGTCTTTTACTAGACCTGCTAAGTCAAACACTGGAAAATCGATTTCTGAAGTATTGATTTCCAAGTATGTATAGATAAGGCCTTAATGGACTCTTGCAATTCTAAGTTTAAAGTCTTTTTAATGAGTCTTTAAAATGCAACAAAACAGCCTATGAATGTAAAAAACCTAAATGCTGAAAGCTGGGATGGTTCCAAATATAGATTGTTTCTTAAGCCTTCAGTGTAGTCTGCAGTTTAAAACAGGATTTGACCCTCTCAATTACTGGGCCAGTAGGTATTGCAGGGATTGTAGAGGTGACAGATGTCCCTATGGCATTATGCCACTTCAGTCCCTGCTGGCAGCAAGCCTAAAGGGATTCCCCTGTGAGTCAAAGTTACATAGTAAGAGATGGCATCAGCTCAAACAACACCACTGCTCCAAAAAAAGAGTCCACATTCACAACCAAAGAATTTTATTCTTATTGGTCTGAAAAGCTGATCAGCCAAGTTTTGCACTGTTGTACCAGTGTAATCCAACTTATATTAATAGAGAAGTATCACAGCAACCAAAAGGAGAATGTAGCCTAATGTATGTAAACCAATGGGTTCTAGAGAGATATAGAATATAGTCAAGTTTCTATAGCTCCGTTCATATCAAGGGATTGTAAAGCATTTAAACTGATATTAGTATCAACAACACCACAAAAACACCATCAGAACAACCAAAAAACTAAGTTTAGTAGCAATTTAGGTTGTGAAAGAACACATTCCATCCATTCAAAATCTTAAAATAATGGAAATAAGTTAAGATTTGTGTATTCCTTTCCACTTTCATATTGCCTATAGCCAGGGCTTGACAAACCCTGGTGAGAGCTACTTGCCAGCCCCGTACTGCGCATGCGCGAAGCGCCGGTGAATGGGGCGCACGGAGCAACCGGCTTGTTCAGCGGTTTATTGAGCCCTGCCTATAGCACTCAATAATGCTCTCCAACACTCCACAAGACTTTTACTTTCATCTCAAAAAGATACCAAAAACAATATATAAACCAACTTCATCAAACTCACACTCCAGCATAAAACTATGACAGTGACCTTATATATTTCCATATCAGAACATCTGATTGTCATACATTCCATTCATTTGGGAAATTATTCTGCCACATTACTGCTGTGGTCACCTGATAAGCTTCCCACCATGATTCTCTAGAGTATTTTCATCTCACGCAGCTCTTTAGTTAAAAGACACTGTATCAGAATTCTGTAATGACCATCTTACTTTTTAGGTCAAATGCTGGCCAAAAAATTTTGTAAGTCCTCAAATTCACTTTTTAGTGCATCCAGTGCTGACCATAGGTCCCAATATGCAGTATTCCATTATGATTAAGATCCTATCAAATTCACTGTTCATTTTTGTCAATTTCACAGCCACAGGATGTATAAAACAGTGAATTTCAGTATTTCAGATATATAAATTTGAAATATCATGGTGCTGTAATTGCAGGGCTCGGGTGGAGAACCTCAGGCCCAGCTTGCCTGGATCTTGCTCCTAAAGCCAGGGCAGCCCCCCAGCATTGGGGAGGCTTCGCTGGTGCTCCAGCTCCCACCCTCCACTGCCACACTGCAGGGCTGGACCCTCCTAAGCTCTAATATAGGAGGAAAATGTGGGGAGTGTCTTTCTCCTTCTCAAGCAAGGGCCACATCAGCAAGGGATTTTTTTGTTGTTGTTTTGGGGGTTTTTTTTGCTTCTCATTTGTGTGCAGCCTCCAACTGATTTTTCTGCAGGACAGTGGCCTCCGACCCAAAACATCTTCCCCACCCCTGTTGTAAGAGTCTTGACCCAACACGGAGTATGGGGAGAGAATTGAGAATTGCAAGGTTATTGTAGGAGGTGGTACTGCTAATAGGGATGTTAGATATTGCTTAATTCAATAATCATGTAAATGCACCAAATCTTAGCGATTACATGATTATTCAATGGTAGATATAATAGTATATAATAATATATATAGTAGATATCTGAATCTATATAGTAGATATCTGAAACTAAAGCATAAAGGTTACTGATTGATTTCTATATTTATCAATCAATCAGTAACCCTTAAGCTTTAGTTTTTAGCCTGTAACAAGCATGACAGTACCAGAGGGATTTGTATTATTTTTTTGTGATTAGGAAGATGCCTTAAATCAATCTCCCTTATCATTAAAACTACTAATTATTTATCACAAAGATGCTATATAGTAATTATTAAATATATATGGTATTTTTTTCAATTACTACTTCAAACTTATAGCTCCTAGCCTGTTCTCTGCACATATGATCAATTTTTCTATAAAAACTTGGTGGTAGATTATTTTTCAGTAGATTTTGCTGAGCACTGAATAATAAAAATCTCACATTTATACAGCCCCTTTAATCCAAAAGGATCCTAACAGTTTTTATTAAAGTAATGCATTGAAATACAAACTACACAGAGAAATCATGTTAGCCACTTCTAAAATTAAACAAAGAAGCTGCTTACATGCATACTCAGACAATTTCAGGTTAGGAAGTGAAGAATACCATTATCCAATTGAAACAGCTTGAAAAGTTCAAGGAAACGGTATTATTCAAATTTGGCTAATGTGGTCACTAAACAGCCAGTGTTGCATTTTGCAAGAGTAGACACATTAAACTAGTGCAAGTGGTCAAGACCTTTTATACCATATTTGAAAGACTATATCACTGGCAACAGCAGTTTTCCTTAACACGCTGTGGCACTGGATTCAATACTGAATTAGAGAAAAAAGAAGCATCTACTCCACTTCCTACAGAATATTGTTTTAAAAAGATGTCTCCTATCCAAGTACTAACTTGATCCATTTCTAATTAGCTTGTAAAATCTCACAGTATCACAAGCAGAAGAGTGTATAGCTACTATTGTGGCCTAACAGTACCCCATCACCCACCACCATAATATTGAAAGCATTTCTGCTTACCATTGTTGTTTGCAAACAGTGTCACTAGTGTCTTCTTAGCACTGTCACTATTCTGAGCCCCACTGCTACTGACCGATGTAGCTGTAGAAAGATTACCTCCTATGGATGCATGGGCAACAATCGGCAGAGGGGCAGAAACAGGCTGCAGACTCACTGAAACTGCCAGAAAGGAATTTCATAGTCACATTTACAAAAATAATACGCAGACACTAGGGTTTGCAGAGATGCCATAACAGCATGCTACTTGGGCATACTGCTATTGCATTACATGAAGTAAAATTTGTAGTTTCACGTATCCTATTTTCTTATCCCAGTATTTCCTGCTAAGCAACATAAGCAAGAAAAGTCATTTGACCCATTCAAGGCCATTGTTACTTATTTGCTTACATAGATTATTCCCCAACCCCTAGTGAATAATTTTCTCCTTGCTAATGCCACTCTGCCTGCCACAAAAACCTCCCTCTAGTTTTGCTTTGGCAAAAAGAGCATGAAGAAGCAGGTAGCACCAAAAGTGGCAGAACCGCACCCTTCCTGTGGGAGGCACTACCTTATTATCCTACTCACCTATCAACATACCCAGCATCTACAAGTTGAGGTTTCTTGTTAAAGCCACCGGTTTTGAATTCTTTCCCAAATTTCCAATGCCAACAAGATACAACAAGCAGATAGTCCAAAGTAGTAAAAAAATTAGCTGCCAAGAACACCTCCAGAGCACCATATAACAGGATAAGAACTAAGGTTCACAATAGTTGAAGATGGAAGAGGCCAACTAACCCTATTTTTTCATCTTAGCCAAAAGGACAAGAAAAAACAATTCAAATGGTCAAACAAAAGACTAATTTATTAAATAGGCCAGTTTGATCCACCAACCCACACAACTAGGAAAGGACTTAAAAAAAAAACTCCACAACCCACACCAGACTCAAAAATTTTGGATGAACCAGAAGAATAGTGAATAAATACTTTTTTTATTTTATTCATGTTACATCTACTTTTGAATTTTAAATCAATTATCATCTAGTGATAATTACCCAATTTCAATATGTATTACTTCATACACATGTTCATAACATGTTGTTCATATTTATGATTCATCATTCTTATGCAATACCTAGATTGGAATATTAACATTTAGTAAGAATGTTAAGGAAAGAGTATTTTGTATAGACTACACAATTAGTCAATAAGGGAAGGCTCGCTCCGTGACTGCTGCGCCTCTGCATTTTTAAAAGTAGTAAGAACCCAGCAGCTCTTACTACGTTTAAAAAGCAGAGGTGCAGCAGTCCTGGACCCACATAAGCTCAGACTGCGCAGTCCCGGCTCTCACTGGATCCAGCAGCCCCTGTTCATGGCAGCCCAGCTGGAAATTCCATCAACTACTCAATTAGCTAATCAATTGCAACTGAACATCTCTAATCACCAGTACTGCTCCTGAAGAGCCATACGAAACCTCTCTCTTCATCGTTATGTAACAGGAATTTCTAATTGTTCAGAAAATTAATGTTTTAATATATTTATTTTTTAACAGCTAAGTATTTACTTAACAGAACATAACTAATCATTGTAGTTTCCCTTTAAGAATAAATAATATGCTATATAACATCCGCGTATTACATAGCTCTATGCTAAAATAGTTTATTACCTGTGGCAGTTTTATCAACTGAATTATAATCTTCAACAACAGAATCTTCAATCACATCACTGATTTTCTGCCATGGCTCCAGCTCCTCCTCCTCACATTCCATAAAAAGGTCGGTATCTGCCATCCTGTAAAAGGGAGAGAGGAAAGACCTTTACTGGGTGTTGTGAAAACTAGGTTTCGGCAAACAGCAAAAGTCTCATAAGACAAAGAATCCTAATTCCAGATCCAGTAGTAATGTCCATTATTTTTTCACTGGAGTAGAGGAAAAAAAATGTGAAACTTGGAACTACAAATTAAATTTTAAAACAAAGAAAAAGTAATTCACATACCACTCAAAATGGATGTTTGTTCCCATTTCAAAAAGAAAAATTGATTTTACCTTAAAACATCAGAATATCAAATCTTTATTTTTCTGTTTCAGTATTGCCATCCAGAAGTTCTGACATCATCAGTTCCCAGGGGGTGCCCTAGGCCCTGTTCCTATTTCGACCCTTTCCCCAAGCGTTCACACCCACCCCGCCTCTTCCTGCCCTAACTCCTTCCTCTTTCTATACAGTGCCTCCTGCATGCCACTGAATAGCTGATCACAGCCACCAGAGGTGTTGGCAGGGATGAGGAGGAGTTGATCAACAGGGCTGCAGATAGCTGAGCTGAGCACTATTTTTTTCTGTGGTGGGTGCTCTCAGGCCCAGACGACCTGTGGAGTCAGCACCTATGCAGCCAATCCTGAAAGTTCAAAAATCAAGACCCAGAATCCTCAAAATCAAATTTATTTTTTTAAATCAGGAGATTTAAAAAATAATTATTTTTGGTCTACTATTTTTGAGTACTCCTTTACCACACAGTATGTGAGTAACAACTGCAGGCTGAACACTTCGATCTTAAATGCAAACAAGATTTACAAACACAAAAATGTGGGCGCCTCATCCCCAATTTCCTGCCCACAGTCCTTCCCCAACCACTAATTCCCTGACAGGCTCCTCCTATAGCATCTCTGTCCCCAGCAGGCTTTCTTATAAGCAAAGAGTTCCACATGTTGATTATAAGCTAGTTTTTAAAAAGCAGATTACCTGTTAACAGTCTTGTAATAACTGTCTTTCCAATTCACTGAATGATTTTATACTATGAGATTCAAACAGAAATGCCTAATTCATCTTCTCTGCCCCACTCATTATTTTCTATACCTCTATCATGTTTCCTCTTATCTATATTTTGTCTGAATTAAACAATCCCAACCATTCAATCTCTCCTCATGTGGCGCTTTCTCATTCCCGCTAATCATTTTTGTCACTCTTCTCTGAGTTCCAATTTCTTCTACATCTTTTTGAGATAGGGTGACCAGAATTGAATACAGCAGTACAGCTGAAGATGTACCATGGAGTGTACATCTTAATAGTTTGTTTGCTTTTTGACCATCAGAGAGAAGTTTTCACTCAGATGTCTACAATAACGTCCACATCTTTCTCCTGTGTGGTTATATTTAATTTAGACCTCAGTGACATATAGGAGTACAATGCTAATACTTATAGATTGTTCCTTTGAAGCTTGTTAACTAAACATTCAGACTATCAAACCAGTATTAAAACAAGGTGGAAATGGTTTTACAGCTTTTTATATTAACCTCTAGAATTATAATAAATATCTCTGCTTAGAAGGCAAGACAAGTGTCAGGATTAGGCCTCTAAAAAGCTGGGTTTCATTATTACTGTTCAGTTCTAGGGATGTGAATGACTAGTTGACTATTAGTGGACACACTGGTCAACTAGTTGCCCCTCCCCCCCTTGCTGCCTCTATCACAGGGGTGGGCAATAATTCTTGACGGGGGGCCAAGTTTTTGGAAAGTGGTCGAGGGCCACACACTTCCATGATATTAATGGAGGAGATACAGGGGGTGGGATGTAGAAGGGAGCTTGGGGTAAGGGATTGGGGTGCAGGAGGGAGACTGGAGTTGGGATGAAGTAGGTGGTTGTGACCTAGGGTAGGGGACTGGAATGCAGGGGTTTGGGATGTGACCTAGAGTAGGAGGGGATTGTGATCTGGGGCAGGA
>JANRFK010004824.1:11699213-11710781 GCA_030068395.1 Apalone spinifera
CCCGGGCTCCATGCGATGCTGTTTTGAAATGCTGCAGGGAGCACAGGGCCAGCGGGGGACTGCTTGAGTTTCCCTCTGGCCCCGTGCTCCCCGCAGCACTTTCACCTTTGAAGTGTAGCAACAGCCCTGTAGCTGTTGCTTCACTTCAGAGTTGGAGGCGCCCTTAGCAACTAACTGAATAGTTGATGCAAACTGCATCGACTATTCGATTACCCAAGTCATCTAAATTTAACATCCCTATTCAGTTCTACATACAGGACTCCAATAAGGCTTTCTAACTTGATACCACTCAGGCAATTGGGCCAGACAAAATGAAAGCATCGTTTTTGTAGAACTAACTGCACTGTTTCACAGAGGAGGAATTAGCAGTTTCTGAGCTTCATCTTAACATGTGGCTCACCCCAAAAAATCAATTAATTGAATAGCATGTTTAGGCCATGTCTACAGCAGCACAGCTGTAGCTGTACAGCTATAAAATCGCTCTTGGAGCTGCTGCTAGTGAGAGAGATATTACTAACATAATAAAACCACTTCAACAAGCGGAGTCAGTGGGAGAAGCTCTTCAACTGCCACAGCACTATGCACACTACACTTATGCTGGCAAAATTCATACTGCTTGAGTGAGGGAGTGTCAAATCCCCGACATTAGTTTTGTCGACATAAGTGGTAGTGTAGACATGGCCTTAGATAAATCTTTGACACAGACTAGTAATTTCAAGAACTGTATTGCATTTGTTAAAAAATAAACTAGAGATTTTATAGGTTACCATGAAAACTTATTTCCTAATCTACAAGATTGTTGTATTGATGTAACCTATCAAGGGCTGAAAGCAAAAGAAGTGGCAGTTCTGTAGCATAGCTAAATGAGACTTCACACTTTCAGAAATAATTTTTCTCCTTTTGATTATGTTTTGGTGGAAGAGGAGACTGTTGTGATTGCATTTTGTCATCTCTACTACCATTTGACAGCCATTAAATCTGATGAGAAACATTTTGAGACAGATTGGCCAAAGTAAACAGCTGACAATAAAAGACAAGCAAGAAAATAATCTAGCTCATTTACAGACAATATGTGTTATAAATAGCCACAGAAACAGAGCTGACCAGAATGCTTAAATACAAATCTAGATTTTCATTAGCTTGTTGTGTAAGGCAATTTCAATTGTATACTATATACATCTATTAAGCAATCATAGTGGAACTAAACTGTAAATGTAAGTCAGATCAGCAAGCTACAATAATTTTACTACTAAAAACAAATAAAGTTCTAACCAAACAAAAGTATCTCAGGCCTTAAGTAAGTCTAAAATAATTGTCTAAACAAAATGGCTTTTAATACATCCAAATACTCAGCCACGATTGCTTATGAGTATCTGTTTGCTGGGTGGTATTGATGGATCACAGACCTGGCTGAGGTCAATGGATATACTAAACACTCCGTTTGGGCTAAAAGATCCTTTGTTTACTGTTGACTGAAACAATGGAAACCATCACTTTTGTAAGTTGGAGCAGCATAGCAAGCCTGGACAGTGACTGGAAAATGCTGGCTCGGAGGTCGTCTTGGGCTGATAAATGCAGGAATTGAGCATTGCAGTAGATACTGAAAGTGTCTAAGCAGACATTCTCTGAAGTAACAAAGTGCATTTAAAGTCAGATCAAAGATACCTGACTTCAACATCAATTTCTCCTAGAAGAGACAACCCTCAGAACCCTGAAATTTGGCTATATGAGTAAAAAAGGAGTAACAATACTGACTTGATTGGGACTTTTTAAAAAAAGATTGAGTAGTAAGCATTTGAACCAACTCCACAAAAGTCAGATGAGTGAAGTTATACACAAATGTTTGCAGAACTGAAGCCTAGACTATACACAAGGAAACACTGAGCTATGGGATACAACAAATCCTCTATTGATTACATTTAAAAAAAAAAACCAGAAAAATTCAAGAGAGTTAGGTTGTTAGGGCAACATAGTGATATATGGTTAAGCATGAAAATCAACTTGGGGAAAGTAATGAACCATTTTATCTTTTAATATTAGTTTATGGACCTGATTAGAAGCTTAACTAGCTCATATACAGTTTTATTCAGAATAGTAGTATCCCTGTTTTTCCCCATTTTCTGTGTGATGGCAGGGTGCTGAAGGAAACAAGCTGTTGCACAATGACTAGGAGTGTGTGCGTCCTCTGACTAGCTTTCTTTTATCATTCTTAAAACATATGTTTACACATATATAATAAGGATGGAATAGGAAAGTGGATTATCCAATTAAACAATAAGCAAAAGCTTATAGGTTAATGCTATAGACTATATGCATTTCACTTGCCCCCTCTCCGTGACAGTAAATTTTTTAGCAGACTAGTCAGCAGCCTGGCTCAGTCCTGGCTTGCAACGGGTCCGGTACCTACCCCTGCTGCAGCTCTGCATTTAAAGTGTATTAGGAGCCGGCCCAGCTCAGCTTTGGCTCACATTGGGTCCAGGAGCTCAGACCTGCCCTAGACAGGGACTGCTGCCACCCTGCGCTGTTGCCTCTTTCTCAGAAGCAGCAGCACAGAGTGACAGGCAGCTGGTCCACGAGGGGAGCTGGTTTTTAAACTGGCTCCCCTCGCAGACCAGCCCCCAATTGGCACCCCACGGTGCTATCTCTGGTACAGAGGCTGCCAGCCCTGCCCCTGGGGAGTATAGAATAGTCAACTAACTAAAATTTCATGAAGTTACTCAACTATTCAATTAACCGATATTTAACATCCCTAGTATATAAAAATATAACCAGAAGTAACAACTCTTTGCAAAACTGATAGGCGTTAAACCTGAAACAAATCTGTTAGTACGAAACAGACTGTCATTACATACTGTGAGAAGTTTACATGGCATATATCTGTGTGAGCATTTTATTTTTTAAAAAAGAAAAAAAAAAGTGCAAAATGCCAACTGGCACTTGGCATAAAATGTAGTGTTCATATCCCATTGGGCATAAGGAGACCTAAAGGACAGGATACCGTTTCAGGATTATAATTTTTCATTATCAAGAACACAGATGCCAAGTTTTGTGCAAATCCATGCATGACATTTTATTCAAATTACTTAAGTAGGTAATTTGCATGTCAGTATATATCAGTTAAATACTGTATGAATTTAGTGTTCAAGAAAAGTGCTGGATTGAGACTAGATTTCCTTTACAAGGTTTCCCAAGGAGAGAAGCAGTTGTGAGGAGCCCTATGGCTCCTGGGTAGCAGGGGAATTGTGGTGGTTGCTATAGCCTGCCATATCTTACAAGAATTATTCAAATAATTGAGGGTTTTGCAGACTGGGCCTTTACTCATCACACCTATTTATGATTCTGAGGTTCTTTGTTCTTAATTTCTCTCTTTTAAGAAAATAATGGTTTACTTTATAGAATACAGGAATGCTAGACAAGTATGTTAAATTACATGCAAAAGACAGGTCATAACTCCACAAGGAGGTATGTAAAAGAAAAAGAACAGAATGAGGATCCAAAATTGTATACATTCATCAACAAAATGGCTACTGCTGCTTTACTTGCATATCTAGCAAATAACAAGCAAGTGCATTTATGTAGCTGTTGCCATGAGATTCCATATTAAGGAAAATGATTAGTTACTCCTAATTGTTCACTCTTTTTTCTCCTGCCAGAATGAACAAAAAGTTTATAAATATAACATACTCCTACAGCCAAGTTATCCCAATTTAGAACAACCAAATTCCTTCATATCTGTTTAAGTACACGTCCATTCAGTAATCCTGTTATTACATATGTGCACTGAACTCTCACAAATGTATGCTTAAAAGAAGCTTAGTCAGAGAATAAAAAACCTGGTAACCAATGGGAAAATACAACAAATGAAGTCTCTTAATGGTCAAATAAATTCTAGAAACAAATCCAGGGAAAAACTATTTTTCGTAAATAAATTATTCTGTTGAATTATATCACCTCTTCAATTTCTATTATTTAAGTATCACTACAGAACACACATCACCATAGTATCGGAGTATTTCAGAAACATTACTAGTGTATTTATCTCAACAATCCCAGAAATAGGGAAATATTCTCCTTGGTTTAAAGATGCTAAGGCTCAAAATGACTTGCCCAATATTCCACAGGAAGTCTTTGGCACAGTCAGAAATAAAATCCAAGTCTCTAAAGTCTCATCCAATGCATCAGCTACAAGATCAAAGTGCCCCTCATTCAAAACTAGAACCATTTGTGGATAAGGAAACACATCCTGACAAATAAAACAAAAGAAGTCTCTGTAGCATCTTTTAAGCTCTGCATAGCAGGGGAAAAATGAGATTCCATCTGTCCTAAATGCCATTTTCTCTCTCATTTGGTACAAATTTATAATAATTATATTTGAACTCCAAAAATATGAGATAGGTCTATGCTTGTTTCTAGTAGGTCACTGTCTTAATTAACCAATCCCTGCATATTTGTGATTTTAAATAGCCATCCTCTTAGAAACATCTAGAAAAGAATTTCATGCAATATTTTTTGGATAAAGCTCCTCTGAGATGATAAAAGAATGGCGACACATAAAACAGTAACCATTTGTCTGGAGTCATATTACTCTGTATTAAATAAGCAACAGTGCCTAGACATTACATTGATGAGCACTTTATAAATATTTAAGACAGACAGATCTGTAAACTAAAGTATGCATGGCATTACTATCCAGTAAGGTAAAAGCTATGCAGTTTAAAATTACACTGAGGAAATCTTTCCACACATTATTAAGAATACATAATTCAACACCTCATAATTATTCAAAAGACACCAAGACAAAACACTAAAGAGATTGTAGCTACAAGCTTCCTTTGACACTAACTTGCATTAAGTGCATGATATTTCATCTGTTCATATCAACTCAACTAAGAAAATGTCTTCTCTCTTCTACAATGTAGCAGCTTTGTTTTTCATAGCTTTGATCTTGAATATTTTTTGTAAGTAAAAAGCCCTTGCTCAATAAAATGATTAATCCCAGTGATAAATACTCTACTTTTAGCTTTTCAGCTCATAGCTGGCAGATTGCTTGCTTGCAAATATGGATGCCAAAAAAAATTGCTAAATATGCTAAATATACTACAAGAAATAAAACATTTTAGATACATCTCTCTCTGCTGTCAGTTGAAACGTGGGAAAAGACCTTTATGGTGCTGAAAGCCAGTGTTTATTAATTATACATAATGAATTGGCACTATTACAAAATATGGCCCCTTTGGTTTATGTGGGCAAACATGGCTCATATTCATCTTTACCACAAGGAAAAAAAATAATTAAGCCAATGGTCATTATGCTCTTGAATTAAAAAGGTTATAATTTGATTATACATTCTGCTAAAACAACTACCTTCACTGATGCAGAGCCAGCAATAAAAATTGAATCTGCATCCAAAAAGATCACCCTAAATTTGAAAAAAGTGTTTTTTTAACTCTTCTCACGTCGCAGCAAAAAGCAGCTTGTCTCTTCTAATTTCAACCTAAATTTTGCATCTGATCCAGGCAGCAACTGTATTTATTAATTCATGAACTGCCATCCTGCACAATTAGATAGATATAAAATGTAACAATTATGAACTGCCATTTTTCTCCAGAAAGCTTGACAAAACATCTAGAAAGAAGAAGTTTTCCATTTTGGTTTAAAAATTTAGTGATATTTTTAAACCTTCAAAAAGCATCTCACCAAACAAAATTCAGTTAATTCAAATCCTATCTCCAAAAAAGGCCACAAATTAATAAGTTTTACCTTAGCATAACTCTATTAACTTCAAAGTAGTTAGCAGGGATTTATATAGATGTAAGTAAATTAAGAGAATCAGGTCCTAAATGTGTTCCATTATCAGAAGATGCACCTGTGTGTACTGGAGTCTACATGACAGCTGTAGAATAAGACAGCTGTAGTTCTCTGAAACAATATCTAATATATTTACTGTTTCCCTCTCAAGTCTATATTACTGAACACAAAATAAGTTATACCCCTTTCCCATCTCCCTCAAACTTTTTAAAGGACTGGTTGCAAATTCAAGATTCCATCTACAGTGTTCTTGAAAGCTGCATGACAAGACATGCTATTGGTGTATAAGCTTTAACAAAACTTTATCATTTAAAAAAAAATCTACATAAATGAGCACTAGTTAGGCCACTGTTGATGGCCCATTTTCTACT
Organism: Apalone spinifera; assembly: GCA_030068395.1. NCBI lineage: Eukaryota > Metazoa > Chordata > Testudines > Trionychidae > Apalone > Apalone spinifera. The sequence goes on from JANRFK010004824.1 coordinate 11,705,393, forward strand.
AAATAATGACATCATCTCAGACACAGGCAGTTTTGGGGCAGAATATCAGATCACAAGTGAATTTCCATCCTACTATATACGTGATTTTAAAACAACTTTCTTTTAAAATTAAATAATAATTTTGTACATAAATAATGCCATTTAATTATTGTAATTTCTGGAATAATCCTCACAACATCCACATGAAATAGGGAAATATTTTTATAATCATTTTACAGACAGGGAAAACTGAGGCAAGGAGATGTGAATTGACTTGCCCAGGATCAAATATAGCAATTACATAAAAGCATTAAGGAGACTCAAGGAGCTTGAACTTCTGACCCCACCCACTCCAACCACTAGTTAATACTGCCTCACAAAACATAAAGCCCTCATTATTAAAAATAGAATCAAACCATAATGGAAACAGATTTCCAGTCTCTGACCTTTCAGTGCCCAGAAATTATTAATTAAGAATGCAAATTATGTCATTTTAAACAACATTCACCACCACACATGCTCACAAATTTGGATTTTAATTTAAAAAACTTTATTTACTGTGGGTATGTCTACATTGCATTCCTCTTTCGAGAGAGGAATGCAAATGCAGATGAACAAAATTTGCAAATGAAGCACGAATTTGAATTTCCCATGCTTCATCTGCATAATCACGTCCAGCCGCTTTTTCAAAATACTCTATTTCGAAAAAAGAAATGCTGTCCAGACGTGGTTATTTCGAAAGAAAGGGTAATTTCGAAAAACGGGTTTTCTTTTGAAATAACCGCGTCTAGACAGCATTTCTTTTTTTCAAAATAGGGTATTTCGAAAAAGCAGCCGGACGCGATTATGCAGATGAAGCGTGGGAAATTCAAATCTGCGCTTCATTTGCAATTTTGTTCATCTGCATTTGCATTCCTTTCTCGAAAGAGGAATGCAATGTAGACATACCCAAATACAACAAACACGGTCAGAAACACTTGACTTCATATGAATTTACAGGGTCTATGATGACAGCAGATATCTATGCAAATATTGGGCTATATTATTTTAAATTTATTTTTTAGACAAAACTCTGCAGTGATTCCAATGAGGATCTCATGCTCATAGTCCACTGTTTGCAATTTCAGAGTGAATGTCCATTATGGAAATAATACTAAAACATGGCTCACCTATGAACCCTGATTTACAAGTCCAGATTTATTTCTCCCCAAGGAATATTGCAAGATAATTTTACTGTGATAATAAGGGACTGAGTTCTGCACATTTTAGACAAAATATCCATTGAAGGCAATTGGCCCTAGATCACAACTTTATGCCAACTAAGGTGAACTACTGCAAGGACACAATGAACAGGCGAAAGGAGATTTTTGCAACCTCTCAGCCAGGGAGCATTCTGTGATGGGGACAGGAGAGGAAATATGTCAGGAGCAGGTGCCCAGCACACACCTGTGGTTTGATGATTCTGTGCCTACAAAAATGCTCACAGGGCCACTGAAACTGATGCACAATTTTTTATACCAGTCTGGATTTGCTACCAAAATCTTAAGATCAGAGCACTTATAATATATCCCAGCTAACATTTCAGTCCCACCCCCAACTCTATTGTTTTTCTCTCAGTATGAAAAAAAAAATCTGCATTAATATGTAATGGCCAATTACATTTTCATTCTTTTACTAAAAAAACAAGACCAGGTTGACCTGAAAATAAAATAATTGTTTTTAAGAAGGAACCCCCTCACCTGAAAAACAAAATGAAAATCCTAATGCCTCACAGGGTTCTTTATCAAGGAAAATTCTAGACATAAATGGAATGTGTAAATGCATCAAAAATCAGTTGACCTTTTTCCTCTAAGCACCCCTCTTCTTTCTATCCAACCTCCTTTCTTGCCCTCATACACTCCCATCATCTAAACTGTCAACCTGTTTCTTGTCTTCTGTGGGTCATCCTCCTACTTTGATTGTAAGCATTCAGCGGCAGGGAACATATTTTATTTTATCTTTGCAAGAGCTATGATAGTTGACAACAATTAAATAACATATAATAAATTAATCCCATGATTAGGACAGGACACATTCCTCTTTTATTGAGACAAATCCTGCAATTCTTACTCTGGCAAAATGCCCACTGACTTCAAGGAGTAATATGCCAAGACAGCATATTGGATATAAAATTATATCAGACTATGTATTAGTTGAAAAAACAAAGGATCAATAAGAAGTTTCCTATGATGTTTTAACTGTTGATATGAGTATTTTAACCATTTTACAGCACCTTAGATGAAGTAAGTCAGGGAAGAGAGTTGTTTAAGATGAGACTCTAACAAGCCTAGGGCAGGGGTGGGCAATAATTTTAGGAGAGCCACTTTACAAATTTTTGAAGTGGCCACAAACCATCCCGGAAGGGGCAGGGCCAGGACACTTTCATGAGCCCCCGCCTACAGACTGATTGGCCTGGGCGTGAGGGAGTGTGTTCTTTGCCCCCTCCCCCGCTTCCTCCCTAGAGAAAACTGCCAGCTGTTCTCAACAGCTGGAGGTTCCCTCTAGGTGCCCATCCACTAGTGGGAGGAGACTTCACACATTCCCCACCCCACTCCCGCCCTCAGGTCAATCAGGGATGGAGGAGTGCATGAAGTCTCTCATGCCCTGCCCCAGCCAGAGGTGGAGCAGTGCCTAGAGTGAGCTCACTCGAGGCACCACGCACCCCTTGCAAGGCAGGAGGTGCACTCCCTCCGAGCACTCCCCTGCTCCCAGTCCCTGATTGACCTGGAGGCAAAGTCTCTCACTCTCTGTGCTCACCATGCAAGGCACTTACTGTAAGCGCCATGAACCCCTGGCAGGGGAGGCCGATTGGCATGGGGGCAGAGGAGAGGCAGGGCATCCGCAGGCCAGATCTGGCCCACAGAGGCTCTCTTGCCCACCTCTGGTCTAGAGCAAGACAAATTTATTTTTCATTGGCTGAGGTGATTCATTTCAGTTCACTGGCTATCAGGATTACTTTAAAGCAAGGGTGGGGAACCTTTTTTGGGTCAGGGGCCGCTGACCCACAGAAAAATCATTTGGGGGCTGCACACAAGTGAGAAGCAAAGAAAAAAAACATGACTGATGAGCAAGCTCCTCACATTCCCCTTGCACACCAGATCTTAGGGGGGCCCAAGCTAGTAGATTTTGTGCGCTCCAGCTCTGTGGGGGGATGGCAGGGGAACTGAAGCACCAGCATGGGCTCCCCAATGCTGGGGGGAGCCCTGAACCCCGGGGGCTGGATCCAGATGGGCAAGGGCTGCATCCTGCCCCTGAGCCTGAGGTTCTCTACCCCTGCTTTAGTGGGCATATTGAAATGTCTACAAATATTATCACTTTGGGTTGTTACATGTTTTATTAAAGATTTTTGAGTGCATAATACCTATTAATTAAAATGCATTACTGCGTGTTAAATTATTATCTGCTCTTACATTGTGAACTGCAAATGAAAAAAATATATTTAACTTGCTTTCTGTTATACATGTGCAACTAGACTAGCATTATAATATTGGGATTTCATAGAAGAGATCCGGGGTATGGGAGAATCTTCCTGGGAGACTGGGCCTGCCCATGAGCCTCAAGTTCTTGTAACATGCTCATCACTTTTGGCACTGATCTTGCAAATGACTCTGTGCAGGAGCCTGCCTTCCACAAGGCTCTTTTTGGATTCAGGGGTCTAGTTATATGGACTCAGAGTCTGAACATTTGTGATGCTCATATATGCCAACAAGGCATCCATATATACACACATGCAAGTGTATATGGGGGAAAACAAAGACAGTGGATAGCAGGATGTGAAATGAAGAAGGGCCATTAGTTTCAAATGCCTGCAGGATGTCCCCCAAAAGGAGCAGCAGGCCTGTGAGAATAATTCACTTGATGAAGACTGGTGATAGCAACTGCTGCCAAGTTCATAAAGCAGAGAGCTTGGTGATGGTGCACATGGGATGTTCATGTCTGTACCTCATCCCCACATATTCTTCATGCCAGAACCCGGCAAAACAGAGGGCAAGTTAAAAGGTGCCCTAATATCAGACGTCCAATGTTTCTCAGACATCCACTCTGAAGGGAGGGAAATAGTGGGCAAGCAAAAGGGGAGTCACTCCCTCCAAGCAGCGGGGAAGCCATGGCTCCACCTTGCACTGGGAGGAATGGCAAGCATGTTCTGGGGACCTCCAGGTTCACTGAAATGTCAGGCAGAGGGAAGTCACACTCACCTCATAGACAGAAGCCGCTGGCACGTTAAGGAAACTCCCTTCCACTCTGGGGAGTAGCCAGGGCTGGCTTGAGCCATTCCTGTGCCCCGGGCAGCAGGCGTGCGACACATGCGTGACTCTGCCCCCGGGTGCATGGCGCACTGTACAACTGCAATCGGGCATGCAGTGCCCAATTGCAGCTGTAAGGGGCGCCGCACGGCCCACAGCCCCGGGGGCGCAGCATCTGAGGGCACCTGAAAGGGGCGCTGCTCGGCTGGGCGTATGGCACCCCTTACAGCTGCCATCAGTCACTCCCCCATAGGTTGGCACCCCAGGCAGCTGCCCGGCTAGCCCTTCTCCCCCCCTTAATCCGGCCCTGGAAGCAGCAAGTATGCCAAGGCAACTTCCCCCTCCCCCATTAAGGCAGTACCCTCTGGGAGTGACAGCCATGCTAATCAACTCCTCCTTTCTCTGAGGAGAGCAGCAGGCAGCCCAAAGGGATCATTGGGGTGTGTAGGCAAAATGGGGCTCACTGTGGAGGTCGGGGGGGGCGAGAGCAGAGGGAAGGCCAAAAGCCCCCCCTCACTCTCAGATGGGCAACGAGGTGGACTCCCCCTCCTGTTCATTTTCATTAAAGAGGATGAAGATAACACCTTTCCCACGGGAGTAAAAACAGGCTAGTTTCCATTTACTGTGGCTGCTTCGGAAGAAAAGGTAGAGAAAATAATCCCTGTGCCCAACATGGCCGCCCACCCAGCAGCAGCCCTTGGAAAGGGGTGGGAGCAAGGAGACAGAGCAACTGCGATCCTTCTCCCCGCAGGGACGGGCACCCAGCCGGAGGGTAGCGTGGGAGGCACTTTACGGCGGCTCAGGGGCTGCTCTCTGCAGGGTTTAACCCCGTTATGTTCGTCTCCAGTCGAGGAGGGGGGGCGGTGAAGCGGAGGGAGCAGCCGAAACCGCCTCACTCCTCCCCCTCAGCGAGAGGAGGGGGTATGCGGATCACTCCGCCTCCCCAGTCAGCGAAGGCGGGCGAGCGAGCGAGGGAGCAGATATTCCGCCGCCCAGCGGGAACAGCTCCTCCCCCTCCCCTCAGCAACCCCGATCCCTCCCTCCCACACCGGAGCTCGCGCTCCCTCCTCCCTCCCCGCTCGGCGCGTCTGGCGGCCGCTTTGTGTACGGCGCGCGCTGCCCACCCC
>JANRFK010004824.1:11716939-11740408 GCA_030068395.1 Apalone spinifera
GTGGTCTGGAGAAAGTGAATAAGGAAAAGTTATTTACTTGTTCCCATAATATAACAACTAGGGGCCACGAAATGAAACTAATGGGCAGCAGGTTTAAAACAAAAGGAAGTTCTTCTTCACACAGTGCATTGTCAATCTGTGGAACTCCTTGCCTGAGGAGGTTGTGAAGGCTAGAACTATAATAGGGTTTAAAAGAGAAATAGATAAATTCATGGAGATTAAGTCCATAAATGGCTATTAGCCAGTATGGGTAAGGAATGGTGTCCCTAGCCTCTGTTTGTCAGAGGATAGAGATGGATGGTAGGAGAGAGATCGCTTGATCATTACCTGTTCAGTTCACTCCCTCTGGAACACCTGGCATTGGCCACTGTCGGCAGACAGGGTACTGGGCTGGATGGACCTTTGGTCTGACCCAATATGACCATTCTTATGTTCTAATTACTTTACCCCACAAGATTTGGATTTCTACCTGTCAGAATGTACCTTAATATTCTGCATGCTCAGATCCTAATAATTCCCAGCCATATTAATTTGTTTACCTTAATCCCTAAATACATTATTTGTTATTCATTTACATTTCCAAGATACAAAAATGTCTGAATTGTTAATTCTTGGTAAAAGTAAAATTTTGATTAAAAATTGTTTAGTTTATATATATAGATTCCCCAATCCAAACTTCCATGATTTTTAAATTTTCAGGAATAATATTCCTTGGGTTACTCGCTTATTGATTAATTATTACTTACTATTCTTTTGTATGTCTGTGTAACAACAGAATTGTTAGAATAAAGAAAAAATGCAGTCTGCTACGCATTCTAGCACCAGACATGCTTTCTGTATCTGATTGTGAATGACTTCTAAGAGTTCCAAAGGAGTGGCAACTAGTAGTAATACTAATTTATGTACCTGTGAAGTAAAAAAAGAGATCTGAAACTGTATATCTGTAATAGGATGTGAATAAATATAATCAAACATCTGAAATTTGACACAATGTACCTAAGGACACAGTCTAGACACAATTATTCATCTATCAAAGGCCTAATGATATCTCTAATGATATCATTGCCTTTTGTTTCCAATTATCTTTAGACTCCAGTATGACACAGAAGCCAATACTTTGCTAAGATTATCTAATGCTTACTTCTGTTAAATAACCTACTTCTGACCTCTTTTCCTATAATTTTAAACTATTACCCAGGATTTTAATAGGTACTTTGTAGTCAATGTTTCACCACAAGGCCATTCTATCAGAGGGGAAGCCGTATTAGTCTGAATCTGCAAGAACAATGAGAAGTCCTGTGGCACCTTATAGATTAACAGATTTATTGGAGCATAAGCTTTCGTGGGCAAAGACCCATTTCGTCAGATGCATGTAGTGGAAATTCCAGAGGCAGGTATAAATATATAAGCATAAGAAAAGAGTTCCAATCAAGAGTAAGGTTAGAGATAACAAGGTCAATTCAGTCAGGGAGAATGAGGCCCATTTCTAGCTGCTGATGTGGAGGTGTGAATACCAAGAGAGGAGAAATTGCTTTTGTAGTTGGCTAGCCATTCACAGTCTTTGTTTAATCCTAAACTGATAGTATCACATTTGCAGATGAATTGTAGCTCTTCAGTTTCTCTTTGAAATCTGTTTTTTAAATTTTTTTGTTGCAGGATGGCTACTTTTAAATCTGCTACTGTGTGTCCAGGGAGATTGAAGTGTTCTCCTACAGGTTTTTGTGTATTACCATTCCTGATATCTGATTTGTGTCCATTTGTTCTTTTACATAGGGACTGTCCAGTTTGGCCGATATATATGGCAGAGGGGCATTGCTGGCACATGATTGCATATATTACATTGGTAGATGTGCAGGTGAATGAGCCCGTAATGGTGTGGCTGATGTGGTTAGGTGTTGTGATGATGTCGCAGGAAATCACCGTGATTTCAACAATTTCCACCCCACCATAAACCTCAGCCTGGACCAGTCTACACAAGAGATCCACTGCCTGGACACTACCGTGCAAATAAGTGATGGTCACCTAAACACCACCCTATACCAAAAACCTACGGACCGCTATGCCTCCCTACATGCCTCCAGCTTCTAAGGTATAACCGCATTTGCTCCAACCCTTCAGACAGAGACAAACACCTACAAGCTACACTAAGCATTCTTGAAACTACAATACCCACCTAAGGAAGTGACGAAACAGATCGACAGAGCCAGACATATACCCAGAAGCCTCCTGCTACAAGACAGGCCCAACAAAGAAAATAACAGAACACCACTCGCCGTCACCTATAGTCCCCAGTTAAAACCTCTCCAACACATCATCAGCAATCTACACAGGGGCAGCCCGTGAGCCTAGGCAGACTCGGTGGTCACCTAGGGTGCCGCCAGCTTAGGCGGCTGATGATGTTACGGGGCGCCCGGGCGCCCAATGATTACGTCATGGCCATTGACAGCCGTGCAGGCGGGGGCGCCGATTGTGCCTTCCGCCTGGGGCACCAGCTGCCACAGCCGACCTCGGGCTGCTCCTAGATCTACAACCATCCTGGACAATGATCTCTCACTTTCACAGGCCTTGAGAGGTAGACCAGTCCTTGTCCACAGACAACCCACCAACCTGAACCAAATTCTCACCAGCAACTATACACCATACCACAGTAACTTTAACTCTGGAACCAATCCCTGCAATAAACCTGGGTGCCAACTCTGCCCACATATCTATACCAGCAACACCGTCACAGGACCTAACCACATCAGCCAAACCATTACAGGCTCATTCATTACTATGTGGCTTTGGGTCTTTTTAAAGCTTAAAAATTAAGAAGACCACAGCCTCATTCTTGGTATTTGATAAAGATATTCCTTCATTAAATATACTCACCAGACACTGAATCCCAAAATTTTTCTAGTATACAAAAATTCATCTAGTAAGCTATCTTCTCCTTCACAGTTCTACATTTTCAATTTCTTAATATAATCTCCTGTAGCAAATGGCCAAGAAAATGAGCACATTAAAATTGGGAATTTAATTTTAAAAATATCTGGAAATTGTATAATCAAATGAAGAGTGTGTGTACTTTATTTTCAACACAGCAATCAACATTTACTCCAGAATAAATTATATTTGTTATGTGTTTTTAAATTAAAATGTTCTGACTTGTAACTAAGCACTGCATTGTCACTAGTCCTATGTGCTGGCTTGTTCCCTTGTGCCAGTTTTAATTCCTGCTGCTCACAGTTTTTTAAGGCAAACAGACCCTGCAGAGCTGCTCTGTTCACACCTGTTGGGGTTTTTCTCTGAGATCTTTTCCACTTGGTTCCCAAGAAATTAGCTCCAGTCCAGACTTGACACTGTAAAATCCCAGTTAATCAGTCAACTGGTTAAATGTTAGGTTTAGCCTGTTACTCGATTAAGAAGGATCCCGGGCAGGGGATTGCTGCACCCCAGCTGGAGTAGCTCCTAGCCCATGGGACAACTGGCTCCCAGCTTCGCAAGGCTTCAGGCCCCATATGGGGCTGCTGGTATCTGCTCCCAGCCCTGCGTGTAGCTGTCAACTCCTGCCCTTGGCCTCCTCATGTGGCTGCTGGCTCCTGGTCCCACGCAGGGCTGGAGCAGCCCTCTGCCCACATCAGGCCAAAGATAGGAGCTGATCTGAGGCATTGGTTAACTGATTACCCAGTAATGCTTACTGGTTAACTGGTTAACCAGTTAAATCCCTAGTGGCATATAGCAGCAATATTACACTGAGGTGATTAAATCAAAAGCAGAAGGGAGGGTATAGGAGTTTACCATTGCTCCAAAAGCTCATAATAATAAATCAGATTACATACATAGAATAACACATGCATATTGCATTTTGTCTTGTATCACACGTAATAATTGGTTTTATATTTTTTATAACCAATAGTAAACAAAGCTGCAGCTAAAAGCTTATTATTCTTTATTCTTCTTACAATTTCTTTGTTTTTTAACAGCATGTTATTTGCAATTCTATTTGCAAATTCAAATAGAATTTATCCATTGTTAACCTCTGGTTTATCCATTGTTAACTTCTGTTTCCTTTCTTCTATTATCTTTCATTGTTTATGCAAGGCTATAGCCTCTTGCTTAAAAGAGTTACACCATTCCCCACAATGGCCAGCATAGGTGCACAGTGTTGGGCAGTGTATCTGGTGTCAAGTATAGACCTGGTACAGTTTACTTACTCCCTGGAGCAGCCAAGAAACTGGGAAAGAAATTGTGACTTCCTCCTGGGCTGTTCCAAAATCAGTTCTGTACCTCTCTACCAACTTTTTCCTCTGGGCACATTGCTATCTCATAATCTTGTCTGAAAGAAATGCAGACAGAATGTGATACCCACTGGATAGTACTTACATCATAAGAGGTCTTGCTGAAATTAGTGGGACTTTTTGTGGAGTAAGATGCAGCTAGTCAATGATCAGTCAGTATGAATGAGGGTATCACATTCTGTCCCACAATTATGTTTCTTTGCTTGACCTTTGTGTTTAAAATTCAGTCGTTCCTTGTTGATGGCTTAACACAATAGCAATCTGCAAAGGGAATAAAGCAAGAACTTGAATATGACTTGCAAAGGAGGAAAATGGCCTTATGCCTTTGTTTGCATCTTTTTTATATATGGAAAGGTTTCCCCACCCCTGCTTTTCCTTAATATCGAACATTCAGGTCTTATCCACCCTGTTTTTCTTGAAGAGTCCATGGATGGCTGAAGAACAAGTAGGTTTAGTACATCCTGTATACCAAGGAAATTGAATCTGATTAATTACTAAGGGAAGTGATTTTCTTTTACTATTCCTTTGTTTTTATTAACAGCTATTTAACCGAAACAGTTGGAAGAAAAGATCTTTTGTTAAAAAGTTTAGATTCTTAAAATCCAAAGACTCAAAGGCCTTCAATTTGCTCTCAGTACACTTCTCTGTGTCTTTCAAGGGAGCACAAAAGCAAAATTTGAACATTTATAATATTTCAAGAGCTTTTCAGGCCTTTTTTATGCATCATAAAGAAACAAGAGTTCAAGTTTTATTTTATTTACTTTTGGGGGCATTTAAAATGTGTATTTTTTGGGTTGTTTTTATTAGTTAAATGAGGTATTTTGGTATCAAGTCCTGTGGGACTTTGTCTGAGATAGTTGGAGGCATATGTCAGATGTTACTTAGTAAAGATATTCCCTTTTAAGCATATGGACAGGTTGTATCATTAGAGTATCCGTTTGTCAAGAAGTTACTTGAGAATTTAAGCTTGTATGGTTTAATAGAATAAATAATTATTCAAATAAGACATTGGCCAATAAAGCTGAATAATTATTGTGCAGATTAAACTTGAAGAATTAGGGTATTTAAGAAGGTGATAAAGCATTTGACTGAGCACATATGGAAACTAGAGAATATCAGGGCCCAGATCCTCAGCCAGTATTGTTATACTGGAGAAAGCCTTATTGGCCCCCAGAAATATAAATAAAGAGCTTGACTGCTTTTCGAGAAAGCTGCTAACACATGCTGATTAATCTTTCCTTAACTGTTTTTAATTCTGGTCTTGGACAACTGACAATATTATGGGCCAGAATGGAAGCTTCCAGCTTGGGCAAGTTCCCTGAGGCAAGATAGTTAAAAAAATAGTTTAAATGATGTTAAGGACCTCAGAATTTATAACATAATGATCAAAAAAACCTTAGGATTTGGCCCTGAACCAGGATATTTCTCTGGAGGAAGCTGTTGTGGCTATAAAAGTGTCTTTTTTTTAATCATCAATTTTGTTTCTCTCAGCAACTCCCAGCTGAGATTTCTCCTTGCAGTTTCTGAAACATCCATTTGTTATAATTTCAGCATTACAAGCTGCAAGCATTTAAAAATCATAAATCAACCTCTCAAAAAAATCACAAGATTTCATTTGGGGTCCTTTTTATTTGTTCTATTTTGATTCACAGTTTCAACATGAAACTTAAAATTTCTTATGCTGGGTGACTGCCTTAGGATGAATCTTTTGGGAAAGTTTTAAGTAAAATGGTTCAGGTATTTCAAAAAATGAGTTTAGAGAAAAAGTATGTTTTAAAAAATTCCTATAACAGTTTGACTGAGAAGCTTTAGTGTCTTCATGGATTTTAGCATTGGTGATGTGAAATTTGGCAGGGGGTTTCCCTGGTGTTAGTGATGTGTCTTTTGCTATCCCTGTAAAAAATTGCCTAAATATGGGCAAGTTATGACTGAGCCTAAATCACAGTTTACACGACTAAGCAGAGAGAGACTTGTTAGGGTTTGTCAGCTAAAAGGTTCAAAGAGCCATAGGCACTATGCATGCACCATCTTTCACAGCTCCTGCATCCTACCAATCAGGGCATTCTCATACATCAACTGGGTATGCTCCCTGCATGAGCAGCAGAATCTGAGATTGCTCCTTCTAAGAGCACTGGTGCTGAAGCTGCTCTGGCACCAGGCACAGGAACTGAGAGTAGACAAACTGTCTCTCTTGCTTTCAGTGCTCCTCCATTCAGCACACAGAGGAATATGCTGCCTGTTCCAAATGCAGAAGAATGCTGTTGGTTAAGATTAGAGGGAGAAGAAGTTGCAAAAGACAGAGGCTGTGGAGGAGCAGGAAGGGAGAAAGGCAGAAGCCAAGTATTGGTGGGAGAGGATAGAAACAAACTGTCAGCACAAGGGCAGATGCATACCTACAAAATCTGGAATTTAACTCCACCTTTGAAACCTACTTGCAAAGAGCATGGCTCATCCCCCCTCTCTAAAGACACGTTCACATGGAGGATAACAGTCTGCTTACTGCTATGAGTTATTTCCTTTAGCTCAAGTGGTGTTGTGGATCTGAAGCTCTGTGGTGAACCAAATTTTGGGATCAGTATGGTTCACATGATGGAATTTTTTATATTTGCCTTTTTAAGTAGTAAATTACAGCCCAAAAACTATATTGAAAGAACATTAAAGTTGCAAAATCAAGCACTGACTAGTTAAGAAAAGCCAGAATGAAGATTTGTTCATGGAACTTCATTTCTCTTGTATATATAGATTATGAAAACAGACTTTAATTACATGATCACATTCTATTTTAAACACCAGACCCTGGCCCTTCTCATTCTCATTCAATGCAAGAGAAGGTATGGTGGTTTGAGAATGAATCACTGTTTTGTAGTTAATGAGTGTTGTCTGTAGCACCCCTACCTTATTCAGTACAGAAGCTAAAAGATGTGGGAGTTTGGGGTTTTTTGTTTCTATTTTAATAGGGATGCTGCTTTGTATGACCATAGTGTTAGGAATAGGAGACAGGGATGTGTGACCTGTCTGTCTAAGTACTTAATCTGTCTCCAGCCCACCCTTGAAAGATGCATTGTGAATGAGAGATCATAAAAAAAGGAAAGGATGGTCTCCTGATTAAATAAATAGAAAAACACTTTGAAGAATTGAGATGTTTTGACAGTATAATAAAAAACCTGCGGTAATGAGTCTCAGGACCCCGATCAGCTGACTTGGACTCTTGACACTTGGGTTGCATGCCTTTGTCATGAGCATGAGACAATTGACTCCAGCCAATCATAGCTCTGCCACAGATCTTTTATTGCAGAGTAGACTATACCCTTGGGCTGTGTCTACACTGGCGCAATCTTGTGCAGTGGCCGCTCTTGCGCAAAAACTTGCTGCCTGTCTACACTGGCCGTGTGTTCTTGTGCAAGTAAACTGACGTTCTAATGTATAAAATCAGGGCTTCTTGCGCAAGAACTCTGACGGTCCCACTCAGGAATAAGCCCTTTTTACACAAGAGCTCTTCCAGAAGAGGCCAGCGTAGATAGGCAACATGAATTTCTTGGGCAAGAAAGCCCTATGGTTAAAATGGCCATCAGAGCTTTCTTGCACAAGAGAGCGTCTACACTGGCATGGATGCTCTTGCGCAAAAGCACATCTCTTGCGCAAAAGCACATGCCAGTGTAGACACTCTCTTCTGGAAGAGTTTTTGCAGAAGAACTCTTCCGCAAAAGAGTTTTTGCGTGAGAACGCGGCAGTGTAGACGTAGCCTTGGAATCTATCTCTGCCTCTGCCACAGGATTCCTATGTGATCCTCATCAAGTTGATTAAACAACATTTTCACAGCTGGCCACTAATTGGGTGTTCCTCGTTTTGTGTCTGCTCAATGTGAGGAATCTAGGGCCAGATTTGCACAAGTGCTGAGTACTCACAACTGCAATTGAAGTCAATTGGAGATATGCTTTGATTACTCTGCAAAATGCTAAGTACTCTGAAAAAAATCAGACCAGAAGCTTCTCAAATTGAACACCCAAAATTAGTGAACACTTTTTCCTTTAATCTCTTTGTGCCTCAGTTCAGAAGCTATAAAATGGGACAAAAATGTCATCTCATCTCACAGGGTGATATGAAGATACATTTGATAATGTATTTGAAGCACTCAGATGGAAAGATAAATCTTTGAGGAAATTAATAAACTATATATTCAGTTCAGGGTAGTAGGTTTTACATAAGGTCTGGGGCCACACACTGAATCTAGAGGGTACAAATAATTATTGAATGACTACTGATTCATTGAAGCAGGGATCCTGTGGAAAATATACCAGGGTGATCTTGTAATTGAAGACTATCATAATCCCTAGACACAGTATCCTTATTCTTCAAGATAGTCTTAATTCTGGCATTTCCTAGTTTTTGAATGTTAAGATTAAAAAAACCAAGCAATCTTTTTATGTAGATTTATTGAATGTAATTCAGTATCATTTCCATAGGCGGTGGATGATACCCAGCTGGGGAAGGCAAGCCCCAGTCCCACCCGTTCTGCCCGAAGCCATTCCCCTCTGCAACGTTCCCTCCCCCTTTGGAACTGCAGCTGGCCCCATCCCAGGTTACTGCCCCCAGCCTCTGAACATTGCCAGGTCCCTTACCTTCCTCCTTCCCAGCGGGTGGTGTGGCCCTAACCTTCACACCAGAGGGTTGGGCAGCCATGCTGTGGCCTGATCCTTCCTGGTCAACTGGAGAGCTACACACTATTCTGTGACCTCAAATGTCCTGGCAGGCCAGAGCATGGGCAGTTTTGGGAAGGCAATGCCTTCCCTTCCCTTCCCTATGTTACCCACTGCCCATGATCAATTCTTAAACTCATCTCTGAAGGACTGAATTTCTTCCAATCCTACATTGAGGCAGTTGACTAACATCTGTTATATGTAGTTCCTTCTCTTCTCTCTCATCCTTTCTACAGCAAGAGAATTCCATGTGCAGTATAATGTTTTATTATGACAGGGGTTTTACTTTTGGTTCTTTATTTTAATATTAATTGCACAATGAGAAGAGGAAAAAATTAACATTAGTGGGCCAAATCCTACTCAGTCAAAACTCTCGACGCTACTTTTCCTACAGATGGAATGATTTACCTTCTTATTTTGTAGACATCCATTTAAACATACACAGTGCTTTACAAACACTGAAAGGACAAGATCCCAGTCCCAAAATACTTGTAAAGAACAAATATGAGACAAAAGATTATTGTTTATAATTGGATTATAATATTCATTTTTCTTGTATGCTGACCCTGACTTTGTTGGCCAACATATTTTGTTTGGATTAATGATAGATGACAGCCATAAAAGCTGAGGAGAAAAAAAGGTCAGATCAGTCCTTCATGAGGAAAGTTTGCAAATGGTATGATGAGGGGACAAGCGATAAAAACAAAGAGTTGCATAATTTTTGGTTTCTTAATGTGCTTAAGTATTGGGTGTGGAGTGGTCCATGATGGGGTAGATAGATAGGTTGATGGATGGCCAGTTTCAAACTTGTTCAAGGCAGACTTTAGAAAAATTAAGTGCCAGCTCCGATTGTAATGTTTGTTGACTTGTGGTATGTGCAATACGTTTGCTATGTCTCGGTCCAGTTCCTAGTGTAACAATTATTATTATTTCTATCGTGATAATATCTAAGGACCCCACTATACTAGGCTGTCTTCAAACAAATAACAAAGAAAGCTGTTGCCTTGGCTTACTATCTAGTATCCATAGCACAACCTTAACTGGTTGTGGTTGGTGGTTGTAGCACTGAAGCTGAAAAATTAAAGATCTCAGGGCAACTGAATGTTTACGCTGTCAGCATTTGAAGAATTATAGATCAGAGCATGGGAACGTGCAGATCATCTTGCGTTGTTTGAGAATGGACTGTACAGAATTTCTCTAAGAGCCATAAATAAAAATAATGGCATTTGAAGTCATTTGCTTAACACATACCTTCATTTCACATTCTGTACAGTGCAATCAGATTATCATCTATTATTGCAAAAGTGGGAAGGGTGGCAGGTATTTATAAATCACATGCTTCAAGGCATAAAATGATTGCTTCAGGTATGAAGAAAAACTCAGTCATTGCACAACTGGTCATGGAGGAGAAGAATTCACCTTCCTGTGAATATTGGAGATGTGAGGCATCAGAACAGGGTTCTCCTTAGTAGTGAGGTGTGACTCAGATATCAATTAAAAATCTATGGCAGGGGTGGAGAACCTAAGGGCCATGGACTGGATCTGGACCCTAGCTTGCCTGGATCTGGCCCCTGAGACTCAGGGCTCTCCCCCAGCATTGGGGAGCCTGCGCTGGTGCTCCAGCCCCTCCCTTCCCACTCCCCACTGTTCCCCCTGGTGCTAGAGCACACAAAATCGACTAGTCAGAGCCCTCCTAGGCTCTGGTATGTGAGGGGAATGTGGGGAGTGTCTGTTTTTCTCCTTCTCATTCCAGGGCCATGTCAGCAAGGGTTTGGGATTTTCTTTGTTTTTTGTTTGTTTGTTTGTTTGTTTTTGCTTCTCATTTTTCTGCAGCCCCCAACTGATTTTTCTGTAGGTCAGCAGTCCATGACCCAAGAAAGGTTCCCCACCCTTGTTCTATGGGCTACATTTAAAGGGTAATATTTTATACTGCTAGAAATATACTGATTTAGAAATTGATATAGTTTAATCAGTACAAAGCCCTGCTGTGGATGTAGGTATGTTATATAGGTACTTTATAACAGTATCTATTTTATATTTTAGAAATGTGCATCTGTCTCTGTCTGTCCATCTGTGAATCCATTTGTTCAATCACTCCTAAACAATAAGAGCTAGTATAATCAAATTTGGTATGTAGCTTCCTCTAATCCTAACTTAAAACAAGATCAGGGTGTCAGAACAATGGGATGTGCCTTGATTTTGATTGTTTATCATAAAATGGGAAGGGACGCGTCTGGTAAGAGGGAGTTATACTGTGGAATGACTAGCTGTCAGCACCTGATACCCTGGCCTGCTAGGGCTGTCCAGCTGCGCCCTGGGCCACCCCCAGGGCGAGGCAGGGGTGCATTCCCCCTGGATGACCCGGGGAGAAGCCTGCAGGCAAGGTGTACAGCCCCACTCCAGACTCAGGCCAAACATGGGCAACGCCAGGTAAGTTGTCTAGTAGCTTATAAACCCTTAGTTGTATCCCTTTAGCTATATTGGTATCTAAACCAACATAATTATAACGGTACAAAAACTATGTATAGATCAGCCCAAAGTGATGTATAAATGGGCCTAAGGGGATGGAAGTTGGTCAGCAACACTAAGATGTCATGGTAATAGGTGCTATACAGAAACCTTAAACAGACAAGGAGGCAGAACTTACACTCAGAAGGACGAAATGAAGTTGCACATTACTCATGGGTTCTTTTTCTTAAAGAGTTTCTGTTCTGCTCTGTTATAGTTTTGACCTCAAGGACTGGATGAATGTGCTGTAGCTGACTTCACCATCTTACAATGCACCCAGTGTACTGGGCCTGCCAGCTCCACTCTCCAGGCTCCCCAAGACAAGTCTGAGCCCCAGTTCTTCTCCAACACCTCTATGTGTGCAACATAGTCAAGGCCTCACTACAATTCTGTGCTCATGATTGTAAGTGCTGACTCTGTGGGTGCTCCGATGCTGGAGCATCCCGGGGAAAAATTGGCATATATGTTATATATGTATAACATATTAAATTGTATATATGTTAGTCTCTAAGGTACCACAGGACTACTCATTTTAAAATTACACACTAAAACGGTTACCCCTCTGAGACACTATTAAAAGTCCTTTGAATGTTTTATTAAAGGACAGAACAGAAGGAAAAGCATTTGAAATGTAAAGTATTAAGTCAGGCTTTCATTTTAACAACATCCCTTGTTCCCTTTCCCTGGAGAGAGATTTAGAAGGAAAAACCTCTTGTTTGACCATCTTGTAGATGGTGTTAAAGATGGTAAAAACTATTCTTGTGGGGAAAAGAGAAGATGTTACTTGAAATGGACTGGATCTGTTGCTAAAATTCAAACCTGGTTCATCTCAGGTGGTGCTGGGATTCAGGTGTAGCTGGCAGCAATGTCATCTAGAGTCACTCTCTGACACAAGTTGGTTAGAACATGTCTCTGGAATGGACAAAAAGAGTCTGGAGTTCTAGCAGATGGTGGGGGTAAAAGCCAGGATGTGAAGTTCACTTCAGTCGCCTTCATCTGTTCTTCCCTCTGATTTTTTGTTGTTGTTGTTCTTCCCACAAATTCTCTTTTTTAAGGACCCCCCAAAAGAAATGGTAGGTGGAATAGCCCATTCCCTCATTATTTTATTTTGTCTGCCAATTATGTCTAATAATTCAGCACACCAATCTTGGCATGGCTTTTGTTTTCACCAACCATGATTTCAAATCAATCCTTGAATCATATCATACTAGGCTTTTTCTTCCAACCATTTTTTTTTAGTCTCCATTTTGTTCCTTTTTCCATCAACATTTCTTGTTGCAGGTTATTGTATCATCTTTTAAACTTTTACATTCCATTTACAATTGAGCTCACAATTAAAGTACAATTTCAGCCCAATTATCATACCAGCCCTCAGATATTAAACTGTATAGAATTTGATGAGGTACAGAAGTAATTATTAACACAACCACCAGCAGCCCAAAGGCAGGTAGGAATTGTAGCTTCATGTTTCTCTTGAGATTCTTTATGTCTGATTAAAGCAATTATTTTGTTCAGAGCCAGAGGGAGCAGTGTTTGCTAATATGCCTGGTGAGTAGGGTGAAGAGTGAGAAAAATAATAATAAAATAGTAATACAAAGCTTTTATTTGATGCTTTTCATCTGTAGCTAACTTGGTATTATCCTCATTATTACAGACTAGAGTATTTACCTAGAGTTGTTTAGGTGCTTAACTGAAATAATTTAATATTTTTTTGTTTTTTCTTCATTTAAATCATTGCTCTGGAGTGAGGCTGGGGATGAGGGGTTCAGGATGGAGGCTGCCTCTGGGAGAGAGGAAAACCCCAGCCCTCTGTCACTGCAACAGCTTAGGGCCAAGTGAGAAGCACTTGTACTGTACATGGCTGCTGCAGCTGCAGCGGGCACAGCCAGGGGAGGGATGCACATCTCCTAGCTGGACAAGAGACACACACACACACACAAGCTCTCTCAAATATATAGTAGATTGCTGTCCCTTTCTCTACTCCTGCCCCCTGTTGCCAATGAGTTTATAGCTGTCCTGGTCTCCATCTCTAGCTGCCACTATGTGGTCATAATATAGTATATCTTTCCCTGCTAGCAAACCCCTCCCTTTCCATTTTATGAGAACCTATGGCATTGCAGGCACATCCCATTGTCCTAGTACAACCAAACTCTTGCCTTGCTTTAAGTTATGATAAGAGGAAGCTGCATACCAAATGTGGTGGTTCTAGCTCTTACTATTTAGGAGTTCTTGAACAAACAGACTCACAGACAGACAGATACTCAAACTCTCTCAAATATATAGTAGATGAAGAAACAGAGGCACAGAGAAGATTCATAGATTCCAATGCCACAAGGGACAACTGTAATCAGCTAGTCTGATCTCCTAAATAAGACAGATCAGGAAGTCCTCCAATATAATTCCTACAACAGATTGTTTAGATGGACTTCCACTTTTTTGATTTAAAAATTGTCAGGGATGATTGGAGATGCCGCCACAACTCCCAGCAAATTGTTTCAATGAGTAACTAGTCTCACTGTTAAACATTTACATCTTTCTAAAAAACTAAACCATGGGTGAGCAAATTCTGGTTCACAAGGTTAGTTCAAGTGGACCCCCTCCTCTATATTTACCTGTGCCTCTACAGGTATCGGGTAATTGCAGCTTTTGTTGGCTATGGATTGCTGTTTTGCAGCCAATGGGATCATGGGGAAACAGTGTCCCGGTCCTTGATCCACAGCCAATGAGAGCAGCGATCAGCTGATACCTGAGGAAGCACAGGTAAATATAGCAGCAGTGCCCTGCCACGGCTGCCGTTTTTTATTGCCCACTCCTGGACTAGACAAATTATACCCACCAGATCAGTGACTAAGGTGAGAATACATACATCCTATAACGGCAAATATTTAATGGATTCTAAATAACACGTTACATTTTCTTGCACCCCTTTTTATGCACTATTTGCAAACTGTAGGGTTGCTAGATGGTTTCAACAAAAATACCGGACACACTTGACATTACATCACAATCTACATTACATCTTATTTAGAAAATACCAGACATTTATATTTTCTCAATTTGTTTCCTGAACAGAAAGCTCAAATACTGGACTGTCTGGTTCAAAACCAGACACCTGGCAAGCCTAGCAAAGTGTCATTTAAGTGAAGCTTTGCTCATTCAACCATTTGCAGGCCTGTTGTCAACATTAACTTAATCACAAAATAAAATACTCTTTGCTACAAAATGAAATGCCTTTTGATTGGAAGCGATTAATAGAGGGCAGAGTATCAAATTAGGAAAGAGAAACAATACCATGTGACTTAGATGAACCATCACACAGCTGGAATATTGAATTGTAACTATCAAATATTTGGAGGAATCCCCAGCAAATAATTTTCAAGCAACCATTAAGCTGAGATATATTTGCACAAAGCATTTGGCAAGTGGTTTGGAATGGCAAACAAATTAGTTAAAAATGCACACTGCTCATGTACAATTTGCATACTGGAAAGAGGGATCAACTCATTAAATAAATTGTTAGCTGCAGTTGGTTTATCTCATTCTACCTACTAAACCCTTGGCTCTAGGATTGTCAAGGGGATTCTCGATGGCGGGTAATGAGAAGGGGTTAGATTTTCAATTGAGTGATTTGTAGACTGGGTTGGGGGAAGAGGGGAATAGGAATGGGGAGTGAATGATGCTACATCCTCTCCTGGGAACATTTCTGGAAATGGCAGGGAAGCTGATTGCATTGTAGAACACAAAAAAATACATATTTCTCTTTAAACAGCCAGGGGGGAAATATTATAATCATTCCTGATTAGGGACAGTTTAGCAGTATCCAAAGTGGAGGATTTTTCCTGGGAGCAGAGATGGAAGATGGCTCCCCTGAAAAAAAAATTAAGCTCTGAGTTTTTATGGGAAAAATGAGTCTAACTGCAACTAGCAGGAAGAGCTCTTGCAGCTAGCTGTCTTGCTTAGAGGATTGAAAACCATATGAATGGGAAAAAAACCCACTGGCCTGCCAAGCAAGAGACAATTGGGAGCTGTAACTAGGTCATGCATTTCACTGCCTGCTGAAGAACTTGAAATAGTGCCCAGAAGCAAGAATTTTATGAACAGAATTGTTTCCTCTCCTTTTCACTGTTAAAAGCCTGTCTTTTCTCAGTGTCAATAAGCTATTGGCTGCAGGAGACATACACATGCCCAGAGTATGAGGAAAACAGGTGGGAGGGAGCTGCACCAGAACCAGCTGCATTACCCAGCATTTGGGGAAGGGAGCAGCAGAGTCCTTCATAGCTTCCCTGTATTCTCAGGGAAAGAAGGTGGTGTGCTGCTCTGGCACCTCCCACATGCTTTCCACCCTTTCTGTGGACCTCCCCTTAGAGCTTGCCCTGCCAGTTCCTCCTCCTGCCCACCCACTAAACTGCTATATATGACCCCTCAACACTAGCCTTTTCTCTGTGGAATCTTCTCCTGTCACACTGCTTCTTATTCCAGGATTTAAGCTGCTGGGAAAATCTGACCTGAAGCCATTCAACATGGGTAAGAAACTGTCTCCGTCCAGTCTGCAAGTAGCATTAGGCACGAAGACCCACAGTTGTGGCTGGTGGTTCCATAGTGTATCTTGCTATTGTTGGTATTTGCAGGCTGCAGCATTTATCCTTTAAGACTTCTTAACTTTCCCCTAAGCAGGGACTAGTGGATTTGCTACTGAATAACCAATGCAGAGTAAACTTAAGAAGTGTGGGGCTAAACTTTATTTCTTTAAACTACTTTAACTAACTATGTACTAAAAATACCACTATGTTTATAATCTTTAAATGCATCTTTTGGTAGGTGAGAAACAGCTGTGTGCATTTGTTTCAGAATTTGGAAGTGGCATGAAAGGTGTTATAACAGTAATCTTGCTGAGTGACTGTAATTTTGAGCCTCCCGTCCTTTAAGGGAGACTGCCAGGTAGCTACGGATTAGCATTTAACATATTTACTTGTTTTCTACAAATTCTACTATTAATATAAACTCCTTTTAGAAATATTTTTTGAGGAAACATAATGAACAGTAGAGGATGTTTTTCTTTAGAAGTAAATATCCTGTATTATTTACAGCCTCAACTAGTACATTGTGCTTGTCATGGTACATGAAAAAGTGCCTGGTGATTATGGTTAAAAATCCCTTATAAAGGCAGAAAAGCTAAACTGGCTAGACTGGTTTAGCTATCCAACCTGAATGTTTATTTTTTGCCATTCTGACAGAATAAATGGAGAAAAGTAAGCTAGAATTTGGGATCTGTTTCTTTATTAGTCAGGGCTGATTAGTAACACAGATAAGGCTCCTATCATAATGACTGCAGTGTACACGCCCAAAGAGTGATGTGAATATCTTACATATAGAGAAAACTACATCTGTCCCAATGCAGTGTTCAGATGCTTCATGGTTTTCTGATAAGTCCTAAAACAATCTTGGATGGGGGCGGAGGGGTGTAAGATGAAGTCCTTTTGTGCAGCCTTTCAGACTTGAGAGAGAATCCTCAATGTCCATGTGCTATCTATTGTTTGGGTGAGATGGAATCTTGTCTCAATTTTTCACACAAGTGTTACTTTTGGCCCACTCTTACTGTTAACACTTACATTGTGACAGTTGGTCTGGTAGCACTTTATAGACTAACAAAACATGTAGATGGTATCATGAGCTTTCATGGGCACAGCCTGCTTCTTCAAATGATCTCCGGTTATCTGAAGAAGTGGGTTGTGTCCACAAAAGCTCATGACACTATCTACATGTTTTGTTAGTCTATAAAGTGCTACCAGACCATTATTTGTTTTTTAAGTTTATCCTGTACAGACTAACTCGGCTACCCATTGAAGCTTCTGAACATTGCGACAGTTGAACAATGTCAAAATTACTGCTGTTATCCTCCAGGTCTGGTGTATACTCTCATCAGTATACTGTAGGCAAAGTTCTATCATAAATCTAACTTATTGAGCTAACTCCTTTTTTTAATAGATGTTACTGGATAAGTTAAACAAAATCTTGTAGCGTGATAAGAGAACTGTCTGTTTGCTCAAACTCCATAACAAGCAGGGGATGTAGAAAAGCGATTCCATCCATCTAATGTTTTCAGAGGAAAACTAAAGACTTAATTCCATTTGATTTGCTGTAAATGGGTTTCCATGTCACAAAGACTATTGTACAGACATACGCGCTATAATAATGGCGTGCTGTGATGATCAACGTGAAAGGTCTGTTAGGCTTGTTATACGAGTTTTTTTGTTGTTGTTTTGTTTTAGGGGAGGCAGTTATAATTTATTGTTTCTGAATTATGGTACACAAAGTCTAGCCCAGAAATTGTGCACTCATATACATAAAAGGGTAGCAGTTTGGTGATGCAGTTAAACATGCTGGAATCTTCTATATTCCTTTAACCTCAAACATACTACTTTAACCCAAATTATGTGGGAAGGTATTCTTTGATTGTGCAGATATGACGGTTACATTGAACCAACTAGCATGCAATACTTTATCCATGGGCTGAAGCGGTTTTTATGATCCTATTGAATGTTGTAAATCTATAAAATCTATAATCTCTTTAGGCAGGCTTCCAAAAACTCCTGTTTTATCTGAACAGTCTGCAAGTTTACTGTAGCTGCCTCAATAGGCTTTATAGCTCAGCTGTATAATGTAACTGCCTGGTTGCATAAGCATAAAGGAAATGACCTTTTTATTTTAAAAAGATTGTTCTTTTCAAAAACTATTCTGAAAATAGGCTCTCGTGTTCAATTTTTAACACTTGCATGGTACTCAGTGTCTTTAGATGTCTTTGTATTTCCATGACATCTTTTCTCCAAAGATCTGAATGCACTTCACTGCTGTTTATTAAAACTCGACAATCCTCTGGGAATAGTATGATCCAATGGTTTGGAAGATGAAGCTAGACAAATTCAGACTAGAAACGTCCAAGCATGTGGACAAGGGAGATCCAGTGGATATGGTGTACTTAGATTTCCAAAAAGCCTTTGACAAGGTCCCTCACCAAAGGCTCTTAAGCAAAGTTAGCTGTCATGGGATAACAGGGAGCATCCTCTCATCGATTAATAACTGGTTAAAAGATAAGAAACAAAGAGTAGAAATAAATAAACAGTTTTCCGAATGGAGAGAGGTAAATAGAAATGTCCCCCAGGGGTCTGTACTGGGACCAAACCTATTCAATCTATATCTAAATTTTAGAGAATTGTGTGTCTGAGTCCCTCTGTCCATCTGCGAATCTGTTTGTTCAAGAACTTCTACTAAATGGTAAGAGCTAAGACCACCAAATTTGGTATGCAGCTAACTCTTATCCTAACTTAAAGTAAGGTCAGGGTTTGGTTATGCCAGGAAAATGGGATATGCCTGGAACGTTATTGTTTTCCATACCATGGAAAGGGAGAGGGCAGAGCTATATTCATAGTTACCACTGCGGGCAGTGATTGCAGGGGACAGCTATACTTGCAGAGTGACTGCTGGGAACAGCCGCACCATCAAGAGAGTGGCCCTCTTGCCACATGACCCTACCAATCAGCTCCAGCACCGAACCAGAGGGGAGAAGCCTCTTGAGCCCCACTGCCGCAGCCCTTCTCAGAAGCCACAGCCAGCTAGCCTGCACAGCCTCCCCTTTCTGCCCCTGGAGTGGACTCCCCGGTTGGGCCCAGGGAGCGTCAGCAGGAGGCCTGCATGGCCCCCACCCATCCGTAGGCTGCCCCACTCTGTCCCTGGGCCAGACCCCCCCTCCCAGGCCCAGCCTGAACCCAGGGAGAGCCAATGGGAGACCTTCACAGCTGCCCTGAGTCTGCCCCCATGCAAACGCCCCGTAAGCCTTCTAGTATATTCATAAATGATCTGGAGAAAGGGATAAACTGTGGGGTGGCAAAATTTGCAGATGATACTAAACTGCACATGATAATTAAGTCCAAACAGACTGTGAAGAGCTTTGAAAGGATCTCACAAAACTAGGTGACTGGGCACCAAAATGGCGATGAATTTTAATGTTGATAAATGCAAAGTAATGCATATTGGAAACCATAATCTCAACTAGTAATGTTAAAATATGTTTAATTAAGTAACCACAGTTACATGCAGGGTGGCAGTTGGGTTAGTGCAGGAAGCTGACTTTTAAGCTGGCTCCTCATGCACAGTTGCTCCTGCCTGCCCTCTCCTGTGCTGCTGCTCTGATACAGAGGCAGCAGCACAGGGAAGTAGGCAGCTCCCCAGGTGCCAATGTATGCAGGGAGCCAGCTTTTAGGTCATCTCCCTGCGCATACTGGAAGCCTTGCATGTAACCATAAAGGTTGACTGATGAGCCCAGACTCAGTCGCTAACCATGTACATGGTTACACTTTCACATCCCTAGTCCCAATTATACATATAATATAATGGGGACTAAATTAGCTGTTACCACTCAAGAAAGAGATATTGGAGTCATTGTGGATATTTCTCTGAAAACATCCACTGAGTGTGCAGCAGCAGGAAAAAAAAAAAAAAAAGCAAACAGAATGTTAGGAATCATTAAGAAAGGGATAGAGAATAAGACAGAGAATATTTCATTGCTTCTATATAAATCTATGGTAGGTGGTCACCTCAACTAAAATATATATATATATTAGAATTGGAAAAGGTTCAGAAAAGGGCAACAAAAATTATTAGGAGTATGGAATGGCTGCCATATGACGAGAGATTAATACACCTGGGACTTTTCAGTTTGAAAAAGAGGAGACTAACATAAGTGTTATTTACTTCTTCCCATAACACAAGAACTAGGGGGTCACCAAATGAAATTAATAGGTAGCAGGTTTAAAAGAAACAAAAGGAAGTATTTCTTCACACAACATACAGCCAACCCATGGAACTCCTTGCCAGAGGATGATGTGAAGTCCAAGTCTATAAAAGGGTTAAAAAAGAGCTAGATAAACTGATGGAGGATAGGTCCATCAATGGCTATTAGTTGTGATGGACAGGAATGGTGTCCCTAGCCTCTGTTTGTCAGAAGCTGGGAATGGGCAACAGGGAATGGATCAGTTGGTGATCACCTGTTCTGTTCATTCCCTCTGGGGCACCTGACATTAGCCACTGTCCAAAGACCAGATACTGGGCTAGATGGACCATTGATCTGACCCAGAAAAAGGCTGTTCTTATATTAGTATGTAAATAGGGCATATTTTTGCACTAAGAATTATTTTGGGGAAGTTCTATTGCCTGTATTATCCAGAAGGTGACAATGATCCTTTCTGGACTGAGAATCTATGAAAGTATTATTATTCTCAGAGGCACAGAAAAATGAAGTGATTTCCCCTAAGATCACAATGAGTCAGCAAGAGTTACAACTAGAACCTAGGTATCTTGGCATTGGTCCCCTGTTCTGACTACTAAACTAGAGGAGCAGTTCTCAACCTTTTTCTTTCTAAGGCTCTCCTCAACATTCTATAACATTTTCTTTCTGAGGCCCACCTGCATCCTAACAACTTTTTTTTTATATATCTGCTTACTTACAAGCCAGGGCTGACATTAGGGGTAGTAAGCAGAGCAAGTACCCAGGGCCCCACGAAGCTAAGTTGTTTAGATTTCAACTTCTGCTCTGAGCAGCAAGGTGGCTTCAGAGTCTAACACCGTCCCTTCCAAGCCTGCTGACAGGGAGGGGAGAGGGCTGCCTAAGGGAGGTGAGGTGCTCTCCTGGTGGTTCGGGGACAGAGCAGACCTCTCAGCCTCACCGGGCCCCTCCATAAGGTGGTAGAGAGGCCTGCTGGTCCCTGCGCTGGTTGATTTTGGCAGATCCCTTGAAACTTTCTTGTAGTCAGTCCCCCAGTGGGCCTCAGACCCCTGGTTGAGAACTTTTGGACTAGAGGATACGGTCTTTGCACTCTGACTTTGTACAGCATGTTCTATCATTTTAGCACAACAGCAGAACTTGATGTGGTTAAAAAACTAGAGTGGAGATGAACTGTCATTCTCAGGGATGACTTTTGGTTGTATGCAAGTCCTTGGAATCCTCAAAAGAACAGCCCTTTTCTATTTCCATAAGCTTGCGAAAACTGTGTCCCCAAACTTTAAACCATGCTGGGTGGTAGGAGGAGTCCTGCAGGACCCTCAGGTGTGTTCTTTCACTGATGGTTCTTATCTTTAAAACGGGTGGGGAACCTATGTCTCGCGGGCCGGATCTGACCCCAGCTCGTCTTGATCTGGCCTGTGAGGCTTGGGGCTCACCCAACCCCTGCAATGGCACAAGCTGGCACTCAGCCATGAGGGGGGTTGTGATGGACTGGGCCGGGTCTGGGCACAGCTGAGGGCATCCGCTCAAACTCAGGGCTCCTTACAGCCCCAGACTGGAGACCTTCCCAAATAGGCCACAAACCAGTCACACCGAGCGCTTCAGCTGCCAATCTGGCCAGCCAGAAGCCTCACGAGCAAAACCCCTCCCAGACCCCATATTCCTACCTCCAGCCTACTCCTTGGTACCCCCCTTCTTCACACTTCATCATAGAGCCTAAGGGGTCCCACAAAATCCACTAGCCCTGGGCTCCCAGAAGAATTAATGCAGCCCTGTGGATAAGCTCTGAGCCTCCATACCTCCCCCCTTCAGGTTGGAGTTTGAGGAGACTGTCTTTTTTCCTGCATCTCAGTTGGGGGGCACGTCTCTGAGGGTTTGTTGTTTTTCCTCCTTCTCACTTGGGGGCTGAGGTCAGTGAGGGCTGTGCAGTTATTTTTCTCATTTCTTATGTGTGGCCCTCAGTGGCCCTGAACCAAAAAAGGTTTCCTGTCCCAGCTTTAAAACAACTATAAATGTTGCAATACCCCATCCATGTACCCTTTTGTTAACTAGAACAGAGGTTGGCATCCAGTGATCCATGGAGCACTTGCTGGTGGTTGATAAGCTAGCAGCTCACATAAGGTTGGCTCTGTTCCTGGTTTCACTGATGGAAACAGGACAGATAAAAGAGGGAGTTTAAAGAACAAAGAAGACACCCCACTTTCCTGCACCTAGCATTGGTGTAAACGACTGCAGAAAGAGGATACAGAATGCTACTAGCATCAGAATAGCAGTGTCTTATGCTCAGTTTGCACTGGGACAAATGACTGCGCAAGCTACAGGGAAATAAAAAATCGGACCTAGTGTGACCTCTTTGTGAAAAAGGACAAACCATTCTGCACTAAAAATATAGTTTCCCTTCTGCAATAGTTGTAATTGTGACAAGGCTGTTGTCTTTATGGTGAACTTGAAGGGAAAATAGACTGTATGGCAGAGGAGCTTTGTCAGTAAGGATATCCTCCACATTTTGGAAAAAATTCAGTTAATCCAAATCTAGCAGTAAATGGAACTAACTACTTATCCCAGTCACCCTGGGTGTATCTAGACTACATGTTTTTTTTTCAAAAAAACTTCACCTGCGTCTAGACTGCAGCCGCGTTCTTTCGAACGTAAATCGAAAGAACGCAACAGTTTTTTCGATTGCGGTAAACCTTATTTTATAAGGAATAAAGGCTCATAAGGAATGCAAACTGTGCTTTTTCGAAAGAGAGAGTCTAGACCAGTGTTTCCCAATTTTATTTGGCCGAGGAACCCTTTTCAGCTTTTCAGAATTTCAAGGAACCCCTAGGTTTGTCAAGCAAAAAAAAAAGGGGGGGGGAGGGGCAGGGGAGGAGAGAGGGACCCACCAATTCATGAAAATCACATTCCTTCCCCGAGACCCACCTCCCTTCCATGAGGCCTCATCCTCTCTGTTCCCCTCCTTTCCATCACTTGCTATTCCCAGCCCTTACACTTGTCTCAACCTAGTGAGAGTGAGGTGTGGGTGTGAATGAGGGATCTGGGTGTGAGAAGTACAACCTCTGGGAGGGAATTTGGATGCAGGAGAAGGGGCTGTTGGCTTGGGGAGGGGGCTCTAGGCTGGGGAGTGTTAGGCTCAGGTGGAAGGTTGGGGTGTTGAGCAAGCCATGGGCTTGTGGATATGAGGGTGCAGGAGTTTGGGCTGGATATG
>JANRFK010004824.1:11742108-11754026 GCA_030068395.1 Apalone spinifera
CTCTCTCTCTTTTTCAGAGGGGGCGGGGGAGCGCCGGCTCCTCGCGGAACCCCTTGTTTTGCTCCGCAGAACCCCAGGGTTCCACGGAGCACCAATTGGGAAACGCTGGTCTAGACTCTCTTTCAAAAAAGCGGCTCGCTTTTTCGAAAAATCTGCTTGTAGTCTAGGTGCTCTCTTTCAAAAGAGGCTTGCAGTCTAGACGTAGCCCCTGTGATAAATTACTGTAGTTTGCAAAGCATATCAGTCTTTCGCTAGACTTCTATCACAAATACAGTCCAACTTCAAGGTATTCTAAACATTCAGTAAGATGCCAAGATAGCTGCAATGTAATAGTGACTTGTATGTGTAATGACACGTTAATATCTCGAGTGTCAACATTTTTATCAACATCTTACTACAAAATGGTACAAATAGCAGATTCACGACCTGTGTGTTCATGAAGAGTCTGACGCAAAATACCGTGAAAGCTATATGTCAACTTCAAACAGATGCGCCACTGTTTAGAATATTTGAATTAGATATGTTAAAATTAGATTAATCAACTAATGAAATAGTCGATGGAATTTCCATTGACTAGTTCATTAGTTGATAAAGGTGCTTCTGCTTTGAAATGTAGCTAGATCCCTCCCGGCTGTTGCTACATTTCAAAGGCAGATGTACAAGAGCCCCAGTGGGGACTCTTGTACATTTCAAAGGTGGGATACCGTCCCTGCCCCCTCCCATGGAGCTGGGAGGCACTGGCTTTTAAGCCAGAGCTCTGCCTGGCTTTTAAGCCGGTTCCACCCAGCACTCATTCCTCTTCCTCCCTCCCCCCTTACGGCCTCTTTCTGATAGAGGCAGCAAGGGGGGTGGGAAGTGAATAGTCGATTAGTCACTTACATCCCTAATTTGAACAAGTCGGGAAGGAAACAGTGGCAGGGAATGAAGAAGAATAAAAAGGAGACGGAGAGGAAATGTCAGCCTTTTGCCCTAGATTCTAGCAAAGATTCTAGTTTAAGTGCTCTCTTGTTAATCAGCAAAAGAACAACATATTTGTGCAATATTAATCTAGTACTGGTCTAACACATGCTTTGTCCCTACTAATTTAGGTGACTGAGAAAAATAGGATAGAATTTAGTTATATCATGTATCTATTTTTAATAAAGCTTAAATTTTGTTTTATCGCTTAGACATGCAATGATGTGGAATACATCAGTTTTTCCTTCCTTTTCATTTATTTTCTGTCTTCTACAGCCTATTTAGCACTAAAGCACCCTCTCTTTTTGAGGAAGTGATGTTTTAAACTAATGAATCTCAGAATGTAGTGAGTGAATTCTACAAAGTAACTTGTCATTTTTGTTTCCTAAAGAATACAATCTGATGAAACAGGGAAATGCAATTGTCACATCCTATCACGTTGAAGGTATCTGATTCTGTAGCGTATGTTTTTGAAGAACTTGCTAGTCACAATATAAGATTGTAAGACAAGGGTGAAACTGAGCAAAATGGCAAGTCATTTATCAGACATGTGCTTGAAGCACTGCAGTCAACAGTAAAACGGGCATCATGTCCTTTGATCCTGCTCAGAATTATCTCAATTTATCATGTTGCTGCATGCCACTTCTTGTTTGTATAAGATGGGGGTAGGGAGAGGCAGCTGAACTCTACCTCCATGCTGGAATGGTTTCCTCAGGACTGGAGCATTGTGACAGTATAGCAAGGTATATAAACTTGCAACATGGTGTTAATGTGTATTTTAAACAGCGTCAACATTGTTCTCTTGATCCTAGATAGTTTTTTTGTTAATGTAAACCTGAAACACGATTCCTGTGACTGTCTGGAATACTGACCCTTATAGTAGCAACTATATACAGTAGACTTTTATTATGATTTTATTTTAACGATCAACCCTAGTACTCTTAAGTGGTTAAAATGAACATGCGCCTACATTGTTACAAAGGGAG
This sequence comes from Apalone spinifera, assembly GCA_030068395.1. Taxonomy (NCBI): domain Eukaryota; kingdom Metazoa; phylum Chordata; order Testudines; family Trionychidae; genus Apalone; species Apalone spinifera. The sequence goes on from JANRFK010004824.1 coordinate 11,744,052, forward strand.
CAAAGAAACATTTAGAAATGTGGCTAGTAACTGGCAACAGTCCAATATTTAAGTTTGCTGAAGAATGCATCTGTATCACTCCTTCTAGATGTCCCAATATATAGGGGTTTGTCCCACTTCTGATTTGAAAATGAACAATAGCTCCAAATTGTGAAGCTCTGTGCCAAGGGAATATGTGTAACCCACTGAGCTAGATTTAGCATGTATTTTATTTAGCAGTTTCAGAGGGTTAGGCAAGTTAGTTTGTAACACGAAAAACTTAAAAAACAACAAATAGTCTGGTAGCACTTATTTAGCAATAAGGCAAGGAACCTACAGGCCTGTGTCTTGCAAAACATTGGCTTGAGTGGTTAGCATAAGGCTTGAGGCCTGTGAAATTGGCACAGATAAATGGCCACCCCCAAATGTTGGGACTTTGAGACTAGAGTGATTAAGGGGGAAGTTTGTCCACGACACTAGCCAACCACAGGAACATGAGTTAACACCAACTTTTGGCTGCAGATGTTGACTACAAGAGTGCCATGGAAATTAATTTACATATGTGATGATAAATTGTATAGTAAATATACTAACCTGTAAGAGAAGGGTACCCCAGCACTAATAGGGTGAGGAAATACAAATAAATGGGGGAGAAACCTCTACTGTGTATGCACTAGACACAGTGGCATCAGCATATCATATTATAAGAGTTGTGTCCCAGCCCGTGGGCAGAAGAGGGAGAGATGTAGCCTTGGGTGGTACCAGAATGAGGGCCATTGAGGAAGATGATAGTGATAAGGAAAATAATGGGAAACATGTCCGGTTGTCCTGCAAGGGATGGTGGGAGTACATGGATGCTCAGATGTACATTCTCTCAATCTGGTTGAATAGAGAAGGTTTCCTAAAGCATAAGTGTCTCAATGGTGCACGCTGGGGTTCCCAATTCAACAGTCATTTTAATACTGGATGCTTCTCACCTGGTCCCAAACTGCTATAGGGAGAGAGGGCTGGGGTAGGTCTCTCTTTCCAGAACAGTCTGCATACTGAACCCCTCATCCCCAGCTCTACCCCAGACCAATGATTTAAATCAGGGCTACTCAACTTTGGAAGCCCCAGGGGTCACAATGATACTCATAGTACATGCCAAGGGCCACAGCTTAATATATGCAAATATATATGCAACTAGCTTTCATACTGACGAGCATGAATACAAATAACTTCCCACAATGCCCTGGCACTCCCATCACCTTCTTTCTGGAGGCTAGAAATGCCAACACCCTGTACTGTCTGTTTCAGCCAGCCCATCCGCTTGCGTCTTTCAATGCTCACCCCACCTGGGAGACGCCTCGCTGTTGTGGAGCATGTTCACAATGGAGGCCATGTTCAAAGGATCCCACCCACAGGCTGCATGTTGAGCCCTGTGTAAACCCAAACTGCACCGCGGGCTGCAAACAAACAGGCCACAGGCTGCATGCGGCCCATGGGCCACATGTTGAGTAGCCTTGTTTTAAGGGTTAAAGCAGGAACATTTTTCAGTTCCTCTGCTGCTTTAAAGTACTTTGATCTGAACCTGATAAAGGAACAAGTCCTGAGTCTCCAGTCAGATATTTACTTCCCCTGTCACCTGCCAGATTCATTCAGTGCCACTCATCAGATTCCCTTCCAGTCTCTGGGAACATGAACTCCCAGTTGAGCTGACCCCCTTCTGCTGGTTCCTGATGCAACAACTAGCTTGAGTGTTGGTAGTTGAGGAGTACAGCTGAAGACCCATGAAAGTTTCAGTCAGCAGAAATGTAGGATGGGGTTCTGGGGAACTGAGTTTCCAGCAGTGAGACAATGGTACAGGTCAGGAATCCCACTAAGCAAAAAGTCTTCTAGAAATCCTTTCTGGTCTTCTGCACTCCTGCCCCCCAGCCAGTTTCTGAATCCTTAGAAACAGCCACTCTAAGGGTTAATACACAGATAACTGTGCAGGCCTCTTCTTGTAATAATAAAATGGGTTTGTCAATTGAGCAATCCGGCTGCTGAACTCTTTAACAGTGCTTCCCTACTAATCCCTAAAACCTTTCACCAGTCAAGTCTTTCTGAAGTCTAGATATTTATCTGCTTAATATTGAATTGTTTGATGTTACATTGCAGGGTGGGACGTCTTGAAAAATAACACCCAGACTTTCCTGAATAGTTGGATTCCCAACTTGACATGCTGGGCCTCATCTTCAGAGGTCTTGCGTGTACTCTGCTTTTACTGATCAGTGGGATTTGTGGATGTTTGGCACTTCTGAAAATGGGGTCAAAGATCTCCTTAAGCTGAGCACCCAAAGTCTGCAACCCCTTGGGAAATATGCAGGTAAATAATTTGGAGATATGTAATTTTTTATTTTTCCCCCTCTCTTTCAGCAGCAAAATGTGGAGCATGTGGTCCTGGCTACAACACTCCATTAGATGCCATGAAAGGTAAGTCCTTTCATCTGTATTCTGAAATCGAAGTTATCATAACAAGAACTTTTTATTGACAGGCCTGCCGACGAAAGCGGGATGGACAAAGAGGGCAGTTGCTCCCGGCTGCCACAGCCGGAGCTCCAAGCCCCTCAGAATTGCCACCAGAGCGTCTCTCCATGCAGTTCTGGGGGCTAAAGGAGGGTGCTCCAGTCTGGGTGGTGCTAAGGGCTGATTGTCCTGGGCCCCGCCCTTTCCACTTGAGTCCTGGCCCCTTTTGGGACCACGGAGCTGGGGCCCCACACACACCTTGGCCTGGTGCCTGTGGTGCCTGTTGATCTGCTGTTTATTGAACTGCCTTCAGATTCTATGCAGATTAACAAGATGACTTTTGAATGTAGCATTAGCTAACTCTATTCTGCAGCAGCTTCAGCAAGAGAGAGGAGACTTGTGACCTAGTTTCATTTTGGCCTATGTCTGGACAAAGCCTACTTCCCAGGGTGTACTGCCAGAAGGGCTTCTTAGTACCTAACCAAACTGTCATGGGTTTCATGTGACTGCTTTGACATGAGATACTGATGTGGGCTACCTGTGCCAAACAGAAGTATGGCTTATAGGCTCTAACTGGGATTGTGTCTATATTTTAATATGCTACAATGGCACACCTGCAGCTCCACTTCTACACTGCGTCAGGGTAGACACTCACTACAGGGACCAGAGGGGTTCTCCCATCATTGTCACTAATCTTTCACCTCCCTGAAAGGTGATAAAATTCAATGGAAAAAATCATCTCTAAAGCTGGGGCTTAGGTCGGCATAGCTACATCTCTCAGGGGGTTGGATTCTTCATATCCTTGAGACAGAGTTACCAACTTTCTAATTGCACAAAACTGAACATGCCTACTTGCCCATGTCCCACCTCTTTTCTGAGGTCCAAGCCCCTGCTTGCTTGATCCCCCCCGCTCCCCTCCCTTTGTCACTCGCTCTTCCGTACCCTCCCTCACTTTCACTGAGCTGGGGTTTTGGTGCTGCGGGTGTGTATGTGTGAGAGCTCTGGCCGGGGTGTGAGCTCTGCAGTGCATCTGGGAGTGAGGGGTTTGGAGTGCAGGAGGAGGCTCTGGGCTGAAGCTGGGGGGGTTGGAGTGTCAGAGGGAGTGGGGCCAGGAATAAGGGGTTTGGGATTCAAGAGGGTGGTCTGGGCTGGGTCTGAGAGGTTCAGAGTGCAGGAGAGGGTGTGGGCTCCAACTGGGGGTGGGGCTGGGGATGAGAGGTTTGGGGAACAGGAGGGGGCTCCAGGAGTTTCAGGATGTGGCAGAACTGACTATACCTCCCAGGAAACAGCCACCAGGTCCCTGCAGCCTCTAGGTGCATGTGCAACCAGGGAGGCTCCATGCACTGCCTTAGCACCCACAGGCACTGTTCTCCACAACTCCCATTGGGCATGGTTCCCAGCCAATAGGCATTACAGAGCCAGCACTCGGAGTGGGGCCAGCACGCAGAACTTTCCAGTCCATGGCTGACCCAACAACTAGGGGCCGTAGGCAGCTGGCAGCTGCTTCTAGGAGAATTGCGGAACTAGGGCAGGGAGGGATCCTGCCTTAGCCCCAGACCCCGCTGGTAAACTAGAACTACATGGGGCAGTACTGCCAGTCCCAAAATTCATGAGTCAGTCTCACTAAAAACCATAAATTTGGATTTAGAATCATGAGATTATGTACAAATAATAGGCTTGGGGTTCTTTTTATTTGCTTTCTGTACTTTCTGAGCCTTTAGGGTGCCCTGGAGTCACACTTAAAAGCTTTCTTTACAGCCACCAGGGCCAGAAACCTACTTTTTCTTTAAGAATGAAAGCTGAACTCCTCATATACCCACTTGACTCCAGGAGCTGTGGCTTTAAAGAAACAATAAAATACTATCTCTCCAGTTACTTTTGTTTTTATTTTTTTAACAAAAATCACTCTCTGGATTGCCCAAGAAGGGAGGAGATAACAGGAAAGGGAAAGAGACCTTGTTGTATTTTAAATAGTTTCATGCATTGTCTGTTTTTAAGGCAGCCTACTCTTCCACTATTGGGTGCTATGGATAGTCCAGTTCTAATCTTGTTGTTAGCAGTGTGGGATGAGATTCTAATCATGCTGAAGTCATTGTGCATTTGCAATTGACCTCACTGAGGCCAAGATTTTATTCTAGGGGCTCAATGTATTTTAAAGGCTGCTGCTCCCCTGCTTGATATAACCAGTGTCATGCTCCATATCTGGCTAGCATATGCTGGTACACTGAAGTTTGACTAGAGCAACTGGCATAATGGAAAGACTGAAAATCCTTGTAAGGGTCAGGGGGATTCCCCACTCTCTCCAAGAACACTTTGCATTTCAAGGGCCCTTCAGAAATCTCTCTGATCCAGGGATGAGTCTTCCATGAGCAAGGAGGGGCTAATAGTCACAGACTGGGAATGGGCCACACTACAGGCAGGAAAACCCCTTCAGAGGGACCTTGTCTTGTGTGCTTTCCTGCACAATGAAGACACAGATTCCCCACCTCCATTTGAGCAATCCAGCCCATTCCTCTGAGGCTTGCTTTGGGGGTAGCATTACACAGATTTCTGTTGACTTAAACCAGTTCTTCTCTGCCTTGCAAGGTCCCAGAGAGGAGATTGTGTATCTGCCCTGTATCTACAGGAACACTGGAATAGAGAAGCCTGACTATCTGGCTACCGTGGATGTTGACCCCAAATCTCCACACTACTGTCAGGTACCCTTCTGCCAAGATTCTGGCTCTAATCCTCCGTACTTAGCCTGGCCTGACCCAGGCAGCTTTACTGCTGGCTAGTAACACTCTCTGCTGCAGCTCCTTGAACCCCTTCTTCAGAGGGAAAATCTTTCTGTATTTGCCAATATCCTTGACCTAAATGAGGACCTGATGCACCAAAATTTGAAGGAGCCTGGACAGTCAGTCTCTCTCTCTCTCTCTCTCCCTCCTCCATCCTGAATGGATTCTTGTCTTGTGCCCTCTCCTGAGCCATTGATTCTTCCTGCCAAATGGGGCAGCTCAGCTCATTAGTTGTTCTAGCTCTGCTTTATGTTGCATTTTCTCCTGCTCAACTTCTCCCTATCCTATCTGGGGCCTCTTATGGTTAAGAAGGTTGGATCCCACAGATTCCGCCTTAATCTTTCTTTGTCTCCTGTCTCCTCCGTAGTTTTCTTCCTCACCACTTTCAAATAGACATCTCTGTGTTGACTGTCAGTCTAGTCATGCTACATTTCTTAGAGATGTGCAGCAAGTTCAAAATGAAACCCCGGGTCATGGGTAGCTCAACTGGCTCCTATTTCATTCTCTTGGATTTGAACAGCTTATGAATTCACATCAAAGCTATAAAAAAACAACTCAGTGGCTCAGCGGTGTATTTGCATTGTGTTTTCAGCCACTTTCTAAACTTGGGCTTGGGAATCTTCCAGGGATTGCTGAAGGCCAATATTTAGCTACTGTTCTCAGATCTCTTTCAAAGACTTAGTGAGTAACTTAGCTCCCTCTGAAATGCCATTGTCAGTGGATATTGAGCAAGATTACTAATCACTGCAGGAACAAATTTGTTTGGGGTGTCCATCAGGCTTCACAGTTACTGGTTTGTTTAAGGTGATTAGAGTGATTTAAGGCTATAAAAGATTAACTGTTTAACCCATTACCTGGTAAGCTGATGGAATGCATACTGGGTAACCGGTTGGACGGCCAACTGCGCCAGGCTAGAGCAGCCCTGGCTGAGTCCTGTTGGCTGTGCAGGGGCAGCAGGTAGGACCATGACCGACTCAGCCCCCCCAGCCCTGGCCATGCAGGCATGGCTGGGATGACCAGGCAGGACCCCAGTCCTGAACGCGCAGGCAAAACCCCAGCACAGGCTGCACCAGAGCCGCCCGGGTGACCAGGCAGGACCCTGGACGCAGCTGTGCTGGAGCGGCCTGGGCAGCTAGGTGGGGCCCCAGCTCTGCCACACTGACGGAACCCGAGCCCTGGCTGGGCCAGAGTGGCCATTCAGGACCCCAGCCCTCCTGAGCAGCCAGGCCAGACCCCAGCCCCGGCCACACTGGAGTGGTCTGAGCTGTCAGACCGGTCAAATCCCAGCTATGCTGGGGCACACCAATGGGACCGCAGCCCCAGCTGTGCTGGCGGAACCCCAGCCCTGGCCATGCTAGCAGGCTAGGCAGGACCCTGCCTCTGGGCCAGGCCGGAGCATCCCAGGCAGTCAGGTGGGATTGCAGCCATGCCAAAGCAGGGCAGGTGGGGCCCCAGCTGTGCTGGAGCCTCCTGGGTAAGAGGTCCAGGGGGACCCCTTGCCTAGCTGCAACCGCCTACTGGTCAAGTAGGACCCTGGCTGCACTGGCACAGGCCATCATGAAGGACTTGGCCTCTCTGACACAGCCCAGGAGGATGGGCAGGAACCTGGCCCCACTGCTGTCCGCCCATCTGCCAACAGTTAACTCGTTAACCGGGATAATTTTATCCATTTAACCAGTTAGCTATTTTAACGGTTATTTACCTCCCTAGAGTGAGTTAGGAAGTCTATGAAACTAACCCTTTCTGTCCTCAAGTAGGAAAGCACAGTCTACCTGGCCAAGACTACAGCTTCCAGTTACCTGGTAGACCTGGGTTTTAGGACCAATGAGTACATAGTGGGGGGGGGGGGTTAAGTGTAATTTAAACTGCATTTTAAATACAGGTTGGACCTTCCTGGTCCAGCACTCTTGAGACCTTGAACGAGGGAGTTTGTTGGACCAGGGGAGGTCAATTCCAGCCCCTCTGCTGATGGACTCTGGACTCTCCCAGAGTTCATCAGCAGACCTGGCCAGCTTCCCTTCCTGACCACAAGGCTCTGCTGCTAGCTCCGACTGCCAAGCTCCCTGCCCCCTGGCTGCCTTCCTGGCTCTGCTGCCAGCCACAGCTGCCAGGCTCTTTGCCCCTGGGTTTCTGACCCAGCCACCAGCCAAACTCCCTCCCCCAGGCTAGACATCACTGCTAGCCCTAGTTGCCGGGCTCTCTGTCCTGCAACTGCTGAGGCTCTCTTGTCCAGATGCTCTCTGGCCCAGCAACATCTGTGGTCCTGCCAGATCACGGATGTTGCCGTACCAGAGAGTGCCATAGAAGAGAGGTTCAACCTCTACTAAGATGTTTGTATGTCTCAAATTGCTTAATGCATTCCAGTCTCGGATCTCGAGCATTAAAATGCACTGGAGGGGCAGTTGATCTGTATTGGCAAGACATCTCATCATAGTTGTTCCTTTGCATAATTATTGCTGAAACTCTTACTGAGGAACCTAGTTTCTTAAAGGGACTTAACTACTGATCGCTCCATGTTTCTTAACTGCACACTAAATGCTGCTAAGGACCAGCAGCAAGAATGTAAATGACGGTTAACTGCAATCAGCCACGACTTGTCCCAACTGTAATCAGATAAATTTTGTAAATTCAGAGCATTCCTGCCTGGATAAATTTTATTGTTTTCAATCGCTGTTCTGTATTTCTTGCAAGTGCTGGCTAGTCTTTCTACTTTCTCAATATTAGCTACATTTCACAACACACCATTAAAAAAGCAAAGATTAGGATACCATGATGTCCAAATTCAAGGGTGATGCTGTCACAAGGTGCTCTCTTCACTCTGGCATGCCTCCTTCTGGCTGCATCTGAGGATTGATTACCTTTTGTGAGGCCACCACCTCTTCTTGTGGTGGTTGCATGCTATTACTCTCTGTCTTATTCTCTCAGGATTCAACCGCTTCTGCTTCATGGCTCAGCCCTCCAGCCAGATCACTGTAGTTTTCTCTTTCTGGGGAAATCATGTGCATCAAAGTATCTCAGGACTCATTGTCCCCATCAGTCTTCTCTTTCACTGCCCCCTTACCAATTCCCCAATGGCTAATAGGGAATATCAAGCCCATGGGAAAACCAGGCCCACCCTCTCCACTAGGTTCCAGCCCAAGCACCTTACAATAAGTTCTGCACAGTCCTATCCCTCACTGCTGTATCCCTGGGGGTGTGTCTACACAACAAAGTTATTTCAGAATAATGTCCATTATTCCGAAACAACTATGCGAGCGTCTACACAGCAGTTCCGTTATTTCGAAATAACGGATGGCTTATTCTGACTTCTGTAAAAAACTCATTCTATGAGGAATAACGCCTGTTCCGAAATAGCTATTTCGAAATAAGGTGTGTGCAGATGCTCCACTTTTGCTATTTCGAAATAGCCTCTCTCCAGGGCCATTCTAAGTTATTCCTCCTGGGGCTCTAAGTCGAGATAGCACGTCTACGTTAGGGAAGCCGGCCTCAGACTAATTTTGAGGCTTCCCTGCAGTGTAGAGTGCTATTTCGGAATAACTATTCTGGAATAGCTTATTCCAAAATAACTGTGCAGTGTAGACATAGCCTGGGTGACCTGACTTTCTCTCAGCCTAAGTTCCTGCGTGCCTGCCCACCACTCTCAGCTACAGGCCCCTCCTGTTCCTCTTTGGCTTAGCTTCATCTCTAATTAGTCCTCCTTGCTCCCTGGCTTCTACCCCAAATGCAACCTAAGTGTTTAATTGGTGCATTTTAACCCCTCCCGGCCTTATGTGGGATGGACACCCTATCACTGATTCACAGAGAAGTGAAGTGATTTGCCAGATGTCACCCAGCACAATGAAGGAAGAGAGCCAGAAATAGAACTCAGGAGTCCTGGCTTCTAGTCTCCTATGATAACGGCCTGGAGTGAGAGTATCTCTAAAGAACTGTTTTTCTGGGAGCAGCTGCCTGTTGTACTGACTGAATCTGAACCATGCCTTTGACTTTATAGGTGATCCATCGCCTGCCCATGCCCAACCTCCGAGATGAGCTCCATCACTCTGGGTGGAACACCTGCAGCAGCAGCTTTGGTGACGTCACAAAGAAACGGAACCGGTTGATTCTTCCCAGTCTGATTTCTTCCCGTATTTATGTGGTGGATGTGGGCACAGACATGCGGGCTCCCAGGATGCATAAAGTATGTCTGAGGTGGTTCCAAGATATCTGTCTTACTTAGGAGCTGGGAAATATGACTTATAAGAGTGGATAAACAAGTCCAAAGCAGGTTTTTAGGACTTTGGGGGTCTGTCTACCCTACAGCGTTATTTCAAAATATCTTATTTCAAAATAAGTTATTTTGAAATAACGGGTCTACACACAAAATGCATTTCAAAATAGCGTTTTGCTATTTCGAAATAGCACGTCCACACTCAGTGGATGCTGAATCGCATTTAAGGCCGGCCGGAACCAGGTCCAGCAGGGCCTCAGGTCAAGAGTTACTTTGTGTGGCTGCTGCCTGAGGCTATCTGAGGCCTGTGCTTAAAGGGAGCCCCCTGGACAGCTGGTTCTCAGCTTTCCCTGCTTGCTTGCCTACCTCAGTGAGGGACAGCAAAACATTTTGTTTCTGCATGCTCTGGTTGCCCTCACTCGGGACACGACAGCACTCTGCAGAGTGGAGCCAGACCTGCCAGTGGGCACCCTGGTGCTTCTCGTGGACGCATTGCTGCGAGCCTGGCTGCACTTTCTGCAGGCT
>JANRFK010004824.1:11777707-11792505 GCA_030068395.1 Apalone spinifera
ATTTGATAGCAGCCTTCAACTTCCTGAAGAGAGGTTCCAAAGAGGATGGAGAAAAGCTGTTCACAGTAACGAGGGATGGCAGAACAAGGAGCAATGGTCTCAAGTTACAGTGGGGGAGGTCTAGGTTAGATATTAGGAAAAACTATTTCACTAGAAAGGTGGTGAAGCACTGGAATGGGTTCCCTAGGGAGGCGGTGGAATCTCCATCCCTAGAGGTTTTTAAGTCTTGGCTTGACAAAGCCCTGGCTGGGTTGATTTAGTTGGGATTGGTCCTGCCTTGGGCAAGGGGCTGGACTTGATGACCTCCTGAGGTCTCTTCCAGCTCTATGATTCTATGACAAAACGGGGCTTTTTGTGGTGTAGGTATACCTCCTTCTATGAGGCATAACTCCTTTTTGCGTTATAGGTCTTGCACAAAAAGGCATGTGTGGATGCTCCACAGGGGTTTCTTGTGCAAAAAGAGCCTATCCAAAAAAGCACAGGTGCTCTGATGGCCATCCTATGAATGACCATCGGAGCTTTCTTGTGCAAGAGCATCCATGCAGTGTGGACGCTCTCTTGCACAAAAGCGCATCACAAAAGTGATGCGCTTTGAGGTGTGGATGTGCTTTTGCGCAAGAACTCTTCTGCAAAAGACTTCTTGCACAAAAACCCTGCAGTGTAGACAGCCTGAGTGTAAGGGACCAGAGCAACAGCAGTCTTGCCTAACAGTCACAGCTGGGCTGAAGTCTGCCCATCAGGGACAGGAGGGGGCAGGCTGGAGTTGGAGGACTCTGCAAGGCCAGGTCCCATAAATGAGAGTCAAGGTCAGGGGCTGGGACCAGAGATCAGTCGTACCACGTTAGAACTGAGAGATAGGAATCAGGGTGGAAGTCAGGCTGGAGCAGACCAGGGGATGAAAGCTTCAGAGTGGTAGCAGAGTTAGTCTGTAACTGGGAAAACTTGAAAAACAACGAATAGTCTAGCAGCACCTTAAAGACTAACAAAACATGAAGATGGTATCATGAGCTTTCGTGGGCACAGCCCACTTCTTCAGATGACTGGAGTTTTAAAAGTCCAGATGCAAAAATAAAAAGAGGATGAAAGTCTGGCATTTCAGCAGGCCAAGGTCTGGGTGGTTAAATAGGGGGACTTGGCCAATCAGAAGGCCACAGGGTACCGTCACTCTGGGTCACCTGGGTGTACTTCCTGGAGGGCCTACCCTCCACAGCTCCCTGGGCTGTACCACAGCATGGCCTCTTAGGGGCACTGTGGGATTATCAGCTGCTCCCAGGTCCTTGCACCAAGGCTGGGGGAATAAACACAGTAATGACTGTGAAGTGCTCAAAGGCTAAAGCCATATAAGTCCCAAAGACAGATGATCTTCTAGCACAAATCTAGTTGTAACTGTTATCTGCATGATCCTTTCAGTGCTCCTACGGTAGGTCTTGACTAGGATGAAAGGTATGTAGAAATGCGTCACTCTAGCATGGCCTTTAACACTGGTTAGCAGGTTGAATTGATGCTAGGCAAACATTTGGACTTGACCAGGGATTGGGGGGGGGCCCAGGCCAGGCCTCCCCCGCCAGTGCTCTCTGAGCCAGGTAAGTGCACACACTGAAATCTTCTCTTCCCCCAGGGGCCTGGCATGAGTTTCAACCCTCCACCCAGTACTATCAAGAGGGAACCACTTCACTTTTGCCTGTGGGTGATACGTAGGTGGTATAGAGGCAGGTACTTATGAGGGGTGTGGGCTGTGCAAACATGTAACTGTGATGGTCTCTGCCCCACACACCTAACAGTCCACGTATAAGGAGAGACAGCAGGTGTATGGAACAGACAGAGAGAGTAGTGCTCACCCAGAACACCATTGCCACACTTTCTGTAGGCATCACAAGAGCGGAGGGATTTCAAGGAGACCAACATTGTCGATTTTCTTTTTACCGTGAACTTCTCCCATGCCCGAGGGACAACGCTGGTTCCAGAATTTAACAAGTGGGTAATGAATGATGGTGCCATCTTGAGTAGGGCTGTTGACCCATCAGCCACAGAGGAGAGGAGAAGTAGGTGGGGATAGGCCATGAAAGAAAAAACAAGTCACTTATGTTTGATGGATGGAGAAAGGGAGCCAGTCCAGGGATGCAGAGAGAGCGGTGATGCAGTTATAACCCAGACGCACTGAGACTGCTGACAAGGGAGAGGGGAGTCTTGCTCTACAGCCTGAACTAAAAGCTGGTTGATATTTAGCTCAGGCTGCAGTGGCATGTGGCTTTAGCCCCTACGGTCGCAGGCTGTATCCCTCCTGCCAATAACCTGAGTCTGTTGGTTTTACAAGTAGGGGATTGTCTGGGATGAACTGTGGGAAGGTCTCCGAAGGTCATACTGCCCTCAGTTGGGCCACTCAACTGAGGGCAGTATGTAACCCAGAGGCACTGATAAGGGAAAGAGAAGTCTGCTCTACTGCAAAGGGAGGTGCAGCAGAGTGATCTTCCCCTCCACATTCTGAATGGACATGGGGGGCAGGCTGGCTTTCATCCAGGCCACGAAGAAGAGGGCACCCTCTGAAAAGTAGGATGATGCGGGTCTGCCCAGGAGCTTCAGTGAGGGGGATGACAAGGAAAGTCCATATCTGAGCGATGGGATGCAGTAAGAATTGGCAACATTTAGGTGAGTCCTTTCTGGATGTGAGGCGCTACAGCGAAGATAGAACATCTGAGCGAGAGGATGGGCTGGTGCTAAGCGCTCTCTTTTGGCAATGCTGAGCTTAACCTGCCTGCTGGGTGGCCACCAGAAGCAGTGGGAGAAAGGGCAGGGCTTTCATTTGGATAGAACAAGTACGACACATCCCTGGGTAGCCAGGGTTGTGGGGCATTTAGTTGCTTCTCTAACTCCACCAGCCTCTGGCAACACAAGCACTGCCTCCCGTGTGTGCTCCCCGTCCCACCCCGGTTTGCTCTTCTAACAATAGGCCCACGCCAACACCTGGGTCCTCTCACAGAGCTCTCAGGGCTTCTGGCTCCAAGGAAACGGCACATACCCAGTGATTGGATTCACTCCGCTTAACACACAGTACTCACATGTATTTATAGTGAAAACAAGAATGCATTTATTAACAAAGAACAGATTCAGTGACAGAAAGTAAGACTTTTGGAAACAAATCATAACATGCTTTTCAATAGAGCCTAAATTTAACTAACAAGGCATTCCCCTATCCACTACTACAGTATAGCTTATCTCAAGCCCCTGCCGCAGTGTTGTACTTTTAAACAGTTGTACTTAAAGTATGTTCTTATGTTGTTCTGATTTACTTTTACTACATGGGATCTTTTCAGGGGGAAAAAGCAAAATGCCACACTTATTGGTAATACACATATAGCAATCAACACTTATCATATGCATATGATATATCACACTCATGCACTCACACAAGCACACTGTCTTGTAGTTGTTACCAATAGTTGCTCCCCTTAACTGCACTGGCCAAGTGAATTAGGTGGGGGAGAAGTGGAGCTGGGCGTCTGCAGATCTGGATTGGTGCTCCCATGTTGACAAGACGAAACCCGGGGTCCTCCTGCAAGATATCTTTGATTTATAGTAGCTCTCCTCTCATGCAAATCTATCATCTTATGCAGGGATACTCTAGATGGTACTGGGTCCTGCCGTGAGGGTAGGGGACTGGACTCGATGACCTCTCGAGGTCCCTTCCAGTTCTAGTGTTCTATGATTCTATATGCAAAATCAAAGAGACTTTAACACCAGATTACAGAAGGAAACTTCAGAACTTTCTTTCAAGCTTAATTTTGACACTTTTAAGAATGGGCCTTGACAAATATGCTAATTACCTTAACCAATATAAAGATAGCTTCCCCACTTATCACCCCTATTTAGCCATTCATTGACTCATAAAAAGCTATTCCCTCCCTCTCCCTCACCCCACCTTCTGTACTAAATCTAATTTGTCAGTTTAATAATGTGTTCACTTTTTTCATTGTATTCCTTTGGTATATATGGTCATGCTAATTCTCTTCCAGAATATGATCTGAGGAACTGGGTCTGGCCCACGAAAGCTTATCACCTAATAAACCATCTTGTTAGTCTTTAACATGCTACATAGTTTTTCCTTTTGTTTTATGCAAAATCTGTGAGAGTCATCATAGCAACATAGAGCTGGAAGAGACCTCAGGAGGTCATCAAGTCCAGCCCCCTGCCCAAGGCAGGAAAAGAAAGACTCCCTGGATATCAAGGGGAAGAGAAAGAGACACACACAAGACTCCTGAGGAAGAGCCCCCGAGAGGAACACAGAGTCTCTTCACCTGACCAGGGACTTGACCCATGGGCTCTCACATTAAGAGTCTGAGGCTCTACTAACTGAGCTAGCCAGGCTTAGCTAGGCCTATGCACTTATTGAGTTATTCCTATACAGTTAGTCATCTGTGGTGCTGTCTTCTAGTTATTGTGTCAATGCTGCTACATTCACCTTCAAAGAGGGGGCTTCCAAAAGCAGGCACTTACTGCTGACTCCCCAGGCATCCATATGTCCACTCTTCTTTCAATGGGCCTGCTTAACAGGTCTCATTGTTCTTGGATCTGGCTTCCATCCTCCTTCAACCCTGCAACTGCCCTAAGATGCTTGCCTTTCGCCTTATCCATTCACACCTCATTCACTCAACAGGGGCACTCTCTTTACCTTACTCATTCTTTGGGAGTATTCTACCAAGACTGAATACAAAGTTTCTATGTTCTATATGAAAAGGTGCAAAGTTTCTATATAAAAGGACTCTGATACAAAGTTAAAAACTTTAATGAGAAAATGATTAATACAGAGATTTATGATTAATACAGAGCTGTGTCTACAACAATGGCCACTCCTCATTAGCCAGGGGTGGATCTGCTGCATTCTTCTGCCCTGGCTGCCTCCCTGCAGTCCTAGTACCATCAGGCCCTGCAGCCTGGGAGTGGGATTAGGCCAGAGCTCCCCACCACTGCTCTGTCTCCAGCTTCCCTGGCAGCCAATTCCCTCCTGCTCCATTGCTGGAACAAGAATGTCCTTTCCTCCACTCCAGAAGCACTTATTTATGCAGCACCAGCTGGGCCCTGATTGCCTGTATCTACCTCAACTGCTGGCTCCACCATCTCAGCCCTCTTCCAGGGTTGGGTTTTAATCTTAAAAGGCCAGTGTGGGCTAGACACCCCATCTCACCTTCTCATAAGATTAACTCTGCTGGCCGCTTGGCCTAAGAGATGGGAGGATACTTGGGACACAGTGTTTCCTGTAAGCTGAGCGCTTAGGCCGCCACCCAGGAGAGATTCAAATGCCACCCGGCTTCTTATCAGAGCACCCATGGCCAGCAGCATGTGTTTTTAGTGGTGGTGCACAACTGCACATGCCAGGGTGCAGATAACAAAATTTATTCTGCACATGGAAAAATGAGAGAGAACATTGCTTGGGAGTTGGGCTGTAGTGGGCTACATACCTGTAGTGGGCTACATCTAGACTGCCCCCCTTGCGCAAGAGAATATGCAAATGAGGCGAAGCGGTGACTTTCACTGTGCGTCATTTGCATACTTAACGAGCTGCCATTTTTGCGCAAGGGGCTTTTGCGCAAGAGTTGTTCTGCCTGAAAAAAAGCTGCAGAACGGCTCTTGCGCAAGAGGGAGGTTTTGCGCAAAAAGGAACCATCTACACGGCTTCTTTTTGTGCAAAAGCCCCTTGTGCAAAAATGGCAGCTCATTAAGTATGCAAATAAAACACAGTGATATTCACCGCTTTGCCTTATTTGCATATTCTCTTGCGCAAGAGGGGGCAGTTTAGACGTAGCTGTGAAGTTATATTTTCAAATGTTCATTCTTACTCCTAACCAGGATGATCCCCACTCTACCTGCTTTTCCCTATAGCCCCCTCAATCTACTGATTAACATTTTGCTCAGACTACATGTGGGACCCTTGTGCACCATTCAGTACTCAATTTGCATGTGACCACCAGAATGAGGTAAGTGCCTCTTCTACCCCTGCCTGACAGAAGTGTGTGATTCACCTTTTGGTGACCTGCCTTATTCACAGACCTGTAGAACAGAATTGTTAATATAGGCATAACTATGGCCCTACTGAATTAGCAGTACTACAAAAATTGCAGCTCCTGCAACATTAGGCTTTTGCTGCCATTTTGATTGTAATTAGCTTACTCTGCACACCACAGGTTTGCATACATTTTGAGGTTTGCAATGCACACTTCCCCTCATGAATATAACAGAACCTCACGTATGTGAGTTCATCACAGCTGGGGCTCAGCCTGACAACCCTGTGCATGGCGGGGTGCAAGCTGTCAGTCCTGGGCAGCCAGTGACCCAGACATTGAGAGATGCTAGCTCCCGAACTCTGGCCCCTCCCCTTCCGCCCAAGGCCCTACCCCATCCTCTTCTGTTCCTCTCCCACACACAGGGGAGCCATCGTGGCTCCTGGATCCAGCAGTGGGTGGACGATCATTAAAAATGCTGTCATATGAGTGGAAATAGGGTCGATATCGCATTTTATCAATATCAGCAGAACTGACTTAAATGGGGCCTGCGTGTTGTGTAGTCTTGCCTTACTCTTTGTATTCATGCCCGTCAGTGTGAAAGAAGCTATTTGCATATATTTTCTTATATTTGCATATATATGCAACCACACTTAATTTGCGGCCCTTGGCATGTGCTGTGGGTATCATTGTGACACCCGGGGCTTCCAAAGCTGAATAGCCTCGCTCTGAGGGATCTGATGAAGTCATTGTGACATGAATCTCCCCACTCCAGTAATTTTGCCTCTGAAAACTCCGCATATCTATAGGTAAATATAGTGACCTGTGGTGTCCAACACGCTAGCCACTAGCCACATGTGGCTATTTGGCCAGTTGACCATGGCTAGTTGGCTGTTGGCTACTGCTTCAGAACTGGTTGGACCCTGGACATCATTTCTGCCATTTTACCAAAGCCCTCCCTCAAAAATTATGTAATAAAACTACAATGCTAGCAAAAAACTGAACTGAAATTGTAGAAAACCACTAATCATACATTCATTCCACCACGCGCAGAGAGTCCCTGTTTCACAGACAGATACTGAAAACTTCCTCTTGCATATTTGAGTATGCAATAGCTCAGCTCTGTGGGTCTGATCCTGCCAAAGGCCTGGGCATCGGGGACACTATAATAGGGATTTGGACTGGGACCACTGTTATGAAGTGGTGGAGGAGGAAACCTGGCCGCTTAGCTTTGGTCCCATTTGCCCCAAACCTCTTCACAATGTGCTCTTGCATCTTCCACTCTCTTTGTGAGATGCCCTTCTTAGGCCTAAGGCAGGCCTGGACGGAGCCATGTGGCCATTTCAGAACAAATAATAGCAATACCCTACCAAAACAAGCACTCTAATGCACAACGGGGAGAGGATGAGCAAGAGACAGCTGTGCACAATGGGGCTAGTCCTACTGCTTAGCCAGAAGGCACTTAGATATGAGAAAAATGAGGGTGGGCAGCAGCTACCCCATTCACGGACTCTGCTTACGGTCTTTCCCTGGATCTCCCAGAGCACATCCTTCTACCTGCCAGCCCCAGACTGACTAAGTGGTCAGGGGCTGCCTTTTAAACCCCACCTCCAATCCCAGCATGCTTGGCATCGAAAGAAGGGGTGGAGTGGGAGTAGCCTCCTCCCCACCAGCCCTTCAGCGCTACCTGGAGTGTGCCACCTGGGACTCCAGCGGCATTTTAAAGGGCTCCGGGTGTCATCACTACCACAGTAGCAGCAGCAGTGGACCCTTTGGAATCACCTGGCCCCCGGGCAAATGCCCCCTTTGCCCATCCTACCCCTTCCCCCCATCGGCGGGGGACAATGAGGTGGGGAACCACTCATGGAGTGGGAGATTGGCTGCAGGCAAATGCCTTCCTCCCTGCCTGGTACCCTCTACAGAGGATGTGGAGATGGTTTAGATGCTGGCTCTCCTCCTCAGGGGCGGCCCAAGGCGGGCTGCCAGCAGCTGGTGCTCCAGGCAGAATGTGCAATCGGCGCCTCCGCCTCCACAGCCCTCATCATTGGGCGTCCCGTTTATCGCGGCACCCTAGGCGACGGCCGAGTCGGCCTATACACACGGTCCACCCCTGCTCCTCCTGCTCTACCCCACTGATAAATGGGGACAAAGATGAGGTTCAGGGTGTAAAAAATTAGAAGCTGTCCCTTTAAATCCTGTGTTTTCCTGATCCTGCTTGCAGGCCAGGGGCTCTGTAGGGAAGCATGCAACAAGAGTCTGTCCTGCAGACAGACGGTCTACACTTAGATGGGGTGAGGCATGTTAGGCACCAATGTGTTTTGCCTTTTTCTGGTTTTGATTCAGGGTGCTGAATGCGGCGGAATAAGGTTGTGTTACAATGAAACCTTCCAGCCAAGGGCATTTTCATGTTTTTATCTAATCTCTCTCTATTCTGTGACCTTCGCACCAGCCTTGTGTGGGCCTGCTGCCCTGCTGTCAGGTCCCTTTGGGCAGCCATTCACCCCAGCGACCTGTGCTGCTCCTTTCAGCCCAGCAGCATTTGCTTTGCACAGGAGCCAGTGCAGCGTTGCACTGGTCATATTTCACTGCTGTTTTTCCTCACCTGCCTGTTCCCAGAGTCACGTGACTCTGTGAGAACAGCCACTTCCACTTTTGAAATAAAGCAAAGTCCTAAAGGCCAGAAACAGAGGGCAAACACAACCCCACCCCTACTTTGTTGTTAAAAATCAGGATTTTAAAAACCTTCATCATTTGGGGAGGACAGGTCAGGGGTGCTTTTTTCTGTACCGTCCTCCCCCACTCTAAGTTTTCAAAAATCCTGAGTCAGGACTCCAAAAATAATGAGACTGGCATAAAAAGAATTAATTTGGATTTTTAAAAATAATGATTTTGGCCCTTGTGTTATTCATCTGCTGCTTTCTGAGCTTTTGGGGTACGCTTGGGTCACGTTTGCACACCCTCCTCTGTCACCAGAGCCATGTCTACACTAGGAAATTATTTCAAAATTACTAAATTCGACTTAAAATCTCCCAATTTAACAAATTCGAACTAGCGTGTCCACACTATGGGGAAGTCTGGAAATTAGTCCGAGGCAGGCTCCGTTAATATGGATGTGCTACTTTGGACTTGGAGCCCCAGAAAGTACTGGGGAGTAATTAGTTTGAATTACTCTGGGGAGTACTGTAATTATTTCAAAACAGTGGCACCGGTGTGTTCACACTAACGCTATTGCGAAACAACTGTAGCCCAAGGTCCAGTGTGTTTCAGCAGCAGCCCTGGGAACTACAAGTTGTGGACTACAAACTACGGCATATTGGGAGAACTTCCTGGTTCCTGCTAGGATGTGCCTTTTGCCCCCAGCAGGGTCTCAGCAAGGACTGTGCTAGAAGCAGCACACAGGCTGCATGCTGAGAGGAGGGGCTGCTGAACTGTTTTCCTCTTCTATGTTTTTTTACAGAATAAAGCCTGTTCCTGGTGATTTGCCTGAGTGGGTGTGGTCTGAGGTGCACTCACACATACACAATACACAACGCAGAGCACACCAAGCAGCCTCAGGCCTAGCCTCCCACTTTGGCGTAAAAAGCCACGAGGCCTCCCCTATGCTGAATAACCTCACACTGGGCTAGCCACCAGGAGGGGTTACACAACTATTTCGGGGCTAGCATTACTCCTGACGAAAAGCAGATTTCGAATTCCGCGGCCCGTTATTTCAAAATAACGGGCTTGCTAGGGTGGATGCTCCGCTTATAAATCCAACCGTGTGTGGGCGGGGAGGGGGGGATTATTTTGAAATAAAGTCCAAGGGTAAACCAGGACCAGGAGAGCTGGAGAGGGAAGGAAAACTGAGCAGCTCCGCTAATCACAGGCCTCCGGGAGCTGGGGCTTTAAAAACATTTCCAGGTAACACCAGTGTTGGCTGCTTGGTGCTGCCCATGGCCAGGCATGGAGGGTCAGGTGTTGCTGGGAGGCTCCGAGACCCCCCCCTTTACAATGGGGGGTGGTATGGGTGCATTGCTTTGCAACCCAGCTCAGCCTCAGACAGGGGAGAAGAGAGCAGGCTTTGCTGCTGCTGCTGCTGTCCCCCCCCTCCCGCAGCAGCCCCGTGAGCAAGGCCTTGCAACTTTCACCTCCCAACCTCCTCCCCCTGCAGCTCCTCCCTTTACCAATCCGCAGCTTGTTACTAGGCAGACTTGAAATGCAGCCGGCCAATCCACAGACCAATCTGGCTTGTATCCGGGTAGAAAAGCCCCCTGCAGCCAATCACATTAATGACAAGCCACAGTATCCGGGCAGATCAAAGGTGTGGGAGCCAATCAGAAAAAGAAAGCAGCCATCAGGGGATTTTGGGGTGGGTTTTTTTTTCCCTCCTTGCAAGACTAGTTGGTGCCTAGGTACTTTCTTTTTCTGTTTTGCAATTGGGGTGGCACATGCATGTTTTGTGTGTGTGCAGGGGGGGAAACAAGCAACCCAGAGAGATTGGCAATAAAAGGAAAGAAGCCAGAGATTAAAGCATGTTGTAGGGGAACTCTTGCTAAACTGGGCTACAAATCTGGGACTAAAAAGCAAAGGTTTGCAGTGGATTAAGCGGCCTGGGTGTGTTCCTACTTCTCCATTCCTGCAATCGCATCTTTGGCAATTTGACTCCCTCTAGAGGGGGGTTGTTTTGACCCTGAGATCTGAGAGTAGGTGAGTTTCCTTTGTTTTGTTCCCAATCTCTTTCTTGCTTTGCAACCTAGCCAAGGCTGTGGGGGCGGGGGTGGGGGGAAAGGTTGCAAAGCGCTGGTCACTTTCAAAGAGAGGAAACCGATCTTGCAAAATAATAATAAAGGAACAGAGAAGAATCTGCTTTTCCAGGCTGAAAAGCATGGTCTTAGTTTGGCTCAGTTGTGCCCGGGTATTGCTGTTTGCACCATGGCCGCTACTGTCAGGCTTTGGGACAAGGGTGGATGGGGGAAGTTTCAAAGCCACCCCCCTGAAAATAATCGATGAGATCTTGGGGAAACACAGGTTACAAAAATTGAGATGCTTTGAAAATCTCCCAGCCTGGGGAGTCTGCGAATTGGCAGGTCTGAGTGCATGGAAGCTGCTGACTCCCACTTCAACTGCAGATATTTAAATCTCCCTCTTTCTGGGATAATTTTTCCCCACTCCACCCAGGGCATTCCAGCCATTAATTGATTTCCTCTCAGTGGTAGCAGCTCTCCCTGAAGAAGGAAATATACACACATACAGGGCCCTACAGCTAAACAGGGTGTTCTGGAGCTGAGGTTTGTAGAACTGTGGCATTGTACAAATGCCTTGTATTAATTAATAATTAAATTAGGTCCAGTCGTCTGTTGATTGCAGGGTGATGAAGGCTGAAGCCTCACTTTCGCAGTTAGACAGGGAAAAGCTCAGCAAAAAGCCTGTCGTCTTGCTGATGTAATTTGGGGGTTTTGGGGAGGGAAGGGAAAGGAAAGACGACAAGAAGAAGACTGCTGTCTTGGGGGGGACTCTGAGCAGGGGCTGAGCGTCAGCACTCCTGGCTCTCAAAAGGAGAGCCAGGAACAAAGGCATTTGACATTGGGACCCCTGGATTCTATTTCCAGTTCTGACCCCAAAGTACTGGGTGACCTTGGGGGAGAACCCTTCAATGAGAGTTCTTTCTTTCGTGCACTCAGCTTGAGTTCGGTAGCAGGATTCCTTACCGTTCTTTTTTCATGCTAATGATTTTAATCCTGCAATAGTGTCCCGTGGCCTCTGTCTGCGTGGGTGCTAGGGGCTGTACAAACTCATAGGAACCGTTTACAATCCTAGGCCCTGGTCCTGCAATGCACTCTAAACCCACAAGACTCCCACGGCAGATTGGGGCCCTACCAGGGTAAATGTGGGGGTGTTTATGAGATTCTGACTGGGTGGGGTCTTTAATGACACTTTTTGCAAGAATCTGGGCTGGAGTGTCAAATTCCAGGGGGGGATGTTGCATTCTACATAATTAAGTCTAGTGAACTCTTTCCAGGCAAAGTTCTGTCTCCATGAGGAGCGCCTCTGCCTTTCATGTCTGTCTGGGCTACTCTGCTTTCAGAATTAGGACCTGAAATTCCTTTTCATGCTCTTAAGGGGATTCACCTTCCCTTCCTTTCCTTGTGCTTCCTCTCCTTAGCCCTGAGCCCACAATGCAACCCTCAAACTCAGGAGTGGGCAAAAATACCAGCCCATAGGCTGGAACCAGTCCTTCAGAGTTAGCTCCTGGTGGGCCTCCTACCACTGTATTTACTTGCACGGCCACAGGTGTGGGTGATGGCAGCTCCTATTGACCATGGAGCATCGTTCCTGACCAATGGGAGCTACGGGAAGCCTTGTCCTAGTCTATGGTACATCCCACTGCTTCCATTGGCTGGGAACAGCGATCTGCGGTCAGTGGGAGCTGTGGTCGTGGATACCTGTGGCCGTGTGGTAAATACAGAGCAGCGGCCTGCCAATGACCAACCCTGGTGAACCACCGCCATGTTATTGTCCACCCCGGTCTAATTGCTCTATTGGAGTTGATAGAAATTGAGGGCACTCAATACTCATGAAAAAAGCTGGCTTATTTGAGTGCCTAAAATGCTGATATGGCGGCCCTAAAGGTAGGCCTCATCAGCCTTTGCTGCCAGTTCTTCTAGTCAGCCGTACAAGCGTGACTTGTATTTTCACATATTTATTTGTTGGCAAAATGATAACCTGTTTGTGACCGCATCCACACACCCCAGTTGCAGATAAGGTGCTGCACAAACACAGGCCAGTCCTGCTCTGGCTTTGGACCTCTGCCTCCCCGATGACACCTGACATACCCTCAGCTGTCAGGTTTCTCCCCAAGTTGCAGGGAATGGGTCGGAGCTCTTGGTTGTAATAAGAAATGGCACTTCTGCACCGGGTCGGGTGGGCGTTTGCCTGGGGGCAGTCTGTCCTGAGCTGCTTTTTCACGGCTCTTCTCTTCTAGGCAGTCGCCGAATGTCATGGCGGACGACGAAGCTGGTCCCAAAGTCTCTAAAAAGGGAAGCTCGCAGTCTGGGAACTCCAGAGGAGACGCTTCAGAGCCCAGCACCTTGCTACAGAAGCTGAAGAGCACCATCTCGTAAGGGCAGCCTCTCCCTCTCGCTTTCCTAGGGCCAGCTTCTCAGTTTTTTTCTTCACGTTAGTGAAAGGTGCCGGCTGCCCAGCTCTGGAGACGCTATGTGGTCTTGGGTGGTGCTATCTCTTTCAGTTGCAGCAGTCGTGGAGGCTGTATGTGATTGATGAGAGCAGGTCAACTCCAGCACTTGCATGCTAAACCCATCCACTGAAATTAGGTCAAACTGTCCCAGCCCACAGGAGACTAGATTGTGTCGAGGGCTGCAGGCAGAGGAGAAGCGGGACTGAGAAAAAAGTGTGTGGCACCTGCAGAGGCAGGGGAATGACCAGGCAAAGTGTTTTGCTGTGAATCAGTCAGGGTTGCTACCAATGTTGCCTCTGAATTTTTTCAATCATGTGCAGAATACATTTTGTTATATGCACTGAGGCATGTGCAGATGTGCACCACCAGCAGAAACACAGGCTGGCAGCTGGGTGATATTTGAATTGCTCCTGGGTGGTTGACTCGATTAATAATGTTTTGTTACACATCCTGCTGGGGCTCCCTTTCCATTGGGGGCCCTGGCCATATGCCTAGTTTGCACATGCCTTCAGCTGTCCCTGCTGGCTCACGGAGGGCAGAGTTAAGGGGTGTGGGTTATGCTAGATTCTACTTGTGGCAATGCCAAGGAGTATGCCGGTGAGTGGAGGAATAAAGGGTGTTCACAATTTTCACTTTGTTGCTCCTATGAATAGGTTGTGTATCTGCAGCAAGCCAAAAAGTTTCACAACAAAGTTTTTTGCCTGTTAATTTCCTAGGTTTTTTTTGTTTTTTGTTTTTTTAAATCCTTAAGCGGATGCATCTATGTCAGGGAAATGGTTCTGTGGGTTGGATGTACAAGCAGCTGCTGACTGAGAAGAGGCTGTGTTGCAGCAGCTGCTGCGCATGAAAGCTTTCTCTGTTAAGCACAGAAGCTGTACTTTGACTCCTACTTACTGGAGGCAGCAGAGGGGTTTGGCTGGCACCAAGAGGGCTTTTCCAGCCCTGTGGTTCTGCTTAGCACAGGGAGTCTTGTACACGCTGCGCTCTGCGTCTTCGGAACAACGGTGACTGATGCTTTGTTTTTGCTCCCATTTTAAACAGCAAATCCGTGCAGAACAAAGTAGACAGCATCCTGGTGAGTGTCTTGGGCAGCTCTTACATTGCTTAGAAAACCCCATAGGGGAGAGACCAGCACCAGTGAGTGCCAACTCTGGATCTATTCTCATTGGCAACATCCCAGCTGTTCTGCCAGAGGGGAGCAGCTCAAAGGGTCAGGCAGTCCAGGATCCTGTCCCTAGGAGGAGCAGTGAGCAAGGCATGTTCCTTCAGAGCCAGTCAGACCACCTTCCCCCAGGCGGCTCGTGACCAATGGCGTATTGCCAAATAGAGCAGCGGTTTGCAAACGTGTTTTCTCATGAACCAGTTGAAGAAAATGGTTTATTCCTGCCATCCAACAACATTTGACTAGAGTGTGGGCTCCGGGGTGGGTCTGAGGATGAAGGCATTGGGGTGTAGGAGGGGGCTCTGGCTGGGGCAGGAGGGGCTTACCTTGAACAGCTCCCTGTCAGTGGTGCAGCAGGGGTGCTAAGGCAGCTTCCTGCCTCTCCTGGCACTGCAGACCAGAAGCAGGTTCCCAGCCAATGGGAGTGCAGAGCTAGTCAGGGCAGGGGCAGTGCATGGAGACCTGTGCG
>JANRFK010004824.1:11792803-11823104 GCA_030068395.1 Apalone spinifera
GTAATGTCAAGTGTGTCTGGTATTTTTGTTGAAACCATCTGGCAACCCTATTAGTACCCGATATTCTGCAACCCAGTACTGGGTCGTGACCCATAATTTGAAAAAACCCTTGAAATGGAGGGCTGGAAGAAGGCGTGTTTACTTCCTGACCCCTTTATTGGTCAAGTCATACCCTGGTGCATAAGAGTCTCTTTCCCTTGCCTTGCACAGCACCAAACATAACTGTTGGTCATAAAATTATATCTCCAAAGGAAGTCTTTTTTAATCATTGCAATTAGCAAATTATTGCAACAGCTAGCTGCTTCACTGCCTCCGTTGACTCGCTAACTATTTTGTCCCTTCCGTCCCGCACCCTTGCCAACAATAGCAAGATGTGCAGAAATTTTCAGACAACGATAAACTCTACCTGTACCTACAGCTGCCGTCCGGTCCCAGTTCTGGGGAAAAAAGGTAATCGCCTGGGATCCTGTTGTGCCTTGTCTTTCACTGGGAGGAGGGGGGGGAGTGTCACGATTCCTGGGGTTTGTTGCTGGTTCTGGGAAGGAAATGCCGGGGTTCTGGGCATTTGGATCCTAGCATTCTGTGGCCAGCTCTGCGAGGGAGCAGGCCTGCCAGCAGGGAGGGCAAAGGGGGCACCTTACCCAAGGCCTGGCGATTCAAAAGGGCCTGGGGCTCCTTGCTGTTGCTTCCGCTACTGTAGCAGCACCCAGAGTCCCAGGCCCTTAAATAGCTATTGGAGTGCCGTGAGACGTGCTCTGGTTGGCTGTGAGGGCTGGGGGGAGGGGCATGGCACAATCTGGGTGGTGCTGACGGTGAGTAGCCCCGCCCCTTCTGGGAGCATGGAGCTGCCCCCTCACACTTCCCAGGGGCCTGGCAAGAATTAGAACCTTGGGATTCTATTCAAGCCGGCGCCACTGATGCATTGTATTTCAATTTCCCATAGATTTACCCCCGACACACACACATGCGTGCGGGGGGGCGCGGCACGGCGCGTGCACACTCTCTCTCTCTCACTTTACATTACTTCCCAGCCTCATGGACAGTGTTCCCTGTACGCTGAGTGCTTGGATGGTCACCCAGGAGCGAGTCAGGTGCCGCCCAGCTGATTGGCCGAGCTCCCACAGCCGGCACGTGTGTTTCTATTGGTGGTGCACATCTAACCATGCCTCAGCGCACATAATACAATTTATTCCGTCTATGGATGGAAAAAATTAGAGGCAACACTGCTCATGGGTGGGAAAGGGAAGGGGTCTCTAAATAATACCTGTGGTCCTCTGAAAGTTGCTATAGTGAGTAATATAAGCCAGGCCTGGCTAGCTGATACCTCTGTCATCCACACCCTTGCACCCCTGTGGATGCTATCCTTGTGCTAATTAATGTTGTCTCTGATTTGATCCTGTCTCCTTACTGTGACCTGCCTCCTGGGGAGCAGCAGCCTGGACCTGAGCTCCCTGAGCAGCGCCGAGCACATGCACGCATGCACCTGGATCCGGGATCACCTGGAGGAGCACACGGACACCTGCCTGCCCAAGCAGGATGTCTACGACACATACAAGTGAGCGTGCATACAGGACCCGGCATGCAGCGGTGCAGCCAGCGGCTTTGTGTTGTGAGCGCCCTGGATCTTGCAGGCTAAGCAGGCTGCATCCATGCCTGGCTGGGAGGCCTCCAAGGAGGGCCTTTGATTTCCAGCTTCAGTTCATTCATGGTCAGTCTATCTCACCCATAACGTCCTGGATTGCCAGCTTCTTGGGGCAGGGGCAGGCTCTTCTGCAGAAATACAGTGTCTAGCACAGGTCTGTGACTGGGGCACCTAAGTGCTACCATAATATACCTAATAAATACAGTACAGTGCCTGGCGCAGTGGGATCCTTCTGGCTCCATGTGGTGGTACTGTAATATACCTAATAAATAATCGTGATCAAGTTCCAACTCTGCTAGCGATGCTCAGCATTACTAAGTTCCCTATGGTGTTTCTGGTACACACACAGATAGGACCATGTCATCATAGGACCACAAGCTGCTGTTCTTACTTGGGCAAAAAAATCTATTGCCTGAGTCAGAATTGTAGCACCGGGCGGTAATTTGTAAAAAATCTTAGCGGTTACACGTGCTGTGGGCTCTGCAGTATAAAGCTTAGTTTTAGACAGTGATAATTTTAGCATATGATCTTAGCTTTATACTGCAGAGCTTGCTGCAAAGACTCCCCCAGCAGTGGGGCTACCCAGCCCCTGCTGGCCCAGCTCCCAAGGAGAAGGCTTTGCTGCCCTGCCACAGCAAAGCTGCCTCCCCAGGAGCCGGCTGAGTATAGCATCAGCTCATCAGTTAAACAGTTAATCGATTTAACTCTAACATCCCTAGTTAAAATGCTGTTTCACCCAGAGGTGGTGGCATTTCAGTGATAGGGAATGATTTCTCTCTGATCAGATTGAGTCTCTAGAGGCTGTTTACACAAAGATCCTCTGTGATAAGCGTAATATGACTTAACTAGAAGAGCTCCCAGTGTTCAGTAATACACTGGACCTACTAGTGGTCATCCACATGGAAATGGAAAAAGTTAATGGAGCAATTTAACACCAGGCAAAGACAATTGTATAAAGTGCTGGACTTTGGCTTTAGGATGAAACCCTCTGACCCCTCTTTCTGTCTCCCCCGCCAGGCGATACTGTGAAAACCTCTGTTGCCGTCCTTTGAGTGCAGCTAACTTCGGGAAGATCATCCGGGAGATCTTCCCAAACATCAAAGCCAGAAGACTGGGAGGACGAGGACAATCAAAATATCCTTGTATGCAAAACAGCCACTGCCTACAACCCAGACTCTTAGTCCAACAAAGGGACGATGGCTACTTAGTTGTGTGTGGAAAGGGTTGGCTTTTTGTAAAGTTTAAAGAGAAGAATGAATAGAAATGATTTGTTTTGAATTGATTAGTCATTACATTTTGCTGTGCCACAGAGAAATTGAGCGGTTGCAGCAGGGAACTGGGAGCAGGGCTCCTGGATTCTTTTCCCATCTCTGACGGGAATGGAGGTCTAGTGGTTAGAGCAGGCTAAGAATCAGGACTCCTTGTTTCTATTGCTAACTCTGGGAGGGAGTGGGATGGAGTGAGTGAGACAAGAGACTGCATGTGAGGACTCCTGAGTTCTCTACCCAGCTCTTATGAACAAAGCATGTAAGTGCTTCGGCATCCTCTAGCAAAAACAGTGTTGCCAATCCTCATAGTATTTGGCACTTTCCTTAAAGTCACAACTCTTAAAATGGTGTGATTCCTTGAGAAATCTGGTTTTTGTGTGACGGCCCCAACCATTGTTCCTTGTAAGTTAAACACTTGGATCGCCACCCAGGAGAGATTCAGTTGCTGCCCAGTTGATTAACAGAGCACCCACAGCCAGCAGCATGTGTTTTGTTGGTGGTGCACATATGCACTTGCCCTGGTGCACACAACAAAATTTATTCTGTACATGGAAAAATTAGAGGAGTCATTGGCCCCAACCCCTAGTTTTATAGCTCTTGTGGTTGCAAAGGAAAGCTTGTAAATGCAAACCCTAAAGGTTTAAAAACCAGAAGGCAAATAGAAAAGAACCTAAGTTTATTATTTTTAAAACTCTTCGGATTTTTGAGGTATCTGACCCATAATTATTGAGCACGCGGGGTTGGCAGTCCCAATAAGTCTGGAACGCACTTTGAGATCCTCTAATAAAAGCGGTGACAAAAGGAAATGGCTTATCTTTAAACCCTTGATTTTAAACCCAGAAAGTAATGTTGTGGTCATCCAGTCTGACTTTTTGTATAACACAAACCCTGGAGCCTCCCCAAACAATTCCTATTTGAACAAGAGCTGATTTTTTTTAAAAAGAAAATCCAATCTCAAATTGAAAATTCCCAGTAAAGGAGAGTCCATCCAGACCTTGATAAATTAGTTCCATGGCTAGTTACCCTCACTATTAAACATTGATGCCTCATTTCTGGTCTGATTTGTTGACCTGCAAACCCAGCTTTGGGCAGAAATAGCCTCTTTTGCAAGTCCTGAGAGAATATTCCCTTCACTTCAGCTTATTCAACTACAGGTTGAACCTCTCTCATCCGGTACTCTCTGGTGCAACAATATCTGTGGTCCGGCATGATTTACTTTGCCTAGTTCACTTATTGCGTGACTAGGTTTCCTACAGTCACATAAAGTTTGTTTACAGTCATCAGTCGTGGCTCTCCGTATCCTGTGCTGTTATTAAGTTCTAATTTACCCCTAACTGTCTTCTAAGAGCCCAGTAAGTCATGGAAGTGTGAGTAATGCTGCTAGACAATATTGACCTCCCATGATTCAGCAAATTCTCTGTTTTGGCAACAGTCAGGTCCCAAGGGAGCTGAACTAGAGAAGTTCAACCTGTAGTGAAGTTCAGTGACTGTCTCCATCAAAGTTGAGATTGGGAGTCAAAAAAAGTAAGCAAGTTTATTTTCCTCTTCCAGCCCTGGTGTACCCAGAACTGATCTGCACTCCCTCATGGCAACTGAGAGGTGGACTGAATTAGCCCAGAGCTCAGTGAAGCACGAACTGCATCGGCAGTGAACAGCAAGCGGAATTGTGATTCCTAGATCTTTAATTGGCGGTGGCAGGAGTCAGTATGAAGGAGATAAACAGCGTCCTTTCAAGCTTTCGCATCTCATGTTTGCAGCTTTATTTCGTTCCTTACAATGGCTCACTAAAATCCCTTAACCTTGCGAAACATATTGCTACAGCGGGATCAGGAGGAAGACGGTGGTCAGCATGCCTCCCCTGCCCAGCCTGGATCTCAAAGTTACCGAGACGGTAAGTTCCCCAAAAGCACTGCCTCCTTGTGGGAAGGCTGCCTGAGCTTCAGTAGGTTATCTAGGTGCTCCTCCGCTCTAAAGCTCTCCATGGTTTAGGGGGTGTCTCAGTAGACCCCTGCTCCCCAGCCCTAGCTACCTAAGACTCCTGCTGTGACTTTTAGATCTAGTGATGAGTCTATTTCTGCTGTCAGACCAGGGGAAGGTCCTAGCTCAGTCCCATTGGCCATAGAAGAGTCATGGGGAGGGCACTGGGAATCTTGCGGTAACTGTCCCCTTTCCCTCTCTAGGGCTGGCAGGGATGTTGAGGGGTTTGTACATAGACTACGGATGCAACCGACTAAGCAAATGCTTATCGGAGGGTCGACACACTAGTTGACTAGTCGCTTTCCCCCTCCTGCTGCCTCTATCAGAAAGAGGCAGGATGGGGTGCTTCAAAGTGGCAGTGTCACATGGAGCCCAGGGCCAAACCCTGGGCTCCAGGTGGCGCTGCCGCTTTGAAACGCTGTTTGCAGCCCGGGGCCAGCTGAGGAGTCCCTAGCTGGCCCTAGGCTGCACGTGGCGTTTCAAAGCGGCAGCACCAGGTGGAGCCTGGGGTCAGATGGGGACTCGCCCACTGACTCCAGGCTCCATGGGATGCTGCCGCTTTGAAATGCCGCAGGGAGCATGGGGCCAGCGGGGGACTGCTTGAGCTGGCCCCATGCTTCCCGCAGTGCTTTTGCCTTTGAAGTGTAGCAACAGCACTGGGGCTATTGCTACACTTCAAAGGTGGAGGCATCATTATTGACTAATCGAATAGTCGATGCAAATTGCATCGACTATTCACTTAGCTGATTAATCTAAATTTAACATCCCTAACATAAATCTGGGTGAAACTCTTCACCCAAAACAGGCTTTTTGTTTAAAAAAAAAAAAAAAAGGAAGATTTGGCAACACCAAACCATCTCAGTTCGGACAAATGGTTACAACTGGGGAGGGAAAACTTTAAAAAAAGGGTTAAGAAAAAGTTACAAATATTTGACCTTTTGGTGCTTTGTTTCGAAATGTTGTCATCAAGATTTTTTTTTTTTTTTAATCATCATAGAGGGTCATTTTGTTTGACCCAAAATGGTTAGATTTTGACTTTTTGGAAATGCCAGAGAACCTGTTGCTGGGAAAGTCGGTTCTTCGCCCCAGCTTTGGGATGTTGCTGTATACCATGACCCATTTTTGTGAGCTGTCCTCACCATGGCCCCCTGTGAATTCAGGCGGGAGCAGTAGGTGTACATGGGGAACACCCCAGGATTTCAGGCGCCTGGTGACTGAGCACGGGGGGAGGAGTACATTGGGAGCACCCCAGGAATTTTGGGCACCTAGTGACTGTGCTCAGCAAGAGGAGTAGAACTGCTACAAAGCCCCTTGCCAGTTGCTGACTCTCCCTCCTCTCCTCGGTCCAGTCGGAGCTGACAGACCTGGTGCAGTCGTACCATGAAGAGCTGGTGGACGCGGCCTGCGCTCTGACTTGCCACTGGGCGGAGAAGATCCTCAAGCGCTCCTTCAACAACATCGTGGAGGTGGCTCAGTTCCTCATCCAGCAGCACATCATTAGCTCGCGCTCCGCCCGTGCCGACCTGGTCATGGCCATGGTGGTCTCAGGTGGGTCTGGCGCTCAGAAGAGGGATTCCCGTGGCTGGATCCACTCCTGCGCTTGTGTTGGGGGGACAGGCAGGGTCCCCATTGCCTCACGCAGGGTTCAGCGGAGGGTTGGGATCTCTTGGTGGAGCGCTTGTTGCAGGGTTCGGGGCCTGCCTACCTGGGCTGGCTTCAGGTTAGCTGCTGCCTTCGTTTCCCCTTCTTCTATCCCCCCGTAATTGACACAAAACTCCCGGTCTGAGTAACCCTCCTTGGATCAAGTTCACAAGGTAGCTCAAGAACTTGCCTCCACCCCAGCCCCCCACGGGCTCCCACCCCTGCACACAGGCCTCTTAGACACAGACATCATCCAGCTGAACCATCTGCACCCCAAAAGCAACCAGAATAAGACCAAAGTATCCCAGCCTGCAGGAGCCTCGGCTGTCGTGCGCCACAGGCAGAGAATGGGAGAGACCCCGATGCTCCAATGCCCAACACCTCTGCAGTGGCAGAGGATTAAGTGCGAGAAACCCAGTGGATCTCCACAAGTGACTGGCTATTCTGACCTGGGGGAAATTCTTTTCTGTACTTTATATATATGGCAGTGATGGCTTAGACCAGGGTCGGGCAAGATATAGCCAGCACACCAGTAGGAGCTGAGAGATTTTGCTGAGAGGTAGGGGCAGTTTGTGAAGTCTCCCCCTCGGCCCCCGCTCACTTGGAGCAGAGAGCCACCGGGAGAAGCCAGCCATTAGCAGCCTGGGACTGCATCAGGCGAGGAGCCTGCCTCTGGGTCCTGTAGGGCTGCTGGCTGGGAACCGTCTAGATAAGTGCCTCCCGGCCATAGCCTGCCTCTGGCGCCCCAGGTCATCATCCAAATCCTCTGCACCCTCTTTCCACAAGTCACAGTTCCCTCTTAGACCCTACACCCTCCCCCTGGCCAGAATCCTCTCGGACCCTGCACCCCAAGCCTCTGCTCCAGATCACAACTCCCTCCTTCATCCAAACTCCCTCTCAGACCCCCCCCACCTTCTCCTGCACCCCAGTCTCCTACCCCGAGTTCCTCTCTGCACCCAGCCTCCGTCCCAGACCCTGCACCCTCTCCATTGAAAAGTGCAGCCCTTGACCACTTACCAAAATCTTGGCGTGCCCCCTCCCTGTGAAAAATTATTGCCCACCCCTGGTTTAGCCCCTGAGCATGGGAGCAGGAGCCAGCCAGCCCAGTGCCTGAGACGGAGAATGCTCGGGGGCCACCTCTGAGCATGGCCCTCCCCACCCGGTGTCTTCTTGGAGGGCTTGCTCTGCTTCACTGTATCACTCAGCAGGGTGGGTTTTTCGCACCCTGCGTGAGGTGGCTGGGTCAATGGAACTTAGCAACGCACATCTGGCTTGTGACAGCAGAAGCGATAAGTCACCTCCCCAGTGTTCTTTCAGGATTGCAGCTCTGCTTTCCATAGGCCTGTATTTTCCTGGTGCTTTTCCTGAGGGTTGCAGTGAAAATTTGGATACTTACAGGTCTGGATACGTCCAAGCTTTCCATATTTCCCCTTTCAGTGGTCAGCTCTGCACTCCCAAAGTTGATCAGCTCTCTCCTGGTCCGGCTGTTGTTTCTTTGTTAGGAACATATTCCTGTTTAAGCCACAATGGCCAGCTACAATTCTGAGTAGACCCGCTTCACTTGTCTCCCAGGCCCATGGGAGTAGATGCGCCCCCGAGTTGAAAATGCTGACGTTTCACAGCATCTTTCCTCCTTTGCTGGGCCCATATGTCCTGCCATTCCACTCTTACCTCATTGCCTGGCCCCACTGCCACCAGAGTTTCCCAGTCAGGCTGCCCGGCCATCACAGACCCACTGCTGCTGGGGGGTTCCTGGGATTCCCCGGCTGGGGGCACCTGGCTGTCAGGCTCTACAGCAACCAGACTCCACTTACGTGGGGGGTTCCCCGGCCGAGCAGAGCCTCCCTGATGTTGCCTGGCCCCGCTGACATGGAGTTCTCAATCCAAGCCGCTGCTGGCCTTGCTAGACCATGGATGTTGCCGGACCAGAGAGTCCCGGATTTGGGAGGTTCAACCTGTATTTGATTTCTCCCCAGAATTGCTTTATTAGCAGCTGTAGTTTTTCTTTCACTCATCCGAATCATCTGGCACTGGCCACTGTTGGGACACAGGACGCTGGGCTAGCTGGACTACTGGTCTGACCCAGTATGGTTGTTCTTGTGTTCTTGGGCCTTTCACCTTGTATTCCTTCCTTCTGTTCTATCTTGTCATTTACTTACCTGGGGGGGGGGGGGGGGGGGGGGTCTAAACCTTGCTGGTGTTTAATGGCTTTTTTTTGCCACTCTCATTACCCACCACTGGGCTCCATGCTGTCCCTGGGATTGCACCCAGCTGCACCGGTTCTGTTGTTAATCATAACTGTGATGAGGCATCTGCCCCGCACTGGCCCTTTAAGGGGTTAAAACCCAGCCCTGGGTGAGGGCTGGAGGACTGGAGCCACGGTGCAAAGGGCCCAGCTGTGAGGTGTATAAATAAGGGCTCCGGGAGGGATGAAGGGAGAGACTCACTCTTGCTCTGGGTGGGGAGTAGGTGGAACTTAGCTGCCAGGAAAGCTAGAGGTTTCCCAATTTAGAGCAGGGCTGGGGGAAGTCAGGCAGGGCTGGGGAAGCCCAGGCCAGGCCAGGCCTCAGGATACTAGGGCTGTGGGGAGGCATCCAGGATAGGCAAAAGCAGTATGTCCACACTCTTTTGCCAATGAGGAATGGCCATTGCAGACTGCAGTTTGCCCCGGGGCAGGGGCTAGATGGTGACTAGGAGTGGGGGTTGCTGAGGCAAAGTGGACATAAGGGGATTGAGGGTCCCCAGAGGGGGAGGACTCCAGAGCGTGGGGGCACTGTGGTAGGGCAGTACCCAGCTAGGAGAGTGCCACTGTCTAGAGTAGTGGAGAGTAACAGTGGGGGAGACACCAGCCAGAAGGAGGCGCTCCAGCACCAAAAATGTTAATTCCCCGAGTGACCAGCTGGAGGCGCTCTTGGTGGTGAGGCCGCCCTGTTACAGTAACATTGATCATTTCTACTCTCTGGAGAGCCGTTTCTGATCACCTGGGCTGTGTCTACATTGGCGCGATCTGGCACAATAGCGGCCGCTCTTGCGCAAAAACTTGCTGCCTGTCTATGCTGGCCGCGTGTTCTTGCGCAAATAAACTGATGTTTCGAATGTATAAAATCAGGGCTTCTTGTGCGAGAACTCTTGATGCTCCTGCTCAGGAAGAAGCCCTTTTGCATAAGAGCTCTTCCAGAAGAGGCCAGTGTAGACAGGCAACGTGAATTTCTTGCGCAAGAAAGCCCTATGGTTAAAATGGCCATCAGAGCTTTCTTGCGCAAGAGAGCATCTACACTGCCATGGATGCTCTTGTGCAAAAGCACATGCCAGTGTAGATGCTCTCTTCTAGAAGAGTTTTTGCAGAAGAACTCTTCCGCAAAAGAGTTTTTGCGTGAGAACGCGCCACTGTAGACATAGCCCAGGAGTTCCCATAAGGAGTCAAACAGGAAGACAGCAGGGGCTGGCCAGACATCTTTGACCCAATTTAAGGCCAGCATTGTCACTGCTGTTGAAACAGCCCCAAAATTTGGTAGCTGTACAACTTTTTTGATTCCACATCCAGGAAGGCAGAATGCCGTTCCCACTCTGTTCTGTAACTTTGGAGCCGTTAGTATACATTTGATAGTACCATCCCCCCTTATCACAGACGGACTGACCTGCGGTATTTTATCCCTTTAACATTCCTTTTCCTCTTTCACTTTCATCATACAATTCTGTATCTACCTCAGAAGGTATCATTTTCCAATTTTAACGTATTTTCCCAAAGTATAGATTTTTGACACCCCTCCTTCCCTCCTCCCTTAGGTCTTTCTTCACGCTGAGACCTTTTATTGATGTTTTCATCCTCCTTCCATGAGGCGTTTTGAGTTTTTACCCTACTCAACCATTAAATTCTCAGTATTCATCAGACATTTGCTTAGTGCATCTAGCTTCTCTGTTTCCAGTGGCGTTAGCCCAAAAGATTACATCTAAATGCTCCATTCTCAAAGTAATAGGCATTTTACCCACCTGCTATCTGCAGTTCACACAGAGGCGTGGGATGAAGGCACCACGTGGAGTATGTTAGTTGTCTGAGCTCAGATTGAGCCAAGCTTTCTCAAATTGGTTTTTGATGCTGCACTGAAACCCTGGCACCATAATCAGTAATTGGTCTTATTAGCGTTTTGGGCAGCGTTACTGCTGCTTTCTGCCCTGCACCCTGGGAGGCTCCAGAAATATTTTTAAGTAGGTCGATCTGCCTTTATATTTGTCTCTAATATTTACAGTACAGTCCTTCCGTGTGAGCTTGCTGTGAAATATCACACCTAAAAAGCGGAAGCTTTTAACTACACTTATTTGCGGCCCATAGGTACAATTTATAATCTCATTACATTTTCCTTTTAGTGACTCTTGTTCCCTGAGTTTTTTCGGGTGAGAATTTTAAAGCCCGGATGAGGGCGGGGGGAGGGATGGGGGACAAAAGGTTCAGTTGACCCAGGCCCAGCTATTGAAAGAGGCCCAGGACTCTGTGTTCTGAGCACCATGGGGGGGCAGTGCTGTAGTCTGAGGGCTGCTGTGGACTGGTTGTCCCAACCCCGTGCCTTCCATCGGAGGCCCTACTCCTTCTGGGGCTGTGGGGCCGGGGGCTGATGGAAGGTGTTCCCCCCCAGCTCCCAACCCACCCCCCTACTCCTGCCCGCATTTCTCCATTCTGCCCCTTTGCCTCATCTCCATCCCAAAAGCCTGATTTAGCCGCATCACCTGCCTGTCTATGACTTTATTCATTCTCCCTACCTAGGAAGGTAAGCTAATTCTGTGACGGGGGGTGAGAGGTGGGTTGGGAGCTGGATCTGTCCGCAGCTGCCCTATGCCAGAGGACTGGGTCCTGGGGAAATTAGAGGCAAAGTTCCCTTTGCTCTTAGCAGAGGTCGGTCACCACCTGAGATGAACCCCTTCAGCTCCTACCTCACTGTAGAACCCAGGGAGACAGGCCCTTCGGGAGAGAATTTGAAGGGCAGACAAGTGTCCAGTCTCCATTAGTGCCTCTGCAAACAGTTTACACCAGTGGGAAGAGCTGAGCCATTCTAACTGTGCCAGATTGGCTAAAAGGACACGTCTGTTGTGTGTAAACAAAGCCCGTCTTGATTAGGTGAACCGAAAGCAGCACCGCTCTGACCGTACCAGCCCAATTGAAGCAACGCGCAGCCCTAGTATTGATGCAGTAATACTGGTGTGTCACTCTTTATCATTTGTAATGGTTTGTATTTAGACCGAGGCTAGCGAGCAGGCCGCATGAGTGGCCTCCATCTCAGTGGGCTGCAAGTTTGAAGTAACGGAGACAGTGTCCCGCGAGAGAGTGGTGTTGCTCACTGCGCTGGCCTGCCTACAATTTGCAGGGGGTGCCAGTTGCAGCCAAAGCGCTGCTACAGTTCAGAGGGAGCACGCGGCTCTCGCCATCAATCAGCACCTCACCTCCGCTGCCCTTCCTTTACGAGATACTGGTAGGGAAAAAACCGGCATGGATGGGAACCAGGGGAATCTGGCAACCCCGCGCACAGGCAGCAGGAAACAAAATGTCTTGTGGGCCACACACAGAACCCCAATTAGCCGCACGTGGCCACAGGCAGCAGGTGGCCCACCACTGCTGTTAAGCCTTTGAGCCCGAAACATCTGTGCTCATTTATGAGGTGTATTACAGTGGCTCCTAGGAGCCCTAGTTCTGGAGCAGGGCCCCATTGTGCTTGGTGCTATATATACACAGAGCAGAGTCTGTGTACCCTGCTCATTCCGGGCTGGGATGGACACCCTCTCTGAGACTCTGGGTGAGCGGGGTGGGGTGGGGAAGGGCTGGCCTTGCGGTGGAGTTCCAGTTTTGGTGTGCCTGCACCAAACCAGCATCTTGAATAAACTGGGCCCACAACCAGCTTACATTATGCAGCCTCTTGGTGGTTAAATGTCCATTAAAAAAACAGTTTAAGTGAATCTGGTGCAATGTTGGCAGGGAGACAAGTCCTCAAGAACTGGCTTAAGCAGAACCAGAGTAAGTCCACTCTGAAACTGAAGCCAGGGGTTGCACCAGCCTAAGGCCATGTCTACACTGAAAATACAGCAGCTGCTCAGCTAGAGCAATTCAGTGCAGACACTCGGTACCCCGGTGGTGGCTTTCCCATCGCTGTCATTTTGTCCCCCGCCCCGAGAGGCAAGTACCTAGGTTGGCGGGAGAAATCTTCAGTCAACCACCTGTCGGGGAGGTAGTTCTACCCCAATGGGGCTCTGTCTAGACTGCAGGCTTCTTTCGGAAGAAGCTTTTCCGGAAGAGATCTTCCAGAAAAACTTCTTGTGAAAGAGAGCGTCTACACAGCAAAAGCATAATGAAAAAGCGATGTGCTTTTTCGAAAGATAGCATCTGCATTCGTTGGACGCTATCTCGGATTTCAGTTTTGATTGCCGTGGACAGAGTGGCCACCAGGGCACCTGTGCTTTTTCCTGGAGGCCTCTTCTTTCGGAAAAAAAACCCTCTTCCCCGTCCACACACACCTTTTTCCAAAAGAGCTCTTTCGGAAAAAGGCTTCTTCCTTGTAGAAAGAGGTTTACCGCTGTCGGAAAAACCCCTGCATTCTTTTGACTTTCTGTCACAAGAATGCAGTGTGGACGTGAGTGTAGTTTTTTCCAGAAAAATGGCTGTGTTTCCAGTAAAACTCTGCAGTGTAGACATACCCTGGGAAAACCACTGCTGTGGAGATAGGTAGTGTTTGTTCTGCAGCACAGCTGCTGTTGCGTTTCAACTGTAGACAGACCCTGAATTAAACCCGTGTAGCTGTCTTGAATAGACATCTCAAAGCACTAATCATTGAAGGGAAAGGACTTTGTTTTTAAAATCGAAAGATAATTTTTATAGAGAGAGTGGTCTTTTAAGAAGAGTTTAAGTCCTTCACACGGCTACCTCTCTGACTCAGTTTAAATCCATGTGTTGTTTTTTTCCTTTTGGTTGGTTTGTTTATAGAAAGTTCGGAAAACATCCAGCGAGACTCTCGAACGCCACAAACTGCCAAGAAAAATGGAGTGGAAACAATGGACGGCACTGTCAAAACACAACCTCAGGTGAGAGAAGTGTTGGGTGCTGGGGAGAAGCCTTCCCATCGTAATTAGGGTGCCCCCTCTCCAAAGAGCTGAAAGGCACAGATTGTCAGTAGAGCCCTGCAGGGATACGAAATTTGTATCTGCATCTGTATCTGAAAAAATGAGCCGCAGATATGTAGATACCTGCGGATATAAAGCGGATATCTATGGATTTGCAGGGCTCTTATTGTTAGCCCCTGCTTGGAACTTGGCTTAGTGTTAGTTTAAGGAAGAGTGGTCTCTAGTGGTTAGAGCCAGGTCTCCTGGT
The DNA here is from genome assembly GCA_030068395.1 of Apalone spinifera. Taxonomy (NCBI): domain Eukaryota; kingdom Metazoa; phylum Chordata; order Testudines; family Trionychidae; genus Apalone; species Apalone spinifera. The sequence continues at coordinate 11,806,680 of JANRFK010004824.1, forward strand.
TTCTACCCCCAGCTGTGGGAAGGGAGTGAGATCTAATGGTGAGAGCCGAGAGCCAGGAATTATGGGTTCTCTTCCCACCTCTGCGAATGAATGTATGCCGTTGGCAAGTCAGTTCATATCTGTGTGCCTCAATCTCTCCCTATAAAATGGGGGTGACAATAGCCTTAGGCATGGAGCTGTGGGCCGTCAGAGCTGCACTCAAGTAGGGTGTAGCGATGTGTCTGAGGCTCTGGAGATGGGTATGGTGTAGGACTGCATCTAGAGGAATTTTTTGCTGCTACTGTTCCTGTGACAGGCTGCATGCTTGTGGCTTGACCAGGTGCTAAGCATCCTAACAGGGTAGAAGCTGGTGTTCTCACTGACCCCTTAAAGCTAAAGGTTTTGGTGTTTTTTTCTGTGGTGTGGGTCTCCTTTAATTTCTCCCTTGGGTCCGTGTTTTGAGCTGCCCACAAGCATTATTAACTAGGGATGTAATAGTATAGTCGGTTAACCAATTACCCGATAAGCAAAAACTTATAGGTTAATGCTATAGACAACACGCATTTTTCCCCCTTCTGCCTGACAGTTAATTTTTTAGCAGGCCGGCCAGCAGCCTGGCTCAGTCCTGGCTCGCGCCGGGTCTGGGACCTGCTCCCGCTACGACTCTGCATTTAAAGTGTATTAGGAGCCAGGTGGGCAGGGAGCCCAGCGCAGTTTCAGCTTGTACCAGGTCTGGGAGCTCAGATCCCACCTGGACGGGGGCTGCTGCCACCCTGCAGTGCTGCCTCTTTATCAGAGGCAGCAGCACAGGCCGACAGGCAGCTGGTCCGTGAAGGGAGCTGGTTTTTAAACTCGGCCCCCTCGTGGATCAGCTCCCGCCTGGCACACTGGCTGCCGTCCCGTCCCCCAGGGACTATAAAATAGTCGACTAACTGATAAGAATTCATGAGGTTACTCGACTGCTCAGTTAACTGGTATGAAATATCCCTATTGCTAACCTAAGTGGTGAGCTGGCCGCGACGCAGGAGGTCTGGCAGGATTCGTTAGATGATCATGCCAGCCCTTTCTGGCCATCAGATCCGTGGATCTCAGCCACCCTGAGACAAGGGCGCAAAGATCGCTGCTTTAAAAGGGCATAAAGGGAGGCGGCCTTTCCCAAACTGCTAACATCTCCCTGTCTTTGCCTGTCAGAACAAAAAGGAGAACAACTTGAAACAGTCTCTCCCAACCCGAGCTGAGAGGAAGAAAACAGCCGAGACTCCCAAGCCGGTGAGCAGCCCCGAAGTCAACGCCCTGGTGGCTCGCCTGCCATTCCTCCTGCCTCGCCTCCAGGCCAGCATGTCACCGGGCATCCAGGCCGTGCACTCCTCTTCTCCCATTCTGGGGCCCAAGATCACAGCCACGCCCATCGGGGGCGCAGTCAAGATGGCTGCCCTGCCGCTCCCAGTGGGCACCACCTCTTCCCTACCCATCAACCTGGCGCCGGGCAGGCCGGCAGGGCTGGTCAGCCAACAAGCAGCTGTGCCCGTGATCAACATGATCCTGCCCAATATGCCGGCTGGCCTGGGAATTCCCGTGGCCAACCCCAAGAGAGCGGCGGGCGGCAGCAGCAAAGGGCACAGCCCCGCCAAGAGCAGCGAGGGGCCTGCTGACTGCCCGCAGGAGGCACAGAGAGCCAAAGGGGCAAAGCGCCCCCTGGAGTCTCCCTGCGAGGCTGCCACCATCAAGCGGAAGCGTGGTCGGCCACGGAAGAGGCTGGATGAGGCGGAGGCCTGTTCGCCGGATAAATGCAGCAGCACGGAGGCAGGGGCTGCTCCTGAGACCGGAGAAGGGAGTGACGCCAGCCGAGAGGGCTGCCTATCAGGGGGCTCAGGCGGGAGCCGAGGGTCACCCAGCCTGTGTCCTGGAGAGATGGGAGGGCTCCACGTAGGAGCTCCAGACAGCAGGGCTAGGGGAGCGTGTCCCGTGACTGACAACAGAGGCAGCTCGCTGGAGGCTGACCAAGCCACTGGCACCTCCCAGGTGAGTGTCATTCAGGACGGCCGGTTCAGCGATCAGACCTGGGTGAATGCTGGTGCCCAGGAGTCAGAGATGGAGGACGATTTGCAGGTGCAGATGAGCCAAGACAAGGCTGGGCCAGCAGCAGTAGGAGCACCGCAAGGCCCCCGAGAGGGGAGACCTCACTCTCGCTCTCCCTTGAGAGACACCAAACTGGAGAGCCCAGAGAAAAGCCCGGCCTTGCTGCTGCTATCAGCGATTTCAGCCCCCAACAGCTGTGCTCAGCTGTCTGACTCCAGGAGCTCTCCCGAATTGCTGTCCGACGCGTCAGGCTCGGAGGAGGAGTTGCCGACATTGGCGGGTTTGCGCCCTGCAAGCGCTAGCGAGGACAAAGCAGCCCCATGCCAGCGCAGCTCTGCTTCCCAAAGGCTCCAGAGCCCACAGTCCGGAGCGGATCACCCCTGAGCACTCCCTCCATAAACCAAGCTCGTTGTCTGCCCTGCCCCCAGGTTTGCTGCCAGGAACTGGTGCTCTGCCACAACCAGACGCTTGGCGGGGAAGATTTAAAAATGATATTCATTTGCTGACTGCCTCCGTCACTTCCCAGGGCTGCAGAATAACCCCCCTCCTCCCCGCTCTGCTGTTGCCATGCAATTACACAACACCCAGCTTTGCCACGCGCAGTTTGGTGTGATCGGCAGCCACCCCCTCTCCTTTGGCCCAGCAGGTTAGTTTTGCTGCGCCAGGAGGCCAGGCCACCGCAGCTTCACTCCTGCCCCTTCCGAGAGGAAAGGGGTGGGAAAGATCCAACGGGAGTAAGAAGCCTGAAGGTCAAGAAATGACTTGGGTGAGATTTCCCTACCTCAGCCACCAGGGGCACATCTACATTGCTCTGGTTCCAACTTTGGGGCGAGACTCAGCTCCTCTTTCTGTCCACGCCAATCAGTGACCCGGCTCAGCGGGCCCTTTTGGGGTGCGGCTTGGAGTCTAACTCCCACTGTGGGGCGGGTCTGAGCCCCGTCGTTTTGCAGTGGGGATGCAGCTCAAGCCACGGACCTGAATCCATCCGTTGGGAACCTGGACTTGCAAGGCAGCATGGCTGCTCGAACACCGCCCGAGTCCGCATGCCCTATGCACAGGCCCGGGGGAAGCGTGCAGCGGAGAAGTCCCCCATGAGATCCCATCCATGGTGCCCTCTGCAGATCGTGCTGCTCTTGGACACTGGACTGCGCGGCTGGTTTCTGACCATTGTGGTAACTGTCCCAAAGGAACTGCCTGGAATCAACGCCATTCGCCCCCAGACAGCATCACATGTATTGCTGCTGTTGCCCTGGGGCGGAAATCAGAGGCTCTGGGGCGCACTGCCAGACCTGCATCTAGAGGACGTTTTTTGCTGCAGCTGTCCTGGGACAGGCTGCGTGCCCGTGGCTTCCCCGGCACTGAGCATCCCACGGGATGGAAACTGGTGTTCTCATTGATCCCAGTTTTGCTCTTAAAGCTAAAGGTTTTGGTGACTTTTTTTTTCCCTGTGGTGTGGGTCTCTAATTTCTCCCTTTGGTCTGTGTTTTGAGGTGCCCACACGCATTGCTAACCTAAGCCATGAGCTGGCCTGTGCTACACAGGAGGTCCGGCAGGAATCGTTAGATGGGCACACCGGCCCTTTCTGGCCCTCAAATAGATGGATCTCAGCCACCCTGTGACAAGGGAGCAAAGATCTCTGCTTGAAAGGGCATAAAGGGAAGGGGCTGTCCTGCTACTGTCTGGGGTATAAAGGCCAGACGGGCTCATTGGGAACATCTAAGCCGACTTCCTAGATAACACAGGCCCCAAAATAAGTCCCAGAGGAAGATCTGCTAGAAAAACAGCCAGGCTTGATTTTGCAAGCGTCAGTAACGGAGAACCCCCCACAAGCCTGGGTTGTGCGGAAAAGAGCGGATAGAAGGCGTCGCCTGGTTTGTTTGGGATTTTTTCAGTCTTAGAAACAATCGAGACCGTCCAATCCAGTCTATCCAAGTTTTGCTGGGGGTCTCAAAGGAGGTTTCTACCTTAACTGAAAGACCTGGGATGTTGGCTTTTTAACAAAAATGTCCTTTATCCAAATTGTTAATTAGTCATTGGAGTTGAATAAGCCTTGCCCCTAAAAAAACTGATTACACCCCTTTCCATTCACACTAGCTCAGTGTTTGCTCTCTGGATGTCACTGTTTCACTAACGTTTGTGCCCACCTAGGCCCTGACTGCTTTAGCATTTTATTTATCTTCTAGCATTGCACTAGCTTAGTTGCAGCTCCCCCAGCTGTAGAGGGTGGGAAGTGCTAGTACACATGAACACCTGGCATTTCCACCACCACCAAGCTTGGCTTGCGTTCTTAGCTAGCAGAGTAATTCCTCTGCTCCATGCTGATTAGGCCTCAATTGGAGTACTGTGTCTGGTTCTGGGTGCCACATTTCAGGAAAGATGTGGAAAAATTGGAGAAAGTACAGAGGAGAGGAAGAAAAATTATTAAGGGTCTGGAAAACCCATATGAGGGAAGACTGGAAAAAAAGGGGGGGGGGAGATTGTTTTAGTCTGGAGAAGAGAAGACTGAGTGGGGATGGACATGATAACAGTTTTCAAGTGCATAGAAAGGTGCTACAAAGAGAAGAGACACACATTGTTCTCCTTAATCTCTGAGGATAGGAGAAGCAGCAGGGGGCTTAAATAGCAGCAAGGGAGGTTTAGGTTGGATATTAGGAAAAACTTCCTGTCAGTGTAGTTAAACACAGAATCTCCATCGTTGGAGATTTTTAAGGGCAGGTTAAACAAGCACCTGTCAGGGATGGTCTAAAGGGTGCTTGGTCCTGCCATGAGTGCAGGGGACTGGACTTGAAGACCTCTCGAGGTCCCTTCCAGTCCTATGATTCTATAAATAAGGGGGAACCTTTCTGATTCTTTTGATAGAACTTCCCCCCGTGTTTCATTGGTGCACAGGAGAGTTAAGTGAAGGGCTGGCTAAGCAATGATTATTCAGATGCATTAGCTTCTAGTGTCCTTATACAGAGAAACAGTTTGGGGATGTATCTGGTATTCATGTACTTGCTGCTAGCCTCAGTGTGAGGGCTACATCAAACAGTGATGTTTTGTCTGTGTTATGGACAAAGTCCTCCTTACTGACCTGCATAGGAGGTGGGAACTGGAAACTGTTCTTCCAGTGTGTGCTGAGGCAGGAGAGCACAGGAGCAGTGATCAGCCTCTTGTGGATCTGAGAACCAGATTTTGGTCTGAAAAGTGAAAGTGAATTGAGGGTCCAATATTTATGGACAGCAGGGAGCCCAGAATTGGTGCTGGGGGGATGTAGCAGCTGGAGTGACTTTCTTCCTCTAGAATGGAGTGTTCCCCTTCTCCATGGCTATGTCTACACTGGGGGGGATGTTTGCGGAAGAGGCAATGCAAATGAAGTGCTCATTAGCATTTTCTCGTGCTTCATTTGCATAATCTCTTCCGATGCTTTTTGTGCAAGAGGGTTTTGTGCAAAAACTAGCAGTGTAGACGGATCCGTTTTGCGCAAAACAGATCCGTCTACACTGCTAGTTTTTGCACAAAACCCTCTTGCACAAAAAGCATCGGAAGAGATTATGCAAATGAAGCATGAGAAAATGCTAATGAGTGCTTCATTTGCATTGCCTCTTCCGCAAAAAAAACCTAGTGTAGACATAGCCCACCACTCATTCCTAGAGATCTTTGGGCTGTCAATAAGAGCAGAGTCTTCCTCATTAAACTTCCTCTGGACACTCTCAAGATAAAGCACCCAGTTAGATATCACAGTGAGTAAGCAACACAACCTGCTTACTCAGGGCCTGGCAATGCATGATCATTAATTAGCATTAAAGTAGGCTGCAGTTTTAAAACAGATTAACTATTCCTGGTTATTGTTCTGCGCACACTCTTATTACAGAATAACTCCCCTGGCAGACAAGCCCTCAAAAAGACCTTGCTGCACTTTGCTTCCATGCTCCCTTTCTGCCAACAAATTGTAGAAGTCTCAGCAGTAGTGTGACTTTATTCGGTATATTACAGGAGCACCTAAGCTCTGTGATCACAGACCAGGACCTCCTGGCACTAGCTTTACAAACACAGAAGAAAAGACCTTGCGTTATGGAGTTTACAATCTTTTGTCCTTTGGGGCTTCTTAATTTGCTTGCTCTGAGACAGACTTAGGAGAAACTTCCCACCAATGGCAGACCTTGGCTCAGCATTTTTTTTTTTAAGATTGCAAATAAAACCTTTTAAAACCCCTTATTTAGTCCATTTTCTGTGGGTCAGAGGAGTGGGAATTCTTATAGCTGGGCCAGGATTGGCTGGCATGGTGTATTCTGTGGCATATTCTCAGCTGTGATTTTTAAAGAGAAAAGATGCATCCTTCATAGGGCATGTTGATACACTGGCTTCCCATCTGGATGGTTAACTGGCTCCCCTTCGTTGTCTGCCTCAACCTGCAGCTAGTCAGCTGGGAGAGGTGTGAACTTCCTCACCTGCCTTGAATCTCCCTGGGGTTGTTAATGCAAAAGCCTAAAGACCCTTTAAATGTCAGCATGAACTGTGTCATTGCTTTTTGTTTTATCACAGCAATACAAGGAAGGCACTGGGCATGATTCTCACTCTGATTGGGACAGGTGCCCCTTGTAAGCAGTGCACTTGGGTGGCTGCTCAGGAGAGATTCAGATGCTGCCCAACTAATTAGCAAAGTGCCCACAGCTGGGTTTTGTGTTGCTAATGGTGGTGCGCATCTGCACATGCATTGTAAACACATTTATTCTGCACATGGGTAGAAAAAATCCATACCTGGATGCGAAAGATCAAAGGGAACATTGGTCGGGGCTGGGAACTGTCCATGGGGAAGGTGTCGGTGGGTCTTCAAGAGGAGCATGTTTTCCAACTGAGGCTGACTTCATTATAGCAGCTTCAAGTTCTGTTCCTATGTGGCAGCCACGTTCCAGCCTTGATCCTAGGCCTGAGAGATCAGCTGGAGGCTGAGGAGAGCACTTTGGTCCTATATTTATATTCCCCCCCCCCCCAGCCTCTGGGCTTTACAATGCAGTTATGATGCAGAATGAGCTTTGCAGTGGAGCCGAATCACAGGGCTTAATACTGCCGGTCCCCAGCAGAGGGCCCCCGCCTCTGCCTGGCTGCCACCCAGCCTGGGGACAGAAACCTCATACCCTGGCCCCTTAAATACTGGGGTGGCCAGAGTGTTACCTTTGCAGGCTCTACAGGGGGGAGGCTGCCACCTGGGCAGCTGCTCCGGGGAGGTGAGAGAACAGGGACAAACTGACCCTTCCAGGTGAAACCTGTGAGCACCTGGCTGTGTGACAGTGGGGGAGGGGCGATCGCCCAGGTGAGGTACGGGTCAGCGCTATGCAAGCGCCCCCCCCACCCCCCAATCCTCTGCTCTCCCAAACCCTCCTGCCCAGCCTGGCTAATGCAGCTCGGTCCTCCAAATCCCCTACCCTGCCCCTCAATCTGCCCCTCCCCACCCAGCTAGTGCCCCTCAATCCTAACCTGCAACCCCCTGCTAGGCCCATTGATGGGGGGTGGGGTTGCCCTGAGGCCTGGCAATTCAAAGGGGCCCAGGGCTCCTGGCTGTCATGGCTGCTGCTGTGGCATTGGTGATGTCCAGAGAGCCTGGGTCCTTTAAATCGCTGCCAGAATGCCACACACACAGCCCTGGCCGTGCCGGGGGGGGGGGGGGGGGGGGGGGGGGGGGGGGAGGGGAGTGTGTGTCTGCAACCCTGCTCCTCCTGCCTGAGGCCCCGCCCTTCTGGGAGCTTGGAGCCAGACCCTGCCCCCCCACATACTGGGCATGCAGGCTGTCAGCTACCCTTCCCCCTGCTATCCCAACTCTGGGCTACACACACCCCTCTCCATCTGCTGATGCCCCCCAATCTGCAGGCCTTGACTCACCTCCCCCACACATCAACAGCCCTGGCAGTGCCCCTCAATCTTGATCTCTACCCCTTGCTAGGCCAACCCTGCACCCCACCCACCCACAGCCCTACCAATGCCACTCAAGCCTGACCCGCAGATCTTCCCCAGGATGTGGGTCACTGGTTAGAGCTGGGGTCTGGGAGCCACAGTCCCTGACCTACTGTGTGACCTTGGCTCCAGTCACTCAGCCGTCTCATGCCTCAGTTTCCCCAAATGCGGGTGGCCTTTCTTGGACATTGCAAACACTACTTACCCATGAGGAGGGTCAGGAGCCTTGTTGCTGAGCTGGGCAAAGGGGGACAGGGGGCTGTACTGGCTGAAGCCAGCCCACGGCAGTAATGCCTGGGAACCAGTGGCCCCAGGTGGGCTGGATGACTTGGGTAGCCTGACTGACACTGCTACAGCCACGGCACCTACGCAGCTTGCTCTCCTGCTCTTCTGGTTCTGCCGGTCGGGAGCAGGGCTGTGCCAAGGGCGTTTGCTCGGCTCAGTGCAGGGACAGCTCACGGGGGCTGCGAACAGGAATGTGGATCATTGAGCAGAGAAGCCCCCAGAGCAGTTCTGGGCTGGGTCAGTGGCCCCTGCCCCTATGCGCCGCCAGGGCATTAAAACAGCAGATTTCAACAGGCGAGTACAAGGTAGCAAGCTCCTCTCACCCTCCCATGTGCAGCGAGGAGCTGACGATAGTGCATAGATGCACACCTGCACGTACATGTGCTCACATGCGCACACGCAAACAATATACATGCCCGTCGAATACCCGTGCACACATGCGTAGCCATGCCCACAGGAGTATGCATGCCCACGTGCACAAGCACATGCTTCCTTATCAGGTTCTCACCCTTCGCTCACAGACTCTCACGTTTCCACTCACGTTCACGCACAGAGATGTCGTACCCATCCAGCCAGCCCCCCCCACACCCTTACACACCAAAGGGGGAAAATAACAGAAAATAAGAATGGCCATACTGGGTCAGACTAACCGTCCATCTAGCCTAGTATCCTGTCTGCCAACAGTGGCCAATACCAGGTCCCCCAGAAGGAAAGAACACAACAGGTAATCATCATGTGATCCCTCCCCTGTCATCCACGTCCAGACAAACAGAGGCGAGGGACACCATTCCTACCTATCCTGGCTAATAGCCATTGATGGACCTAACCTCCATGAATCTATCTAGCACTTTTTTTAACCCTCTTAAAGTCCTAGCCTTCACTACATCCTCTGGCAAGGAGTTCCACAGATTGACTGTGCGCTGAGTGAAGAAAAATGTCCTTTTGTTTGTTTTAAAGCTGCTGCCTATTAATTACATTTGGTGACCCCTAGTTCTTATATTGTGGGATCAAGTAAATAACTTTTACATATTCACTTTTTCTACCCTAGTCATGATTTTATAGACCTCTATCATATCTCCCCTTAGTCTCCTCTTTTCTAAGCTGAAAAGTCCCAGTCTTTTAAATCTCTCCTCATATGGGACCCGTTCCAAACCCCTAATAATTTTTGTTGCCCTTTTCTGAACCTTTTCCAGTGCCAAATATATCTTTTTTTGAAATGAGGCGACTACATCTGTACACAGTATTCAAGATATGGACATACCATGGTATTAGATAGAGGCAATAAGATATGTTCTGTCTTATTCTCTATCCCTTTTTAAATGATTCCTAATATTCTATTTGCGGTTTTGACTGCCGCTGCACACTGAGTGGACCATGCTTTAAAATTCCAAATTCCTCCCCCTTCTCCTTCCCTCCCACAGCAAAGGATAAAAACCTTGGAAGGGTGGGGGGTGGCCCTCGGTGTGCTGTCCCCGCTTTCCCAGCCTCTCCTGGAGCAATGGGGGAATCTGGAGACATAAATACCAGTCGCCCCCTCATGGGCAGTGGGTATAAGAGGCAGGGGAAGGCAATGCCTTCCTAAACTGGGAGACATGGCCCCGCCCACATTCTGCCCCCCAGCTTCAGCATGGCTTCAACTGCGCTGGGGCCTTGCGCCTGCCCTCTCTGTGCTCCCAGGACTGGGGAGGCTCCTGCGTGGAGCTGGAGGCTTGCCCCTGCAATGGGGGGTGGACTTGGCTTCCTTGGGGGACAGGGCCTCAGGCAGAAGGGGCAGGGCTAGGGGCTTGCCTCCCCCAGTCCTACATGCACCCACACCCTCATGCTCCAGCAAAGGCTTGAACCCCCAGCCCCTCAACAAGCCCAGATGGCTTCAAGGGGCTGGCAGTGCTGCAAACTCCCGACTTTGAATAGGATTGGATGGCATCTATTTTATCTAGGTGGCTGAATGATACAGAAGGGGTCAGGGGCTTCAAAAGGCCGCCTACTCTTCCATCCCCACCTTCCATCCCCACCTCGATATTCAGCCCCAGTGAGAGAGCGATGACTCCCCCCACCCCCAACCCTGGTCACTGGAACCTTTCTGGATGCTAGAGACACCTGTCTTGACACCCCTATAAGAAATGATCACATTCTCCATCCTGTGTTAGAACTGGAATGAGGGACTGGGCAGGGCGCCCGATGAAAGGTGGCCAAGGCCTTGGTTCTCGGAAACTAGCCCATGCTCTTGGTATCACTATCAATGCCCGCCCTTCCTAGCAAAAATCAAAGGGGTTTTTCCGTAGGGTTTCACCTAGAATTGGCTCTTTCGCTGCTGGTGGGAGATTAGCCTAGGCTCTGTCAACATCGTAGGCCAGATTCTGCTCTCACACTTGTTTAAATCTGGAGTGGCTCCCACTGGAGTTTGGCACCCCAAACAAACAAACCGGCATGAATCACAAGCCCTTGGACTCGAGTTTGTGGCTGGGAAGCTGGGAGCAGAATGAGGGTTCCACATATTTAAACGAGAGTTGTTGGGTGATTTTTTTTTTAATTAAAAATGATGGTGGGTCACTGGCATTTAGGAAAAGCCATAAAAATCCTTTTTCAGAATGTTGTGACTTTTCCAGCTGAAAAAGGGGGTGGCATGGAAAAATGGGGGCACACATCATCAAAAAATCAGGGAGGGGGAATTAGGAGGGATAGTGAAAATGTTTGTTTTTAATCAAGAGCCCTTTTTAAAAAAAAAATTCAAAATGAACCAATGCAAAACATTTTGACTGAACAATTCTGAGCCGCTGCGGAGAGGAAGCCGGCTTGGCTGGAGGATGGGTTTTTTTCATTGCTCAGACGGCTCATACGTGGGGCGTCAGGATGATGCCAGGGGAGGCCCAACTGACATCAAGGCACCATTGTGCCCAGCAATGTACAGACACAGAATGAGAGATGGTCCTGGCCTGGGGAGCTCATGGTCTGAATAGACAAAAGATGGGAGGGGAAACTGAGGCACATAGTGTGTGTGGGGGAGGGAGGAGAGAGAAGGACTTGCTCATAGTCACCCAGCAGGTCCCAAGCAGAGCCAGGAATAGAACCGAAGTGTCCTAAGTCCAATCTAAGGCCCATTCCATTCTATGTAGGATCTTACCCCATCCGCATCACCATCCTGTCTAGGTACCTTCCACTCATGTATAAAGTCAGGACACAGGAAATAAATAGCTTATTTCGGCTTTTGGCACTGTCTACACAGCGGGAGGGCTGAAGTGGAGCCCTCTTCCTCCGACTTCCCTTACTCCTCGTACAATGAGGGTTACAGGAATTGGAGTAAGCAGGCCTCCAGCTCGACCCTATTTCAAGATGATGTCGAAATAACAGCTTGCAAAACACTCCACTGTGCCAAACACTTCATGGCTAGGAGCCTTGAGCCTCATTTACAGCTCTGGGAGAAAATGATGTCTAGTGGTTAGAACAGGGGCTTGGACTCCAGGACACCTCAGTGCTGGTCCTTGCTTCATCATGGACCTCATGTCACTTTCCACACCTATGTCCCAGCCTATCCTTGTGTCTTCACACTGTGTCTGCTTCTGGTCTGGGGCGGGGCTGCCTCGCACTATGTCTGTGCAGCACCGGGGGCTGGTGCTAAATGCGTAATTAAAAAAAGTGCTGAGGTTCAAGCAAATTTTTTTTTTACTTTCATAATTGATGTGCAAGACTAGAGGTACTAGGGCTCAGAACCGCCAAACCCAGAGGTGCCGGGACTCAGAATCGCCAAGCCCAGAGGTGCTGGGACTCAGAATCACCAAGCCCGGAGGTGCTGGGGCTTGAAACCACCAAGCCCCAAGGTGCAGGGGCTCAGCCATGGCACTAATTAAGCAGTGCCTAGCACCATGGTCCCAGATCTCAATTTGGGCATCTGTCATTTCACTCTGCAAATGATTATTAACAATAGTGTGAGCTCAGTTCACTAGCCTGTGACGTGCTGTCCGCAGGGATTCATAGACAAGCTGGAGAGCAGGTTTGGAACAGCTCCTCAGGCAGTCGCTCCAAAGGGAGCCGGCCCTTCTCCTTTATGGGTGCTGCACTCCTGTGGGTAACTTGGGACTTTCCCCATGAATTGCCACTAGTGCAGGTCTCCTGGGAGAGGTGGGAGTCCCCTCTGCCCTCCCATCCCAGCAGAGAACTAACAGAACGAGTTCCGCATGGGTCAGATCTTGACCAGGGCAGATTTATAGTTCCCTTGTTGTTCCTCTGGCTCTCAGGTGGAAGGCAGGGCTTGTGGCTTAAGCACAGGCTAGGACTGGATGCCAGGACTCGTGGGTTCCAGTCCCAATGGGGAGAGGGGAGGGGTGCCTAGTGGTTAGAGCAGCAGCTGGACATCAGGCCATCTGGGTTCTGGGAAAGGAATGGGGAACTAGTAGTGAGAATACGCATCAGGATTGGTGGGTTCTGCTCCCTGCTCTGAGAGGGAAGTAGAGTTTAGCGGTTAGAGCTGGGCAATTGCATGTCTGGGTTCTGGCCCCATGTCGAGGAGGCGTGCAATCTAATGGGGGGAGCAAAGGATGTGGCACCAGCATTCGTGGGTCCTAATTTCAGCTCTGTCACTGATGTGCAGTATGACCCAGGCCAAGTCACTTCCCGGCTCTGTGCTCCTCCGTTAAGCTACTCCCCTCACCCAGGGTTTTCCCGCGAGCTGCAGCCCTTGCCAGTGTGTGTGATGAGGCAGCAGCCTCGGACCAAAATTAGAACAGCTCCCAAGTGACTATGAATAGAATCGCTGCAGCCATTCATAAACATTAGCTAACAAGTCCCGGAGGCTGGGTGTGCCGAGGAGGGCACTCCAGGGCAATGCCAGCTGCTTGCATTCTGCTTGGGGTAGGTGGCTTGGGATGGTAAGGAAGGCAGCGTGACCATTGCTGGAAAGCATTGGGCTGGCTGGCAGCTGCCTCTGCTATTTATGCAGCCTCAGTCCCTATTCATCCATTTAACTTACCCGGGGAAGCCTGAAATAGCAGGGCGGATGTTAACCCCTGAGATGCTGGGCGGGTTTCATCCAGGCATTGGCGGGGGGGCGGGTGTTTGCATTCATGCTCTCTGAGGCAGGGGCCCAGTGGGGCTGGCATGGGAAAGTCCAGTAGGAATCTTAGAATCTCATTTCCCAGCGCCCAGGGGCTGATTTCCCAGAGCTCAGCTCCTGTTTAAACATCCCCAGACAGGCCAGATTTTCAAAGGGTTTAACAGGCTGCAACTCCCAGCCTGGCTGGATGATCTTGCTGTTCTGAGCTTGTTTCAGAGTTGGGCCTATGGGGCTGGATTGGTCTGGCTGGCAGTTTGTTGGCCTGGGAGGTGCAGCGCAGGCAATGGGGCTGTCCAGGAGTAACTCCTCAGACAAGGAGGGAACTTTGGCCTCTCGTGCAATTCTTGACACTCCATACAGAATCCGCAGAGAACAGGGACCGGTCTTTATCCTGAACTGGGCTGAGACCCATGGAACAACATAAGAACGGCCAGACTGGGTCAGACAAAAGGTCCATCTAGCCCAGTATCCTGTCTTCCCATAGTGGCCAGTGCCAGGTGTCCCAGAAGGAATGAACAGAACAGGGAATTATCAAGTGATCCCTCCCCTGTCATCCATTTCCAGCCCCTGACAAAAAGAGGCGAGGGACACCATCCCAGCCCACCATGGTCAATAAATATTGATGGACCTGTTCTCCATGAATTTATCTATTTCTGTTTTTAACCCTGTTAAAGTCCTGGTCTTCACAACATCCTCTGGCAAGGAGTTCCACAGGTTGACTGTGTGCTGTGTGAAGACATATTGCCTTTTGTTTGTTTTAAACCTGCTACCTACTAACTCATCTCACCATCAGGCCAAATGGACACAGATTTGAATCCTGCCTGGATCGATAGCAATCGGTAACTATACCATCCAGATCACCAACATTAAGGGTGCTAACCACTCCCCCAATTCCATGGCCACCTCAGCAAAGGGGCCGAGGACAGACAGAGCTCCCATCTCCCCACAAGAGGGAATCATCCCCCCAGAGAAAGAAACAGACCCACACATTTGTGCACTCTGTGGCTGGGAGACACGGTTCAGGTTCAGTCTGGCCTAGCAGCTAGAATATTGAACTAGGACTCAGGAGTCCTTGGGTCTAGTGACTTTGAGCAAGTTGCCACTTTGTGCCTCTGTTTCCCCACGGGTAACAAAGGGATAGTATCATAGAATCCTAGGACTGGAAGGGACCTTGAGAGGTCATCGAGTCCAGTCCCCTGCCCTCATGGCAGGACCAAATACTGTCTAGACCATCCCTGATAGACATTTATCTAACCTACTCTTAAATATCTCCAAAGATGGAGATTCCACAACCTCCCTGGGCAATTTATTCCAGTGTTTGATTACCCTGACAGTCAGGAACTTTTTCCTAATGTCCAACCTGAACCTCCCTTGCTGCAGTTTAAGCCCATTGCTTCTTGTTCTATCCTCAGAGGCCAAGATGAACAAGTTTTCTCCCTCCTCCTTATGACACCCTTTTAGATACCTGAAAACTGCTATCATGTCCCCCCTCAATCTTCTCTTTTGGGGATGGGGATAATGACAGTGAACTCCCTTAAAGCACTGTGAGATCTACTGATGTCAACCACTGAGATGGAAGCTAAATATTATTTAAAAACTTTATTGTTTTTATCAGGCTCTTAAGGAGTGTTACCACATTACTCATGCGTCAGAGGATTGGCAGCCATCCAAGAGTGAGTTAGATTTGCGGCCCAATCTTACTGCCTGTCCTCATGTCTTTTATAACTAAGGGTGGAAGGTGTGTGTTTTGTGCTCTTGGCCAGTTTCCTTTTACTCCTCCCCAAGTTAATCAATTGTGCTGTCACCCACCCCAGAAGAGGCTGCATTTCAGTGACACTGTGCATATACAAAAAACAACAAATGGTCTGGTAGCACTTTATAGACTACCAAAACATGCAGATGACATCATGAGTTTTCGTGGGCACAGCCCACTTTTTCAGATGACCGGAGTTATGAGTAGGGATATGAAAACTCGAAATAAATAGGAGAGGGAAAGGAGAGGGGGAAGAAAAAGAAAAAAAAGAAAAAAGGCAGGGGGGTGTGAGACAGAGCCTCATTAAGTAACTAGAGAATGGGTACTTAAACCTAAGTAGATCAAAGTAAATAGATAGATGCTAACACAGGAAGGATACCACTCATAGGCACTGGGAAATACTATGGGATTTTTCAGGCTGGAAGGCACTTGATAAAGGTAAGACACTGCCATCCTAACAATACTCACACAATGGTCAGCTTCACACAGATGTAACAAAGTTACTATGTTTTGGTGTGTTCGGGCTCAAGTTACCTAAGCACATACTTAACACTATTCCTCTTCAGCAGAGCATTTAAACGTGTGCTTAAGTCCCACTGGGACTAGACTCAGCCCATAAAGTTAAAGTGTCTGTGCTTGTCTTTGCAGAATCAAGGCCTTAGCTCTGGATTCTTCTGCATCCAGCATTTAACAACAAATCTACTGAAATACCATATGACAAAGTGGCCCAAAGATCTTGGGGACCCATTACTAGCCAAGCATCTTCTCATTAATAAAGGCAAGCAGTTTAGCTAGACACATCTTCCTATTCAAAAATCAATTCTGCAGCTTCCAGTGTGCTGACTAACCTGGTTATATGAACTCAGTATTACTTCAGATCTGCTGCCACATACAGCCTCCTTGCATAGGATCAAGAGGGGGAATGTATATTCTCATTTGCCTCTTATATCTCGTATTTTAGATTGCAAGCTCTTTGGGGTATGGGCTGTCATTTCATATTTATAAAGCCCCTATGCACAGTGGGCTCCGACTTCCTTGATCCTGAGGTACTACCACAAAGTACATGTGAGATGATGATATTCTAGCATGTACACATCTCCAATTCATTGTGCAAAACTCTGACACACACAAAATCTCAATGAAAACTGCAGCAAGACAAATTTGATGTGGGGCCACCCCAGCCTTCAACGTTGTGGGAACAAATTCCTGTTAAAGGTGACGTTTTCAAAAGTACAGCCGCTCCTCCAGTTGTGAACGGTCGAGTTACGACCGTTCGCACTTACGACCAAAGCTCCCTGAGTTACGAACGCGACCCGCGCTTACGAACAGCGCGGTTGCGTGTAAGTCAATG
>JANRFK010004824.1:11825647-11841017 GCA_030068395.1 Apalone spinifera
CCCCCACTCCTTCTAGGGCCTCATCTTCCCCCTGCCCAGTGGGACCCATTCCATAGGGGTCACTCCAATGCCCTCCTTCCTCGCCACACACTTTGTGTCCTTCCCCCCAAGTTAATGCCACTCTTGGGGTGTCTGTTGCCCCCTCCCTAGCCAGAACATTCTGAGGCTTTTCCCCTAGTTTGCTCCTAACAGGATCCCCTTGCCTCCTCCCATAGGGAAAACTCTGCTATTCCCCCCCATTGCTGGAACCCAGCCAGGCTCTTAATAGCCTCTCCAGGTATTCTTGAGTCCTTGCACTGCCCCATATGGAGTTATATTTTCCTCTCTCTGTCTAGGCACCCTGTCTGGGATTCCACTTCCAGTGATTGAATTTCTCTGCTCTGGTGTAACCACCTCAGTCTTCCAGGGATTTTATTCTCTCTCTGGTCTGGGACGTTCCCCCTCCCCTTCAGGCTTTATGGTGGCCCAATTGGTATTAAGTATTAGAGTGGTAGCCGTGTTAGTCTGTATCTGCAAAAATTGAGTAGATCTACATCTGGCAAGCGGGTCTTTGCCTATGAAAGCTTTTGCTCAAATAGTCTTTAAGGTGCCACAGGACTCCTTGTTGTTTTAGCTGGTGTAAATGCCACTGTCAGTAACAGACCAGAGCAAAAAAGAAATCCCCCAAAAGCTTGGACAGGAATTGTTCTGGTGTCTCTTTAATTTCCTTCCAGTTGCTGTGAGGGGGAGGCTGTTGTGATTCTCTTGTTGGCATGAGTAGCTATTGCTTTGAATAAATTCGCCCACCCCCTCAGGCCTCAGAACTCCAGAAGAGCTTGTTCTCTGTGATGTGGTTAGCATGGCCTTTTTCTGATGTGATTTGTAGCTAGTCTCTTGCTGCAGCCAAATTTCACCTTGTTTTGAAAAAGAGAAATCTTAAAGGGTTAGATGGAGCCTTAAGTGACTCATAAAGCTGGGGAGGAGGGACTCTGCCCTAAGAATACTAGGGGGTGGACAAAGCAGGTTTTCCAGGGGCCATGATTTCAGCTGGACTGCAGACTTACAAGAGCTGACATTTATTATCCAAATAGCTATGAATTATTATTGAATGCAGCCAAGCAGCAACCCGGGCTTGTTTGGTGTATTTCAGTTACAAGGGAATCTCTTTATGCTAGAGTAGCATCTTTTTTTCTCCCCCTTCTTCAAACAGCTGATTAGGATCATATCTGGGAATCCACTTGAGTGCACATTACCAAAGATGAATAGCTCAATCATATTTGTGTGCATGCATTCGAGGAGGGAGAAGCTGCCGCGTTGGATACGATTGCACCAGGTATGCAACAGACTCATGAGTTGTTTTGTAATTTGTTATCCCCGAGCAATCGGATATTCTGTTTTAAACACTTCATAGTCTCCAGCAATCCATTGTGTATGTGTGTGAGAGAGTGTGAGTATGAAAGGTGGTAGATTGATTTGGTGCACAGAGACCAAAGTCCTGTGAATTTCCCTTTAATGGGTACATATGGATAATGACAAGACAAGTGTCTCCTTTGCTATGCTTCACTCCCAATTCCAAAATTAACCATTATAATGATTTGTCCTGTATTCCAGTCAGTCATTGACTTTGCTGCAAATCCACTTAGTACTGGTTCTTCTGATATGATGATTGTTTTTTAGGAGCTGGACTGAGGCCTCCTCCCCTCAAACTCATTCTATCGGCCTTCTGATAATACGTTTGTCATTAATGAGGGTTGAATTTGAACAGTTTATATGTGGAGGGCTTTGCCATCCCCTGAACCATCTTTTCCTTGCTGTGCTTTGTAAATACCCAAAAGATCAACTTAATTTTTAAAATCCTTTGATATACAAGGCAAGTGGCCGTTTTTATTAACATTAGAGTTTCACTATAGACATTATGTCAGCGGATCTGATATCCCCTGAAGATTACCTGTTCATTCCCTCTGCGGCACTGGCATTGGCCACTGTCAGAAGGCTGGAAGCTGGGCTAAATGAACCTTTGATCTTGATCCAATATGACTCTTCTTATGACCTGTTTCTACAGAAGATGCTCCAAATTGATAGTTCTGTAGGCTTTACAATCCGATGTTGCCCTATCAATTCATTCACCTTTTGGTATCTGGACACAGGTAGTATTTTGCACTCTCATAGCATCTTCTGTCTGAGGATCTCAGTGTTTTGTACACGGTAAAACTTGAGGAGCAGCTGGATGAAATAATTTGATGAGAGTCACAGAACAAGTCAGATGCAGAACTGGGAATGGAACCTGGGAGTTTACTCCCCATTTTTTCTCAGGTCATTCTGCCCTCTTGTCTTAATGGTCTTGTTAATGTCTATGAAAGCTGAAAGATTTCATCTACTCTGGCTTTCAGCTGAGTAATGTGCTATTATTATTTTGCCCTCTGTGCAAACTGTGGTCCACATCTAGTAATAATTGAAGTTGGTGGTTCCCATGGGGGCAAGGGATCTGCCTGTGTGGATCCAGCTGCAAAATCAGGGCCTAAGACAGCAGCTTCCATTTGATGGAGATAGAAGACTTCAGTAATAAGACTGACTTCTTTTCTGGAAATCTGAATGCGACTTAAGTAGAAACTGCAGTCCTATGGTCCTTAGATTGCTGCTGAATTTGGGTTTCCATGTTTGGAACACCTAAAGATAGGCAAGAGCTTTGGAAGGGATATAAATCTCAGCTTCCAGACATAAACACTCTTTTAACTGTTGGAGAGTTAGGAGGAAACTCCTGTGGGGAGGGCTGCAGGGTTTCTTTCTCCGAAACCTGTGGCACTGATCGTTATTGGAGATCGTTATTGGAGATCGTTGCTGCTTTAGATAGGAATTGCCAGATCAGTTTACACCTCTGTACCTTATGACATGTCTATGTTTGAAAAGCTACCACATCATTGCTGCAATGTAGACTCTCTCTCTGCTGACAGGAGGGTTCTTCAGTTGACAGAGGTAATTCATCCCCAAGAGGTAGTAGTCTTTCATTGATGTAGCAAATTGTATGCTAGCATTATTAGTGACTTGGCTCAGGGTTGTGGATTTTTCTCACCCCTGAGCAACATAGCTGGGTCGACCTAACTTTTACTGTAGTCCAGGCTTTGATTTATCCCTGTTAAAAAGAGGCTGGTGATTAATGTTTGCAAAGTACTTGGAGATGAAAGAGAGCTGGAGAAGGGCAAATTATTGTGTACGTGTTTTCGAGAGTAGCATATTTCAGTGGCTGTCGCAGTTATACGTGTTTGTGGAGGATCTCAAACTCTGCCTTCTGAGATGATCTGACTTGTTCATAATTTTGCTTAGCCTGGACAGTAAGGTCCCATTTCCAAAGGAGCTGAGCCCCCGCAGCTCTCATTGATAGAGCTCAGCATATCCGCTTTATATCTGTGGGTATCCGCATCTGTAGATGTCAGTGCGGATGTCCGTAGTTCTTTTTTTTTTTTTTTGCAGATACAGATGTGGATACAAAATTTTGTATCCCCGCAGGACTCTACTCATTAACCACTGAGAGAACTGGGGTACCTCAAAACACAAAAATCAGACTCAACATTTTTAATATGGAAAATTAAATTAATTTAAAAATCTTTGGATTTAATTATTTTTCAGTGTGAGGAACAAAACAAGGATAATTTTGGGGTACAGACCTCTGCGAATCAGGAAATGAGGCTTCCTTTGTGATCTTGGCCAGATTGCCTCTGCTTCCCTGCTCCCGCATGGGGGTTGAGTATGGGGTAGGGTGAGGTTAAATGAATAAAGGGTCTCAGTCCTCTGAAAAGTGCTACAGGAAGACAAAGCATTAGTAGTTGGCTATTAAACAGAGATTGTTTTGGATGCAGAGTTCTTTATGCAAGGAGTTTGCTGCTAGTCTTTATCCCTGCTGTGATTGTGGCGCAGTGATTTATTAAAGTCATTTTTATAATGTCTTTGATATCACTAGTCATTGTTCCTTGCTGCATATCCTGCAGAGTAGATCTGTTTAAATTCAGCTTTAGGAGTAACACTTCGTCTTGCTTGCAGAAGCCCTAGACATGTTACTATTTAAGTAATGCAAAGTTGGCTGAATCAAATCCAGCTTAAAATGAAGCCTTGCAAAACCACAGAGAGACGTCAAGTGCTTATAACTCAAGCATTTTTAATGAGGTCAGGCTGTAGCAAAAACTTGTTAAACTGTTTGGAACTCTGTCCTGATCTGAGGTCCACATAGTGACCAGCCACTGTGCTTGTGCTGAAATGGATTTTGAGGTATTTGATGCTGAGTCTCTAAGTGGAATCAAGTCACTGGTGAAGAGTCTGTTTAGCTGATGTTCTGCCTGGCTTCTACAATAGGGCATAACCACTCTCCCACACACACAGTTTTTGAGAAAAGCAGCTACAGAGCAGGTGCATTAGAGTTTTGGTATACTGCTTTGTTGTCTCTATGTGGTGACTCTATTGATTCAGTGGGAAAAGAGTTGGATTAATTTTACATGGTGTTCTCGATTCTGTCAACTTTCAGGTTTCCTTTGACCTTGACATGGCAGACCACAAAGGCTCAGAAGGACACATTGACTACGATTCCTGTATTAAGGAGTCCCTGACTTCTCATTGGCATCCATTCTGTACTTTTCCTGTCTTGTGTTTTTACATCATATTCCTTGGAGAGCAGCCTAGTGGTTAGAGCAGGAGACTGGGACTCAGGACTCCTCGGGGCCATTACTGGCTCTATCACTGTCTTTCATGAGCACATCCTGTGGCTTTTAGCACCACTGCAGACTGTCCTGCACTGTGACTACTTTTGTTGGGTTCTGTGGGGGGGAATCTGACCTTCTTTTCTGGAGATTTATAAAGTAAAGGAACAAACCTGGGAATTCACGCTAGTTCCAGATAGCCATGCTCCACATAGCACCTGTCCTGGACGTTATAGGTGCCTTAGCATGGGTCACACCGTGGGTAGGACCCCGTATTATAACACTGTTGGGATGCAGGTCAGATACAGAATCAAAGAGGTGACTGCCTGGAACCTAGTGGCCAAAGAGTTTTGATAAATTAAACCTGTACTTAAGTGCTTTGCTGTATAGAATCAAGACTCTAATACCAGCCTTGTCTGTCCGTGGACACTGCCACTGGCATGGAAAGTCTTTCCTTTGTATATCTCGTCGCCTCCAGGATAGCCTCCGTTCATCTCTCCGCACCACTGACTTCCCATCTCACATAAAATCTCAATTGAAAAGCATCTCTTCTCTTTCTTGAACCTCTTAATCTTCTCTCCCACTGCTGTTTATTATTTACATTTATTCGTAGGCTTGGAAGCGTTGGATTTTTATTGGTAAATGTTGATTTCATCTGACGCACCCAAACTGATGGAAAAAATATTTGTCGATGATGACAGATTGACAGCTAGGCAAAGGAGGTAAAAAGCTGCTTGAGAACTTAGGCTACGTCTACACAGGCACCCTTTTCCGGAAAAGGGATGCAAATGAAGAAAGTCGGAATTGCAAATGCAGCGGGGATTCCCTTTTCTAAAGGGAATAAGAGATCTTGCGGAAAAGGGTTTTTTTCCCGCAAAATCCCTGTCTACACAGGCTCTTTTTTCCGTCAAAGCTCAGAAACGGAAAAAAGCGGCAGCCATGTAAATGCAAATGCAGCGGGGAAAATGCAAATCCCCGCTGCATTTGCAATTCCGACTTTCTTCATTTGCATCCCTTTTCCGGAAAAGGGTGCCTGTGTAGACGTAGCCCTAGAGTTTAAGACTATTCTCTTAGTATATTTGGCTATGCTGTTGTCACTTTGTATTTTAATGGTTATAAAGCTGTAACTTTTTGAATCTCAGCAATTACTGTTTTTAAATAATTGTCTGACCAGCAGCCCATCATTTCCCACAACTGAGAACACTTAAATTAGTGAAAATGGGAAAAAATGCTTAAAACCCCTAGCTTTATGTCAGTTTGAAAATTGATAAGAGTAGAAAAATGCTTTAAAATAAACATCAGCATTGACCTTTGAAATCATGAAAGGATAAAAATTGAATTCTGCCAAGTCTACATATTTGGTAAAGTCTGTTTTTGGGGAGTACAGTTTTGTGTGAAAAACATAGTACAGAGAATGTTTTGTTGTAGAACTTAAGGCTGCACCCTGGGAAGAGTCTTTTGAGCATGCCTGGTTTTGAATGGATGAGATATATAAAATTTGTGTTCAGGTTTAATCCAGTTCAGCCAGGTGTGAAAATGGATGGTAATCTCTGTGTTGATGCTAGGAGAATTTTTCTCCTATTAAAGACATTTTGTACTAGAAAGAAGAACAATTTATTCTGGTCCTTTTTAAAATGATTATAACATTCTGTTCTAGCCTTCCTATGTGCTCTTGGGCTAGTCATGTTACCTCTGTGCCTCAGTTTCCCACCTTTTATGGCAAGGATAACTTCTTCAGGGGAACACTGTAAGGATTTGTAAAGCAGTTTGCATTGCCACTGCACTCTTCAATGTATAACAGAGTCATATAGTGAAAGCTGAGTTGAAAATGAAGTCTTGACTCAATACGCCTTGAAATTACTTTATTCCCCATGTCCCGATTAGTGTGTTCTGAAAAATATTTGGAACTGAAATGAGATGCAGTAAATCACGAACACTGAGCAAAACAAAAAACAACACTGTGTAATAGAGACCAGATGTCTTATTGACTCTCCATCCAGTGTTCCTATTTGCTTGCCAATCCTAATGCTACAGTGTTAATAGTCTTTATTCAAGTCAGGCAAGAGTGGGGCACTTTTTTAAAAATGTCACCAGTCTGTTCCATTATGTCTCCAGCTTGTATATGGAGTCACAAAAAACAATGCACTTCCAATGGCTTTGTTAACACTTCGCTGCTCCCTACATTACATTTTTTTATGAAAGGGGACTTTCCGTTATTTTGTGTTGAATCGCTGACTTCTGTGATGTTCCACTGGGTTAAAACTGTGAGTGAAGTAGGAACCACATGAATTCAATTCAGGCTGTTTTCTAGATTATATTGCTGCTTTATGTGTAGCTGATGGGTTTGTTAGCCTAAAGAACACCGGGATTTAGAATGCCAGAGGAGGTCTTAAAGCGGCAAACACAGGTAAATAGTACATTGTCAAATGTTTAACAAACTGATACGGGCCACAGAAAAATATAGAGGGAGGGGATGGAAGGCAGACAATACATTCCCGAGGTGTGATGTTAAGGAGCATTGAGAGAGGGACATGTTTCACTTGCTTTCTTTAAGCCACCCCCATTACAGACAAATCACTGAATAAACTAGGTGTAAAATGGATGATCTAGATCAGTAGTTCCCAACCTTTTTTATACTGCAGACCGGCAAACTCTGTGGGAAGACCTGCACTGAAATATTTGCATATTCATTATGATAATTTTAGCCCTTAGTATTTTAGGCACATCAGAGGAGGGGGGACATGATGGTTAACAGGAATTTGAAAAACTGCTGCATGCACAAATTAAAAAAAAACCCAATAAAATAGTTGCTAATACTTGTTAAAGAGTATTCTTCAGTCCAGACATTTTGCCTCAATTGCACCAGAATTAGAGGCAGAACTAACAGGTCTGATAGTCCTGACATATTCTGCACGTTCATATTTTTCTAGGCATAATAATAATGTGTGTACCTGCTGGCTGGGAGCAGCTGGAGGCCACAGAGCGGGGAGGGAGGAGAATGGGTTGCAGGGGCATCTGGCCTGCTGTGTAGTGGCCACCGGAGCTAGAACCTGGGCCACGGTGAGGCTGCCTCAGTAGGGACAGCCTCACTGTGGTCCCGGCTTCAGCTGCAGCACACCCGGCTGCCTGCTGCCCCACTCACCCTGCTGCTGCATGGGTAAGTGGGCAGGAAAGGAATTCCCTGGGGAACCCAGCAGGCTGGCTTAAATAAAAGCTAGGCAATAAAATAAAATAAAATAAAAGCTTGGCAAAGTGCCACAGCCTGATGGAGAGGGGTTCTTGGCCCGTGTTGGGAACCACTGATCTAGATTGTGTATCTAACCCTAGATAGTTCTGTAGCCCAACCAGATCCCAATGAGCAGTTGCAAATCTCTCCTCTTTTCTCCCTTTGTTGCTGATTTAGCATCACTATAAGCGGCACCTCTTGTTGCATTGTTCTTGAGCAAGCACTGCTTTCCAGAGGGGGTGTGTGTGTGTGGTGGATAAAGGATTGGGGAAATTCCCCTGGGCTTTGCAGCTGCTGTATCTTGAGACTTTACATGTGGTGGGAGCCCCATGTGCCTTGATTGGAATCTAGACTGCATGTATGCAGTGGCATAGCGAGGGGGGAGGGGCAGTTGTCCCCGGGCGCCATGGTAGGGGGGTGCCAATTTAGTCCCCTTCTGCTTCCCCTATCATCCCTTAGCTCACCTGCTCCTTCTCCCCCTGCTGCCACTGGCTGGAGCCTCGTCTCCACCCCCAGCCTGACCCTTCTCCATCTCTGCCGGCAGGTTAGTGCATGCGGGGGCCCAGCCCTAAACTGAAAGGGGCGGGGGAAGACGCGGTACAAGCTTCCCCCCCCAGTGTTGGGATCAGCCGTGTGCTAGGTTCGGGGCCCCGCGGCATGGCGGTGGGGGGGAAGGGGCGGCAGGTGCAAATTTTGCCTTTGTCTCTGGCGCGTAACACTACACCTCTGCATGTATGAAAACTGTTCTAGATGACACATGAGTTGCAGTAGCTCAAGTCATGGAAGCTTGAAAGAGGTTTTACAGGTCAGCATTTCAGTGTGATCATTTTCTTGGCTCTAAAGATTCTGGAACATGACACGCGTTCTGGGCAGTTTTTAAATAAAGAAAATCTTAAACATTTCTGTTCCTAATAGGGTTCACTGAACATACATCTTTCTCTTCCCTTTCCTCCTTTAAGATCCTTTAACCATTTTATGGTTTGGGAAAGAAGGTGCTGCTGAAAGGGTGTAGAAATCAGACCACGGAGTTGCTTACTTTTCTGGGCCTATTGCTAGATGTTGTATTTTACTCTCTTTCAGTTTTTCTATTGGGTAGTGTGTTGCAAGTTTAGTATGGAATAATACTTCCTACTCTGCTATGCCTAATTCTGGCTCTTGTTGTTTTATTTGTAGTGCAGTACTCCTCTGGTGTGCTGGATGCTATATGTACCTGTAGTAAAACACTGTCTGTACCTTTTCTGGAGTGCAGTATACACAAGTCAGATTTTGGGGCATTAGGGGGAGATGAAAGGGGATTAAGTGATTTGCTTACAGTCACACACAGACGGGAACTAAACTCATATCTCCTCAGTCTCGGTCCAATTTCTTGTCCCCATGGACATGCTTCTTGCCTAGCTTTCATTCGTATACTTAAGTTTTAAATAAGTATGTGGGAAAATAGTTGTTTAATTGGATCCCTGTAGTATTTTCCTCTACTACCCAACAAGAAAGTTGTCAAAAGCATTTCTCTGCATTAAACAAAACAGAGTCTGGGACTATAAAAGCCCTCTGTGATTGTATGTTAGATTGTTATATTAGTCAGGGGTGGCTGGTTAGCGTGGTATAAAAGGTACTTTTGCACTCAGCATGTGGCCGATAATCTAGGGCAGGGCTTTAACAAATGCCACAGCTGACTTTTTTTTTTTTTTTATTAGTCCATGTTTGTCATCCCAGTTGGCTTGATAACATTTTAAGGATTCCATCTCTGAGATCCCTTGGAATTGCGTCTCCTAGTTGTAAGCAAACTGCAGTGCCTGCTTTTGTACCCCAGTCACAGTTCTTTGATGAAATACAGTGGAAGAGATCTCCCTTGTCCTTATATTGGTAGTATTGAATTTTCATGGGGCAAAGCAGAGCTAATGAAGGTGGGGAAAATAACTTTATTGTGTCTTCCAGATGGTTAGGATCTAATTACCACAAACATTCAAAGTGTGTGGGGGTAAGCACCAAAGGAAATGGCACCCACAAGGAAAAGTAACTGACAAATTCTGTGTATGTTGTTTCTGTTCAGAATAGGGATGTAAAATCCCATTTAATTGGCTAACTGGTTAAACATTTAACTTGTTAACCAATTAAAGGTTAGCAGGGGGGCCGTGCCAGCATGGGGCAGCCCCTTCCTGTGGGGTGCCCTGGTTAGCTGCAGGCAGGAGTTAGCCATTATCTGTGGTGCACCCCCTGCGGGGCTGGAGCAGTCCCCTGCTTGTAGTAGGTGGGGAACTGCTCCAGCCCCCACCAGTTAACCTTAACTTGTAATCTTAAAGGGTGAAGCTTACTGGTTCAACCTCCATATTCCTAGTTCAAAAGTGGTGAAAGATGCAATTATCAGTTCAGGTGGTTAGAAAGTTTGATTAACCTAAACTCATCAAAGGCCTAAGTTCATTTATCATCATGTTAGAACTAAAACAGTTCGTCTCAGAAGAGAGAATCTTCATTTCACAGAAATAGTGTGACTAAGCATCCCTATATTGTATTCAATTCCAGTACTTAAAAAGAAATTCTTGGATTTTTTTTGCCTATAAAATCATTCCTCCTCTCTCATCATGAAAGCTGAGGACAATAAGATAGGAGTGCAATTACAGTATTAGAACTTTATTTGCATAAGAGAGAGACCATGGTCCAGTGTTTAGGGTACTAGCCTAGGACTTGGAGACCTGCATTCAAGTCTTTGCTCTGCCCCAGACTTTCTCTGTGCCTTTGAGGGCTCACTTACTAGCGTCTATGTACTTCAGTTGCCTATTTGTAAAAAGGGAAGAACTAGCCTTCTCAGTCTCGCTGGTGCAGACAGTGAAACTGAATTCAGACACAAGGGGATCTAATAAGTACTTTAGACAGAAAAATCTTCCCAACCACCCTGCAATGTGAGTAGATACCCCTATTACACAGATGGGGAAATGTAAGTACAGAAAGTTGGAAAGGATTCTCCCAATGCTAATGGCGTATCGCTGGATTGATCTTTTATCCCTTAGATTGGGGAAAATCTGGATCACCATATCCATTTGAACAGACTCCAAAATCTTTTTTTATTTACTTATTGATTATTGGTTTTTTAAATTATTTTATGTGGCGTCTGGGATAGACTCAAAAAACAAATCACCTGTGCCTTAGATGTTCAGGTTTGTTTGGACAGTTGCAGTAAAAATATGCCTTACAAAAACTAACTTATAAGGCCTCGTTAATTTGTTTCAGGATTGTCTTCCGAATCTATAAATAGCAATTTTTTTTCCTAAAGGTGGGTGGGGAAAAGGAAGAATAGCTCTTCAGGCAGCATGTGGAAATAACCATGTGACTGCTTGCACTCAAGTGGTTTATGTCATGGGTTAGCAGATAAACATGGTATTCTCTCTTAGAAATAAATAAATAAGCCAAGTAATTACATTAGCAGGGAAGTCTATTGTCTCAGGTCCTGTGCCCTGCCAGTAAAGATTTTGTAGGCTGTAAATATTAAGACATGGTCAGATTGGGAATGAATAAGATGAGAACTCTTCAGTGAACTTTTTCCACAGCAAATAATTCTCTTGGGTTTGAATGCAGCTGTGAGGGGGGGCAGAAAATAGAGTCCCACTGAAATGCTTATATATTTGAACAAAATCTTGTTGCATGGTGATTGTGAGTTGTCGTCTTGTACAGTATAAGCAGGAAAGGAAAGTGGTTAGAATTGCAATAACAAAATTTTATTGAAAGACATGTCAGTTTAAAACAAAATTTCCACTTGGTACTAGGGTTCTTTCTTTTTGGTTGACTCTAGAATATGTTGTTGCAGTTATGGTTGGCACAACAAAACCAGGAAGTGTTTCTAACTCTTGGTTTAGCTTTTTTTTTTTTTTTTTTTTTTTTTTTAAGTTGTATTAGAAATGAATTGAGTTGTAGGGAGTGGGGCATAGTTCCGGTGTCTGAGTGTGGAGCGTGTAGTCCTGACAAGACTTGCCCTTTGCAAGTCACGTAGTCTCAATTTCTGAGAGTAATACACAGATAACACTTACCTACCTCCCAGGAGTGTCAGGCAACTTGGCGTTCAAAGTGCTAGGTAAGCGCTAAGTATTAATATCTGTCACGAGGGGAAATTAAAATAAAAGCCAAGCCGGGAAGGATTTATTACATTCTAGTTATGAACAAAGCACATTGGATACACCCAGCTGGGTCTATAAAGCCATAATCCCATTAATGGCTACATAACCTTGCAAAATTCCTTTAGTGTAAGATATAAAAGAGTTTCCTGGTTATTTTATTTTGCTTTTTGTAAATCAAGGCTAGGTAGAAAGAGCCTTGAGAAGTCTTTTAAAGGCCAAATGTGATCTATTTAAAAGATAAGCTGCATTGTTGTAAATTGTGCATATACTAGCAGTGGTTCCCAAACTTTTCGGCATCACGCCCCCTTTTTCATTTTTGAGAAACCCTCATGCTCCCCCTCCAAAAACAATAGCGGCAAAACTTGGGGTGGGATTGATAGGGGTGTGTGTGGCTGGGTTGCCTCATGGACCCCCCCTTCCCCGGAATTTCTTCACGCCCCCCAGTTTGGGAACCCATGCACTAGAAGTTTAACCTATTGCAGCAGCACCAGTGTGCATCCTGTCCTTATGCAGACAAGACCTTAATCAAAACATGTTTACATTAGATTTTCTCCACTCTAAATGTCTTCTGAGGCACATCCCAAAAAGTGTGCACCACATGCACCTACAGTGCTTCCCATAACATAAGAATAGGGGTCACAAAATGAAATTAATAGGAAGCAGGTTGAAAACAAACAAAAGCAAGTTTTTCTTCATGCAGCACACAGTTAACCTGTGGAACTCCTTCCCAGAGGATTTTGTGAAGACCAGGACTTTAACAGGGTTCAAGAAAGAACTAGATAAATTCATGGAGGTTGGGTCCATCAGTGGCTATTAGCAAGGATAGGTAGGAATGGTGTTCCTACCCTCTGTTTGTCAGAGGCTGGAAATGGATGAGAGGAGAGGGATCACTTAATGATTTCCTGTTCTGTTCATTCCCTCTGGGGCATCTGGCACTGGCCACTGTTGGAAGACAGGATCCAGGGCTAGATGGACCTTTTTTCTGACCCATATGGCTATTATTATGACTGTGCAGAAGGTTAATAAGCAGATGCTCTCTCTCTCTCCCCTTCCCAGAATGGTGTCATTGACTACCCTTCATGTTGCTTTCATTTCAGCTTTGAAGTGTGCAGACTTGCCACTGCTATGGGTGACGCTACTGTAGACACAGCCGCTAGCACAGCTTTGGATCCATCATCCGGCCCAGGGCTGCAGGGAAATGGAGGGACTCCTCTCAGCGTCATCAGAGAAGGTGTTGGGGAGTTGGCGGTTATCGACCCTGAGGTGGCGAAGAAAGCCTGTGAGGAGGTTCTAGAGAAGGTCAAGCTGATGCATGGTGTCTCCTCAGACAGCGTGGCTAAATCAGATGATGGTAATGAAATGGAGAATGCTCCACGGACCAATCTGGGACTAGCCAATGGAGATGTCGGAGATGGCTGTGAAATCAAATGCTTGGACGATCCACCTGGCACACCTTCCAGGATTCAGGAGGAGGATGAGACCATGGCCAATACAGTGAAAAGTGCACGGAAGCGACAAAAGAACAACTCGGCTAAGCAGTCCTGGCTGCTCCGTCTCTTTGAATCCAAACTCTTTGATATCTCCATGGCCATTTCATACTTGTACAATTCAAAAGAGCCAGGAGTACAAGCTTACATTGGAAATAGATTGTTTTGCTTTAGGAACGAGGATGTGGACTTCTACCTGCCACAGCTGCTAAACATGTACATCCATATGGATGAAGATGTTGGAGATGCGATCAAGCCCTACATTGTGCACCGTTGTCGGCAAAGCATCAACTTTTCCCTCCAATGTGCCCTGCTGCTGGGCGCCTATTCCTCGGACATGCACATCTCAACTCAGCGACACTCCCGTGGGACCAAGCTGCGGAAGCTCATTCTCTCTGATGAATTGAAGCCAGCTCACAAAAAGAGGGAGCTGCCATCTCTCACCCCAACACCTGACATGGGGCTGTCACCTTCCAAAAGGACTCACCAGAGGTCCAAGTCGGACGCCACGGTTAGCATCAGCCTGAGCAGCAATTTGAAACGGACTGCCAGCAACCCCAAAGTCGAGAGTGAGGATGAGGTAATGTTGGAGACTCTTTAAAATGCAACCTTTCTGTGAAGGGTGTAACCACAGCAGCGTGTGCGCTTTTGGGCCTCCTCTCATAACTCTTTGCTAGAGATTTTTATATGAACAAGTGCAAATGGCGTACATTTTATTTATCTTTTTTTCCCCAAGCAAAGTAGCAATATGTGGTGTAGCCACAGCAGGAAAACTCAGACCCCATTTGTGCAGGAAATCTTTAGTGTAATAAAATACTTTTCCTTTCTCTAATGCCCTTTATCTGAAGGTCCCTAAAGGTGCCTTTACAAAATAGGTGCATCTCATTCCCCTGCTTTATGAAAGGGGAAGCTAGGTGAGGAAGGATGACTGGTTAGCTAAGGTAGTGAGCTGAGACTGAGGAGCTCTGGGTTTGGTTTCCGAGCCCTGCATTTCCTGTACGACCTGGGGTAAGTCATGTAATCTTTATCTTGGTTTTGATGTTGGTACAGAGACAACAGTTTCCTACCTACAAGGTTCTTGGAAAGATAAACTTCTTATTGTTTGTGATATTCCAGTTGAACAAGAATGGGCCCATATAAGTAGGTGGGTAGTTAAGTCACATAATTATTTAGTGCTAGCGTTACAAATAGGAGCCAGGCTCCTATTCCCCAGTTCTGAACTCTAGCTGGACTTGCTCCTATTACAGGCATGTCCTCTGTAAATTTATCAGATATATACAGGAATTCTTTGTGCGTGTTAGTTATAGCTACTATACATGGTCTCATGACCATCATATGAATGTCTTTCTCAGTAATCAGTCTCTTCTCTGATAAATTGGTTAATAAATGTAATCAGCGCATAATTAAAACACAGCTGGAGACTCATCTTTTGGTTGCTTCATGTTTTTGTATTGAAGTTGGTGTATTAGTGGCAGACGTGCTCTTAGGTATCCTGGAAACTCATGCTGGGAGGACGTTGGTATGAAGTTGCAGCCTTGATGCAAAGCACAGAATGAATATTTCAGGCATCTGCTGAACTTTCATTCCCCATCTCTCTCATTTGAGTCAAGGAAGGAGTGCAGAGAGATTTAGAACACAGGCTTGTTAATATCCAGGATTGGTGGGAGTGCACTTGTAGCTGAGTACATCAGGCAGGAGAAGGAAAGGCACCCAATTTCAGAGTGCCTGCCCTTCATTCCAGTGAGGTATTCAAAAAAAATTCTATGCAAAACAAAATGGCCTGTGTGCCGATAAGCCCGGACATCTGCACCTGTTCTAATCCCCATTCACTGTCAAAAAGGGATGTCTGATGCAAGTACCCCCCTTGCTTTTGAGAAGAGAGCCATG
>JANRFK010004824.1:11843405-11855448 GCA_030068395.1 Apalone spinifera
GGGAAGGAGGGGGTGTCTTTTTGTGCCAATAGAACAGCATTGGATATTAGCATAAATAATTATTTGGCCCAGTGGCTCTACCTGCCCTAGTGAATTGCTGCTGTTCTTAAGTTGGGGGCCCACACACAAATTAGAAGCAAAGAAAACCCCCAACTCTCACTGACTGGGCCCCTAAGTGTGAGGGAGAAAAAGACCCTCTCTCAGATGTATCACCAACTGAGAAGCAGGAAAAAAATACTCCCCTCAAGGTCCAGACCCACCGGAGTGAGGCACTGAGGCTCAGTGCTTAGCCCCAGGGCTGGATATTAATTCTTCTGGGGGCCTGGAGGTACTGGATTTTGTGGGGGCCCCTTAGGCTATGGGGTGGGGCCAAAAATG
Organism: Apalone spinifera; assembly: GCA_030068395.1. Taxonomy (NCBI): domain Eukaryota; kingdom Metazoa; phylum Chordata; order Testudines; family Trionychidae; genus Apalone; species Apalone spinifera. Next base: position 11,843,784 of record JANRFK010004824.1, read on the forward strand.
AGGGTTCAGAGTGCAGGAGGGGGCTGCCAGGGAGTGGACTGAGAGTAAGGGTGCAGGCTCTGGATGGGAGGTAGGATGCAGGAGCAACCAGTGAAGCAGTGTGGGATTTGGGCAAGAGAGAGTGTGGGTCTGGGTGGGAGGGAAGATACATGAGTGGGGTGGGAGTGTGGAGCCTGATCAGAAGGGGAAGTGTGGGATCTGGGTGGGGTGGAGGTGCAGGATCTGGGTGGCAGGGAGAGTGCAGGGGCAGGGTGGCACCCTCGCCCTGGCCACTTCCATTGATTGTAATTCCCAGGGAATGGGGTGTGTGTGAGAGAGAGAGAGAGTGTGGGGGGGGGGAAGAGGTGGTACCTGCAAGGAGCTGCTTTCTTCCCCATGCCAGGCTTGCTTTGATCAGGCCTGCATGGCTTGGGGCTCCCCCTGTGTGGCTAAAGCCCCAAGTTTCACGGGCTCGATCAAGGCAAGCCGCGGGTCATAAGTTACCCACCCTTGTGTCAGGAGAACTTTACCAGTACTGAGTGCCTCAGAAGTGGAGGCAGCAAAGTCTCCGCCAATGACATGTCACTCTCTAATTCAGCCCTTGCTGAACTCATTTAACTTGATCATGAACCATAAGAAATTTTATCACTTCTGTAGCACTGTAAATTTAACACCTGGCTTTACAAACAGATGCAACATGTTTGCAATTTAAGTAAGGCAAATGCAGTACAGCAGTTCCGGAAAGGTTGGTTGTGGGGAATGAAGTGGAACGCTAGATTTTTGACTTAAATTAAATCATTCAGTTAACTCTAATCCGGCCTAGGAGAATATTTAAACTAAAAACAATGGGAGGTGACTAACCTCAGCTCAACCAAAAAAAGCCTGTTGGAATCAGGAAGAACTGAAATGACTAATTAATGACTTTGTGATTCAAATATTAAGGGATGAATCTATAATTCAAAGATTATTGGTCCGCTATCCTTGCTTATGGACTCTAAAATGAGACATACATCATACTGCTTCTTGTTCACTCAGGCCTTTGTCAGTATTGGATTAAGCTAGTCCAGTATAAGCAGGTGTTAATACTGTTTTATTTTGAATGCATTCCTTCCAGAGTATAATCTGATTGGATGTTTGTACAATCCGATCAGCTGCCAAGCAATCTGGTGCCAGCATGCTTCACAAATCTGGCTAGAGTGGGTTGAATGAGGGACTGGGGTAGAGAGCACTTCTGGAGCTCTGAGGCATAGTGCTACAACCCAATAGGTAAACAAGTATGTAGGATTTAGCTGGGTAACGCTAGAGATAAGGGTTACCTTGATTTTTATGGTGAGACAATTGGGTTTCCTTAGGTCACTGTAATAAATCACCATTTCTGTCTGCCTCAGGATACTAAACCACTGCCCATTCCTCCTCCTCTTAAGTGCAATTCTCTGCTCCCTAATAGCCTTCATCTGTAAGGAAGCCATGGTATCTTGTGTGCATGTCAGATTAGGGCTAGGGGGCCTTGATGGAAAGAAGATGGGTCCTTTTGCTCCCTAGAATAATCGTGTCAGAATCAAGAAATTTTGAAATTAGATCTCTGTTCCCTCTGTCTTTCCCTGCACTCCATCCCCTGTCCTCCTCCCCCTAAAAAAATATTTTTAGAAGGTTTGATTCTTGAAAATATTTGGTTTTATTAAATTATTCTATGCACTAATATTGAACAGTCATAGAAATGGCTTTGAGGTGCCTTCTGAACTACAAGGTTGTGAATTTTCCTGCACCGACATCTCCTCATGCCTTTTTTCTGTTTATCCAGAATTGTCGTCTTTGTGGGAAACACCGGCTTTCAAGGGTTTATTTAAATATACACCATACTTGTTTCGCTTTGGGCCAGATGGAGCTCTGGGGTAGCACATGAAGTTCCTGTTGAAGGCAGTGGAATTATACCAGGGATGAGTTTGGCCTTTCAGGTGCTGAGACTGTAGTGTTTTATTACTGCATATAATTCTTTCCGTTGAGAAGGGATATAGTCAACTGACTAGCTGACTATCTGATAAGCAAAAACTTATTGGATAGTTGACATGCTAGTGGACTACTCACTCCCCCTCCCCCCTTGCTGCTTCTATCAGAAAGAGGCAGCAGGGAGGAGGAGGAGAGGGTGCTGGGGGGGGGAGAGCCGGCTTAAAAGCCGGTTTCTCCCCCCCAGCTCCATGGGAGGGGGCAGGGGTGCAGCGGTGGCACTCCACCTTTGAAATGTACAAGAGTCCGTTGCATGGAGCTTGCCCGAGGCTCCATAGAGCGTTTCAGTCTTTGAAATGCCCTAGATTGTATGTTTTAAAGCAGAAGCACTGCATGGAGTTTGGGACCAGCAGTGGATTCAGGGAGTCCTCTGCTGGCCCCAGGCTCCATACAGTGTTCCATCGACTATTTGATTAGTCGATAAGGGCACTTCTGCTTTGAAATGTAGCAAGAACCCACCCAGCTGTTGCTACATTTCAAAGGCAGAAGTGCCCTGTGGCATTCTGCCTTTGAAATGCACAAAACCGCTGCTGGGGCTCTTGTACATTTCAAAGTAGAAGCGCCGCCAGCGGGTGGGACTCGGAGTCCCCCATTCACCCCATGCGGCATTTAAATCTTTGAAAAATACACATTGTACATCTTGTACATTTCAAAGGAGGAAAGCCACATGGCACTTCTGCCTTTGAAATGTAGCAACAACTGGGTGGGCTCTTGCTACATTTCAAAGCAGAAGCACCTTTATCAACTAATCAAATAGTCAATGGAAATTCCATGAACTATTTGATTAGTTGATTAATCTAATTTTAACATCCCTACTGTTGAGATCTTCTTGCTTCAGTTGTCACGTCCCTCTGTATAACCTCAGTAGTAACCATACATTCATTAGGCATTATTTTAAGTGTTCTTGCTTGTTTCTTTTTAATTCTTGCCATGTTGTGCAGGCATAGCTGAACCTTGTGACAAGTTTTAATGGTATATGTTTGATCCTGTATTTGTTCCCCTTAAACTAGTGCCTGGGCTTTTGTAGCAAAGAGCTTCTAGGATTGCACTTGAAAATGGATTGCACTTGAAAACATTGCCACTTTGAATCCTTCTGGATCAGGGAACAGGCGATGGCTATTCCTACATAGGAAGTTTTGGAGACGAAAGTGCTGTCGGCATGCAAAAGTCACCAAAAGTGAAAACCAGTTAGATCGGTTTTTTTTGTGCCTCCCATTGTCAGCATTTCATGGCCACATTGCTAGCACCCTGTTGACAGAGCAAAACAATGTGGGTAAGCAATAAGCATCCCATTGTGCGGTGTTGTAGGATGGCAAAGCTGATCCCTGCGCTTCTTGGGATTCCCTCGTAGCTCCTAGTACTGAGGAATGCCAAAGCAGCACAGCTGTCTCTCCAGCCCTCCCCCTTCAGCAGCAGCCTACCTGCTCACTCGGCTGTCAGATACTTCCTGGAGCTTTGAAGGGGGAGGAGTGCATACCTGCGAGGCAGTAGAGATCACAAAACAGTGAGCACAGCCATCAAGACAGGCATTGTGGGATACTGGCAGAAGCCAGTTCCCTCAACAAAACAGAGTCCACACTGGCTCTTTGTTGACAATTAAGGGAGGGGAAAAGACAAAAGACTTCTCACAGGTGTGTGAGTTTTTTGTTGCCGAAACCGGGTGTTCTTGCCTCCTCCCGCCCCCCCCCCCCCCAAAGTCGCATTGCAGTGTAAATGCTCCCACTATTTTGTCGCCAAAAGGCAGATTTTGGTGACACAACGTGCCAGTGTAGACAGGACCTGAGTTTACTTTTGTCTTCTCTGTTCCTGGAATCTTTTCCTCATCTCTCCCAATCGAGTTATTTCTGATGCTTTCACCACCATGGGGCCTCTAGGTTTGCCTGCTCACCAGTTCAAGTGAGCATCCAAAACTATCTATATGTGGACGCTAGTTACAGTTACTTCGCTAACTCAATTTTCCACCTGAAGAACTTGAGACCTGGACACCGGATAACTTGCTGTAACCTGATTTGAGAAGCAGAAACAGAAGACAGTGGTCTACTGTCTGGTGCCTGCTCCATTCATAACAAATGATCTGAATGAGATGTCTGAGAACATCCTATAACAAGAAAAGATTCCTACAATTTTCACAGCAAAGAACCTATATGATACAGGTGTCCTTACAGTTTTAGAGAGATTGCTGTTATCTGTCTCTTCACAATGTATGTTTCCATTGGAGTTTCCCATTAAGTACTGTCTACAAAACTTCTCCTTGACAATCAGCATTCCTTGCATCAGAGATGGATTCTCTGCTCCTTTTGCATGAGGAGACTCTTCGGTTCTTTCCCCATTCTTTTCCTTTGTTGTGATCATCACCGTCCTTCCAGTCACTTGAGTTTGCAACTGTGGTATTATTGTTTTCTTTTTCTTCCTTTGTCATGTCCAAAATTTATCCCTGATAGATTGGAGATGCCAAAGCCACAGGGCCAGGAAGCAATGTGATGCGCTCTCTACAAACTGTGAACCTACTAACCAGTTCTTGTTGCAAAATGGTGACTTACCAATGGGAATTTTGTCAAGGGTCTACAGCACCTATAAACCAGCCTTGTAAAATTCTACTTGCTGAGGAAAAGTGACTGCCTTTCGACAGAATAATAATATATTGTCTAAAGTGGGGACATGGACCTTCGACTTTGCAAAATCAGGTGGCAAGAAATCGGCCTAATAAATTCGAACTCATCTTATAGGGTAGACAGTGCTCGAACTCAAACACCATTTGGAAACCATCCTTGCTTATTAGCTATGGCAAGGGTTTTTAGAAACTCCAAGACACAATTTAGTTTTTTTTTAAGGCTATGCCTTCCCTTCCACCCTCTTTTTCTCAGCCATCTTTTTTGGCTTTGCAGCCTTTATACGGGGAGATCTGCTTGTTCCATTTCTGGGAGAACAGTTGCTGTGGTGGCAGCTTTTGGAATGATGTCACCATGCTGGCAGGGTACAGAGAGGTTGCTGCTTGCTGACTCAGTGAATATGTTGAGCTAACTGAGATCACTTCACAAGCAGAGCTCCTCTGAGTCAAATAAGGTGGATTTGGGCAATTCTGTTGTTAAAACTGATTTGCCCAAAACTGTCTGGTCAGAGCTGACTCTGCAGTGAAAGTTATGACACTGCTGAGGGATAGCTTGCCTTTTGTTGCAAACACCAATTATTGTTTGTAAGCGGAAACCAGCATGACTCATGTCAGTTCATTAAATTTCAACAAAACTATGCCTGTCTTTCAGGGTACTCGAGGCCTGTCATTGACCTCGGGTAAGGCTTTTTATTTTTCTGGGAGGTGGTGAAGATTGAATTCAAAGCGTATGAAATTTCCTCATCAGCAGATGAGTTTCATTTCTGGCTTTGGTTAAATAAATAAAAATATTTTTTTCTCAGATGCTCACCAAACAGGATTTACTGTAAAGATGCAGAGCGTTCTCCTGAGCACCCTTAAAATGGGGTTTGTTGCAAAAGTAAAGAATGCTTTTCCTTAATATGCAAAGGTGTCTGCCTCAGTTTCCTCATGACCTTTCCTGTAGCTAGAGCTGGCAATAGTGAATAGTATCAGTGGTAGTGGTACATTCATCAGTTCCATAGCAGATGTTTTGCAGGTCTCGCTTGCTGTTCTACAATATTTTGGTATTTGGAGGCTTGCATGGCTTTTGTTGGATTAGGAGGTCTCATCTTTTGGTGATCTGAACTCTGTGCTCAAAGAGAGGGGGCTGACAGTGTTGTGCAGACAGTCCTCATTTTCAGCATCTCCTGATATTTCTATTTATCATTTATGTAGCACCTTTTTACTTTGAAAACGCTAGATACATTAATCCATACAGCTCCCCTCTGAGGTAGGTAAGTAAACAGACTCCCTCTCTCAATAACTCTGCTGGTTCTCTTGATTTTTGCCAGCCCAGGGTCCTAACACAGTTCAGCCAATGCTCTGCAGTCTTGAGCTTGCAGCTTTCGTTGGTATTGAAGTTTTGATCTTCCACGTTAGCACTTCAGGTGTCCCATAATTCAGACCCTCTGCAGCCCTCTCCTGTTCAAATCTTCTCTCTAAACTCCTAGCCCTTCCAGTGCACCTCACTTCTGACTTCCGCTAAGTTCCAAGAGAAGGACCATTCTTTTCATTTTGTCTTGTTACAGAATGATGTGATCCTGGTCCATGAATTGTGGGCCCCGTTGCAATACAAGTGATAATCCATATATTATCAGAGCACTAGCAATGTGGGTTTTTTGAGGGGAGAGATTGTGGACATAAATCACTAAGAACATACCTTCTACTTCCAGAGCTTAGTTCATACAGGGTCTTTTTGGAGTTATAGTATGTTTTAATAAAAACTTGAGCCTTGTCTAAAGTCACTAAGCAGTATTTTGTCTTCAGTATCATCTGACAAAATGAGAGAGCTCTTGTGATGAAGGATAGTGCTGCATTTTGTTAAGCTGTGCAAAGAAGAGATCCAGCTTAAATTCCTCCTAGAATCTTTGTAATAGAGAAAACAGCAAAGAAGCCTTTTTGTCTGGCTCATTTGCTCCATCTTGCCTGTCTCTCCTTCTCCTCCCACCCACAAGATTTTAAAAACCAGAGAGCAAAAACATTCTGATTTTTTTCATCTAATTCAATATGTTAAAATCTTCTACTCTACCTGTAATTTTTTTAATTAACTGTAGTCCTTCCCAAGCTCTTTCTGTGAACTGGGAGGAGTTGGTTCCTGGGGTCCTCACAGAATCTGCTCCTAATTTAGTGATATGCACATAAACAGAATGATTATTAGAGCTGGTTCAACAAGTAATGTAACACTTTTAATTAGAGAACTAATTGAATAATACTTAAGAATTTAGGCTGCCTGCCAAGAAGTAGTATTGAAAACCACAGGTTTTAAATGCCAGTTTTCTGCAGCCGGTTAGAAGCATTTTTTCTTAGTATAGCAAAGTAACTCAGAGCTTTGGAATAATCTATCAGCGTCTTAAACAGCATTAGCAATATTTTAAGAAGTAGCACTAGAGAGTTGTATAAATACAAATCTCTCTGCACTTTATATAAAAACAAATCCCCTAGCAGTATTCTGAATCTAAAAACTGCTTTTTTATCTTCTCCCAACCTTACTGTCCTAGCATCCATGATCTGGTTCCCCTTCCCCTTTTACAACACAAGTGTATTAGTTTTGCAATGCATCATGTAACATGGCGCTAGTACAACCATAAAAGTTATATGAACAGTAAGGAAAGGGAGGAAGTGTGCCTTGGTGTTATAATCTTGGAGACCGGCATAATGGGCAGGAGAGCTCTGTTCTGTTCTGCTAGTGTCCATGTGATCCTGGGCAGATCACCTAGCTACTTAGTGCCTCACTTCCCCATCTGTAAATGTGGGGTGCACCTGGGGCATGCCATATACTTGGTTAGAACCTCTAAGTACTATCATACAGTTAACAATGGTCAGATGGTCCCTTCCCTAAAAAGCATAATCTAATAAGGGAGAAAGTGCTAGAAGAACCACTGTAGGTACCAAGTAAGATGATTTGGGTTACCACCATTAGGTAGTGCAGCTATAAATGTTGTGAGATCCTGGCATGAAGGAATCCTTAGAAGTGAAAGTGTCTTTTAAATGAAACCAGGCATGTCTAGCTTTATATGTTTTACAAAGATCACTCTAAGTTATTTTTCACTACCATGATATCTGTGTTCATTGCACAGCAAGCTTGTGCTGAGCATTATTCTTAAATTTTGCGAAACTGTACCTGAGGAGCCTGATGCTGTAAAGTTCTAAGCAGTTCATTAGAAGCACTTGTATCAAATAATAAAAGGCGGTAAGTGTCCATGAATGTTCTATGATTTTTATGAGACAGTCCGGAGAATTTAATGTTCAAGGCTTCTCGTTGCCTGGCTGACAAATGTGGAAATTTATCAGTGATTCACAGGTGTCACATCTATACCACTGAGTTGCTAGGGAGAGGAGTTGGCTATTGGCCTGCTTTGAACACACTCACTTTCCTTTTTTGTTTTCAAAAGCATTTCCTGGCAGGCTGCCACAAGGCTACCTGAAGGTAGGCTGGCAGCATATTAGCGCAAACGGACCGATACTGAACTGAAGCACCAAGTATAATAACGCTACACCTGGGGATCCAGGAAGGGCAGAGAATTTCCCCTGCCCTGCTAGAACCCACCATCCTGGAATAATCAAACAATTGGGACATCAGGTAAAGCTATTCTAGTCTGGATGCTTGCAGTCTTGGTGCCTCTTTGTGTCTTGAGGATGCACCCAGATAGAGGTGAGAATGCTGTGAGGATGGGATATATTCCTGCTAAGGAGCTGCTGAGCTGTAGGTGCTTCCTGTGGGCTCTCTTCACCTGTGTGATAAACTAGAGAGGTGAGAGTAAGATTACATCATTGTTCCTGGATTTCTCCTCTCATCTCCCAAAGTCCTCAGTGACTGTGGTAGACTAAGTGCTGCTGATTTCCTCCAGATGTGTTGATTTGTTTTGTGTACATTCAGGCTTTGTGGCAGCACTCACAACATTTTGTGATTGGATTTGGGTTGCAAAAAGTATTTAGTCCGGTACCCCGTTTTTACTTCCTTCCATTTCATATTCAGCAACCCTCTGGAACTGGAGAAGCAAGTTCTATTTGCTCCTTGTTACACATAGCTGAGAGCATTACACTTGGAGTAGAGGGGTGACCTAGTGCTTAAGACATTCTGAGCTTCTCAGGGCCATGCCTAAAGTTTCCAAGTTAGCACTTTTAGTTATCTCCTGTTCCAGTTTAGATGGACTGTACCTGTTCTGCATGGATTAAGGTCTTAGGTTTGTAGGTCTTATTTCTAATGATACCTTTCCATGATCTTTAGCCGGCCAAATGACTCATCAGCTATACACAGCTATGCCGTTGGTTCATCAGTCTAATCATTTACTCCTTGACTTTTCATTTGTTTGTTACACAACATCTCGATTAGTCTTTGCCACATATCTGATGTTTGTCCAGCTCCCCAGATAATTAGCACTACCGGAATCCCATATTGCTCTCAGTTCTGTGGCTACCATTCCGTCATGCCTTGAGGTTTTCAGCCTCCACACTAGTTTATGGCGCAGAACCAGATCTTGCTGGTGGCCTTGTAAACATGTTTTCTAGCCCCTCTTCTGGAGGAAATAGATCTGTTGGAATGTGCATTTGCATATATGATGCTGGCAGTTCTATGGTTTATATGTAGTCTGCTTATCATCCCTGAAGCTCATGTTGATTGGTATGTTCAGTAGCTTCATTAATTAACGACTTAATTAATAATGAAATGGAAACAGCCTTTGAGGAACTTCAGTTGCACTGTACAGTAGTTGTTTCTTCCTTGAGCTAGCATTGAGTCATGTTTCTGTAAGATGTTGCAAACGTCTTCTGCGTCAGTAGATAAGTCAAATTGTGCTACAGTGCAGAAGTTGTCAGCCTGGCTCTCTGCTCTGCTTTCTGCCCTATTGTGTATCAGGCTCAGAATGCCTCATTTTAAGGTTCTGCGCTATGAAATGGGCCTCTTAAGAGCAGTGATTGAAGTCAGTAGATTGAATGACCTTTATAATCCTGACTTGAGTCTAATTGTGGCCATGAAATAAGGTTCACTTGTGTATTACCATCACACCCTTTTTATTACCCCACCTAAATGTTGGCTCTTCATAATTTCCTGCTCATAGGCTATGCTTTGCCAACTCTGCCCTACCAAACCAGTCCTCTCACAGTTGTGACTCCATGCCTTCTTTTGTCATGCTGCTCCCCTGTCTTTGGAAGAGAGCCCATTCTGGTACTCCAACCGAACCTTGTTCTCCTCCTCCAAGCTCCTCCAAAATCTTTGTCTCTTCTGACATCCTTTCTGTATTTAATAGTTCAATCTTGCTCAGACCTTGTATCATTTTATTCACTCATTAAGTGCTCATTACACTTGCAAATATTTTATTTTGCGGCCAAACAAGGTGCAAAGTCACCTGCTCGTATGTTGTATCCATTCCCTCTATGCTTTGTTTTGGCTATGTAGACCTTAAGCTCTTCACAGCAGGAAACTTGCTCTGTTGTTTGTAAGAATCACAAGACCCATACTAAGGGTACCTATAAATAAGATTTTAAAGACTCCATGACCCACAGATTTATATAAACAGAGCCCACATTAATTTGAGTTTGTATATATGCTTAATAGAAGCAGGAAATTGGCTGATAGACAATCTGGACACTGTGTTAACAGTACACATGGCAAACTGATTTTGCCATAAAACCAAGGGATGAAGTGTCAATCTAGTTTGCTTTTTAGAAGCACCAATTTGCCTGAGTTGTTTAAATAATGCAGTGGGAAATACCTGACTTATTGATTTGTGCCGGCATGAGGTGATAGTTTTATTAGTATCATAGTTCAGTTCAGGCTAATAGAACCTGCTGATGTGTAGAGCATAGAAATTTGCTCATTTCTTCAAGAGAATTGACTCATAATTGCTTTCCTAGATTAGCATTAAGTGGAATTGCCCTTTATTTCTATACAATTCTTTCACCCTCTCCAAAGCTCATTCAATTAAATGAGTTAGATCAAATTCTCTGCATATGTGCCTGTTAAAACGAATGTGCTTCATTCAGTGTGAGCTGGACTCCTGGGAGAATGATTCCCCAGGTTTCTAACCCCAAGTACCAAGACAATTGATTTCCCTTTCTTCTTACACAATTTTAGCCATCACTTATTTTCAGTCTGGCTGGTTGAGTTTTCCTTCAGAGTTAGGAGATGTTTACATGGGAAAGAGATACTTGTATAAACAAGGAGCTTCAAGGGTTAGCCGAGTTAGTCTGTTACAGAAAAAAAGTCAAATAGTCTGGTAGCACTTTATAGACTAACAAAACATGTAGCTGGTATCATGAAAGATCATGATACTATCTACATGTTTTGTGTAAACTAAGGTGCCAATTTAAACTGATACTGCTATAACTTAAATCCAGAATGAGTGGCTTTTTTTAAAAAAAAGTTTATTTTATGCCTTTTTAGACAGGGTTTAACACAAACCAAAACAAGCCACACTCGTTCTGGAATAAGAGCTAGAGCATTTTAAATATTATAGTATGATTAACTTTCCTGTGCAGATGAACCCTACATTATCTCTGTCCATCAAAAGGAAGCTACCTGGACTTGTTAGAATAACTCTGAATGTTAGATAGTTACTAACTGAGAGAGTGAGAGTCTGTGAGTGTGTGTATATATGTATATAAAATCCTCAGAGAAGTTGGGTACAGAAAGGAGCTTGGAGTAGGGGATGGGGAGGCAGAGAAGGTAGAGGTCTGAGAGGAGTTTGGGTGAAGGAGTAGGTTCACAGCATGCAAAGCTTCCCTCTCTCCCCTGGTTCAAAGAGGCAGATGAAACAGTCAGCAGGTCTGAGAACTAGGGGTCACAAAATGAAATTAATAGGTAGCAGGTGTAAAACATACAAAAGTTTTTCTTCACTCAGCACACAGTCAACCTATGGAACTCCTTGCCAGAGGAAGTTGTGAAGACCAGGACTTTAACAGGGGTCAAGAAGGAACTAGATAAATCCATGGAGGTCTATCAATAGCTATTAGCCAGAATGGGTAGAAATGGTGTCCTTAGCCTTTCTCAGGGTATGTCTGCACAGCAAAGTTATTTCAAAATAACAGCCGTTATTTCGAAATAACTTTACCAGC
>JANRFK010004824.1:11855548-11868270 GCA_030068395.1 Apalone spinifera
ACCTGACCCAGTGGCCCCAGCATGAGCCAGGCAGCCAGTGCCAGCCAGCCAGCCCCCCACTGTTCCCCAGGAGCAGTCTGCCAGCTCCCAGGAGCCTGCCTGGTCCAGTGCGGAGATCAGGAACCTAATTCAGGTTTGGGGGGATGCCTCCAACGTCCATGATCTCCGCATTAAATGGAGGAACGCAACTATCTTTAGGTGGATGGCTGCCAGCCTGGACACCAAAGGCCACATGTGAACCCAGGAGCAGGTTCGCATGAAAATAAAGGAGCTGCGGCAGACGTATGCCAGGGCCACAGGGGAAGCTCCCAACCAGAGGCAGACCCAGACCCCTGCCCCTATTTTGATGCCGTGGACCGCATCGTGGGGGGCAGGACGGTCCATGCTCCCCAGGTGGTCATCAACCCTGGGGCAGAACTTGCTGCCTCCTGCTGCTCCAGCCCCTGATGCCTCTCCAGCTACCGCTCCTCCTCCCACTCCTTCTCCCCCTCCCGCTTCTTCCTGCTCACACCCTCAGGGACGCTGAGGCCCCTGCACCCGCGGTGCTGGGAGACAGATGGGCCGGTGAAACCCCCAACCCTGAGCCCTGAGCTTCTCCTCCCCCTTCCTCCCCTTGCCTCCTCCCTCCCCTGTCCCACCTTCTTTCCCCAGTCTCACCTCAGTTTCATTCCCCTTCACCCCAGTTTTGTTCAATAAAGAGGCTGTGTTGTAATGAACATGTGTCTTTTGTTGTACAGCAGGAAGGGGGATTAGGGAGGGGTAAGTGGAAGGACACGAGGGAGGAATGAAGCACAAGCCCCCAGTGGGGCACACCAGGAAGACTGTTACTGCCTGCAGAACGTGGTGCCAGGGTCGCAGCAACATGTCCAGGAGAAGCACCAGAGTGCCCATGGGCTGCTCTGGCTCCATGCAGCAGAGTGCTGTGGTGTCCCGAGTGAGAGCCACCAGAGCACGCAGAGGAAAAAAATGCTTTGCTGTCCCTCAGCAAGATAGGCAAGCAAGCAGGGAAACCTTAGAACCGGCTGTCCGGGGGAAGGTGGGGGGGGCCCTTTAAGCACAGGTCTCAGATACCTTGTGTGGCTGCTGCCTGAGGCTAACTCCTGACCTGATGCCCTGCAGGAACCGGTTCCAGCCAGCCTTAAATGTGATTCAGCGTCCTATCAGTGTGAACGTGCTATTTCGAAATAGCAAAATGCTATTTCGAAATGCATTTTGTGTCTAGATGCGTTATTTCGAAATAAGTGATTTCAAAATAACTATTTTGAAATAAGATATTTCAAAATAATGTTGTAGTGTAGATATACCCTTGGAGGCTAAGAATGGGTGATGGGAGGGGGATTGCTTGAAGATTCCCTGCTCTGTTCGCTTCCTCTGGGGCATCTGGCATTGGCCACTGTTGGAAGACAGGATATTGGGCTAGATGGATTTTTGGTCTGATCCAATATGGGTGTTCTTATGTTCTTATGACCAAGAAAATAGTGCATTTTTGCCTTTAAGAAGAAAAATTCCAGGCATCCCATCCACGGACTCAACCATGTTATAATTTTCATTCTTTTGTTGACTCATCCAGACTGTCTCAACCTGGGTCATAGTTGCTGGAGTTGGCTCATTGTGTGATTAGAAGGAGAGCAGTGTTAAACTCTGTAACAAAGGTTATCACTGTGATGTGGAAGAAATGCACTGTATGGCCACAACCCGTGAACAGTCAGCTATTCATACACCAGCCTGCTTAGTGCAGCAGAAATATCTCATTAATATATAAGTGAAGCCATTGTGCAGTTCAGTTGCTGCTGGTTTTTAAATTGCTAACGTATTTTAAGTTATCTGTAACAAACATTAGGCCTTTACTGCAAAGGAAATGTGGATCTTATCCTGTGAGGTATGGTGCTTCTCAATTCCCATTGAGCAAAGCACATTCTGCAGCCTTCCTTTAGAGGTGAAGATCCCTTTTTTCTGCTCAAAAGAAGGAACATGGCAGAATGGTGTTCGTGAAAGCCAAGTGTCGTATACTTCTCCCATTTTTTCTTAACTACACAGACTAGCAGTTCATGTTTTCTTCTTACAAATGGTTAATTGGAGAGATTTTTCAGTATTTGGCAAGGTAGCTTGCTTTGTATTGCCAGATGCTGTTCTGTCTAAAGCACTTCTGTTTTTACATAAAACGCTATTTAAACTCCTTTTCTTTGCTGTTGGATTTCCTTTAACATGAAAGCCTATTACTTTATATACTGGCAAGTTTAGCCAGTGTTAAGTCTTAATTTACATTTTAATTGCATTACGTTTGAAAGTGCCCTTTAAAAAACAAACCAAAACAAAAGCGTGCAAATAACATTGTTTCAGTGAAATCTCTCAATCCTGCATTACAGGTTTCTGAAGATGAAATAGATCCCTCTGCAGAGAGCCAGTGTAAGGCTTAAAAGCACAACTCTTCTCCCATTTAGGACCTATGTACTGTAATAATTCCATCCTGCTTACACTGGCTATTTGTGCGAGGGTAAATTCTTACAGTCTGAAAGTTTTTGTTGAATTCTAAAGATGAGAAATGTTTTGCCTCCGTGCAGCACAGATTGCTAGCTTGCAATAGTTTGGTATTTGTGCTAGGAGCTGCTTTAAACAAGTTCTCCCCCTATCCCCCACCCCTCCAGTTCTGTTCAACATTTCAATGAAGTGACTAGCTCCTGTTGTGTTTGTTTTGATTTCAAACATCATGGATAGTCAAACTAGCAGTGGGCAGTGGTGTCAGGCACAAGGGAGACTTTTATAAAAGCAGTAAGTAATATGTGGGATTAGGAAGGAATCTGCCTGTTAATAGTAATTGGCTGGTAAGGTAAAGGAGATGCTAGCATCTGTGCCATCAGATTTCTGAGATGACTAATGTTTCATGCACTGATATCTGAACTGTTATAAGAGCAAAGCCCAACTTTACTACATGAAGTATATAGCTTTAGGAGCTTGTGGCACAACAGTGCTTTCGTAGGGAGGCAGTGATGTATTGGCCATAAGAGTTCTCCTGTTTTGGGAGATGCAGGGCAAGTATCCTTTATTTAGCCTTTCTGAGCCCAGACAACCTCAACTCCCCACAAGAGTTGGTATAGTTGCCAACTTTCTAATTTTGCTGGAAACTTCTCCCACCAATCACTCATCCCCTCCCCCCATTGCTTGCTGCTCTCCCCCTCCCTTATGCCTGGTCTCTGGATTCCTCTGCACTCCCTTCACACACACTCAGTTGGGCTTTCTCTGCTCTGGGGAGAGGAGCTGCTGCCTGCTGCAGAGCCTGCACACTGAGATGCATGCAGGAGGCAGCCCCAGCTGAGTAGGGATGGCTGTGGGTTGATGACCTGGCACCTGTGCACCCTTACTCTCAGTAACCAGACATTTGGTGCCCAGCACCTGGCAACCCCATGAATTGGGCAGCAGTTCATTTGAGAGCGCATCGGGCTCCTTCCTCGTTAGTCTGAAAAGATGGCAGACAAGTGCCATGTTCGACTTGGGGAACAAGGACATACTCCGTCTGAAGCCCTTATTGTGCAGAAATTAGCTGTGAAGAAACTAGTGAGACTACTTGCGTACAGATAGATAGAATGTGTGATAAGGCCTCTATAGCATGTTTTCCAATATCTCCAGTTACACACAGCCAGCCCAGTATTTCCAGGCAGGTCGACACACTGTTGGAGTAGTTAACTAGGTTTGAGTTTACGCTGATTTTAGTTAAATTGGAGGAACTTTGTGTGATCCTTTTTAAATTAATTTAGACACTGCTTGCATCAGTTTTAGCTTGCCAGTATATTTACCAATACATGCTAAATAAAGATAGCAGCTTTGCACAGATACGGGTGTGTCCATTCTGTTTCAACTAAACAAATTTTTTTTAAGCTGGTTTGTTTAAACCACAGCAGTTTTTGATGTGCAGACAGTCTCAAACCTTACATGGTAACTCTCCCATGGTCTGTAGTCAGAAACAGAATGGTACCTCACTTTTATTATTTACTCTACTCTACGCAGGAAGGAAATCTGGGGTGGAAGTACTGAGCCAAAAAAAATTGTCGGGAGATGCAAAACAGTTGTAGAACTTGCCTGCAATTGCAAATAAAGAATAAGAAAATGGGAAGTGTATTGAAGAATCATCTGTGCAGAGTTTTTCTAAATGGGGCATTGGTAGGGTCCCACCAACTTCATTGCCAGGCAAAATGCATCAAGGATTGTGAAATCCGGCGTTGTCTTCCTGTAAAAGCCTTTTGAGTGCTTTTACCCTAAACGATACAGATTTCATGGGGGAGACCAACATTTCTCAAATTGCAGGTCCTAATTCAAAAGGGAATTGCAGGGGAATCACAAGATTATTTTAGGAGTTTCACGGTATTGCAGACCATACTTCTGTGCTGCTTTCTGAGCTGGGTAATTAGAGAGCAGTGGTAGTAATGCTGGCTGGGTGCCCAGCTCTGAAGGTAGTACCCTGCCAGCAGCAGTGCAGAAGTAAGGTTGGCAATACCATGCTATGTCACCCTGACTTCTGTACTGCTACTTTCAGCACTGGGTAGCCAGAGAGTGCTGCCAGTAGGCAGCAGTACAGAAATAAGGGTTACAGTACCATCCTATCTCATCCCAACCTTCTGAGCTTCTGCTGTCAGTACCTCTGCCTTCATAGCAGGACTTCTAGTCAGCTGCCACATTTCTCCAGTTCTGAAGGCAGTGCTGCTGCCAACAGCAGCGCAGAAGTAAGGGTAGCAGTGCTGCAACCCTCCCTCCAATAACCTTGTGACCCCCACACAATCCCTTTTTGGGTCAGAATCCCTACAATTATAACACTGAAATTTCAGATTTAATATGATGACATTTACTATTTCAAAAATCCTAAGACTATGGAATTTACTGAAATGGAACATGAATTTGGTAGGGCTCTAGGCCCTGGTGTTGAGGAATGCCTACATTTTTAAACACATGTAGTTCACCTGATTTAATAGTTTCTTGCCAACTTTTTAAATTTGCATTTGTGACTTCAGGGCTGGTGCAGTCTCAAATATTGACAGCTCTGGAGGCTGAAGTCTTGCAGAGTAGGTCCGGCATGGACAGCAGTATCAACTTCTCGTCTATCACCAGGAGGGCCAATCTTGAGAGGGGCAAGAGTTCATTCTGCATGGTTCTGTTTCATCCTTTATCTCTCTGGGTGTGTCTTCCCTGCCAAACCTTGGGTGTTGCCCCTAACTCCCTTTCATCCACAGGCAGGATGCTTCTTGGTACTAGCAGGCACAGCTAAGGGGAGAGGCTTCCTTTCAGACAGGACTAGTAATCCACCTGCTTTGCAGTGAGAACACCCGGGTGCTGTCAGTAGTCTAATCTACCTACAGTTCCACCTGGGCTGTGCTTCCTTGCCTTAGCCCTCCCTCTGTATGCATGGTATTTTAACCCCACATTTGCCTGCTTCATTTCTGTTGCACTTCCTCAGCATTTGAACAGAGGCACTACCCAAGAAATCTGTGCAGCAAGTTTGCCAGAAGTTGGCTCCAGCTTTCTGGTAAAGCTGTGGAAAGGTATTGATAAGTGACCCATATAATGGATCTCTAAGAATCCTGAAATAACCTGCTAGAAATCCATCCCAGCACGTGGACTATTACAGCACCATAGTGGATGTAGCTATACAGCTCTGGCATGGGTAGTACTTGGTGGTAGCCATGAACTAATCTTGCAGTGAGATTAACAAGACCAATTAGTGCTACTTATGGATTTTTTACATGTAGACATTTATTTCTTGGTAACTGGACAGAGACACATGGCACGAAAACTGGCCCCTGATGGTTCCAACTTTCAGTCTACACCTGAATTTGTGAGGCAGAGATAAAACATACCATTGAAATATTCCATTACCAGTTCTTGTCCAGTTCATTCTTTCATCTGTCTGCTACAAACAGTGATTCTGTTTAAATGATTTCAACCTGCCAACTCACCTGTTCGTTTAACTGAGTCCTACAGTGAAGTTGTCGTGCTGAATGTGAGAGATCAAAATT
This sequence comes from Apalone spinifera, assembly GCA_030068395.1. Taxonomy (NCBI): domain Eukaryota; kingdom Metazoa; phylum Chordata; order Testudines; family Trionychidae; genus Apalone; species Apalone spinifera. The sequence continues at coordinate 11,861,551 of JANRFK010004824.1, forward strand.
AATTTACAAGCCACAAAACATGTGGCTCTATAAGTGCCAAGGCAAGGAAAACTGTTGTGTGAAAGGAAAGGCTCTTATTCAAATAGATAGCTTCAGTAATTAGCAAGCAGAAAATACAGCCTTGTGAAGTTGATTGAGCTCTGCTCCTCATTGTGTGGAAAATCTCTTGTTAATATTCATACTTGGATTGTTCACCTATTTTATGCTTTTTCTGAGTTTGAAAGCAAATAGTTGCTTCCCGAGCAATCCTACTAAGCTCTTGCTTTACTCCTCCCCCCATTTCATTATTTTTTTTAATGTGCTCATGAGGACATTATTAATTTCAATGCGATTATTTCTCATAGTAAGATTAAGCCTTGTGGAATTAGCATATTCCCTGTAATTAACATGCTAAACCCAGGTCTGTTTGTTTCTCTTTGGGAAAATCAATTACATATCAAGTCTCAAGAGTGTGAGGCTTCATCATAATCTATTTTTTGTACAAAAATAGCAGATTGAAGGATTTTAAATGAGGCACTACAGAAATATTGACTTTGTTCTGAAACATATTTTATTCAAGAAATCACAATATTGTTGCCTTTGAGTCTGATGAAAAGCAAAGTGAGTGTGTTTTGCTGAAACATAACCATTTATTCAGATTTATACTATAATTAAGAAGGCCCTAGCCAAAATTCCAGACACCTTTGCCACAAATTACAAACTTTAAATTGACAGTTTACTGCTGTCAGATTGGAATCCCTAAAACATAGACCTCCCCTTTCCCACGCAGTCCCTGTGAATTACTACTTGTAGTGTGCATTGAAGCTTAACGGACCCAGCTGTGGATGCAGATACCCGTGGATATAAAGCTGAGATCCGCAAATTTGCAGGGTTCTAGATTAAAAAAAAGTATCCGCATCTGTACCTGCAAAAATTACCTAGGGAGATCCACATCCACAGATGTGAATAGCCACTGATATAAAGTTGATATTCATGGAGTTGCAGATCTCTACTAAGGATGTTAAGAAGCAGGTAATTGGCTAATCACATAGTTGATATAAATTAGACTATCGACTAAACAATTAGTTGATAAGGGGAGGTGCTTTGTCTCGATCCAGGAGCTACCCCCACTGTAGCTTTTCAGTTTAGCCTGGCTCCCACTACATTTAAACTTCAGAGCTGCAGTGGGGTTAGGTCCCAACCTGGCACAAGCCAGGGCTGAGCTGGACTTCCTTAGTCCCAGCTCGTGCCAGGTCCAGCAGCCCCTGTTCACAGGTGGTCCTAGCTGGGATGCAAAGCAGCTTCTGCTCCCGCTGCAGACAGAGACTGCTTCATAGCAGCCGCCCCTGCCCGCCCCCCTCCTCCCCCCACACACATCATGGAGATGTATCCAGGGTAGCAAGGGGAGATAGTTGACTCAACTACCTGATAAGCTTACACCTAGGCTGTAGTCAACTACTCGAGTAGATGCTTACATCCCTGGTCTCTACACGTAATGCGGCTGAGAAACACTGCTCATAAATGTTTATCTTAAGGGTTTTTTTTAATTGGGTTTGGGTGTCACCACATCTTTATGAAATCAAGAATATGAGTAGAGGGGATGTTGCCTCATGAGGGTCCATTCCAGGCGACCAAGGTCTGTACTCAGTTTGTATGAAATGGAGCCAACTGCAGCTGCTTCCATTTCAAGTATAGAGACGTGGTCAGGACACACTGCGTATATTAGCCAGGATTTTAAAAAGCTCCTTTTGCAGCTGTCTGAAATGATTTGCAAGTTCTCTGGATATTGGTCAAGTGTGGGGCAGTCTTTCCAGTTAATTTGGTAAACTGAAGTGCCATGACTGTCGTCTGGCTTGGGTTCCAAGCATGAAATTGTGTTGGAATTTCTTCCTGCAGTGTGAAGTGGGGAGAAAAATGACTAGAAGTTGTATTCATTTACTAGAACTGCGTGATATGTCACTGCCAGTGTCCTAGTTGCCTTGAATACCTTTGCTCTGCAAGAATGTGTAATCTAGGCTGTGTTTCAGGATTTGGCCCAGCCATGGGTGAGAGCCCAACTGGAGAAGGCATGACCCAGCCCATTGCTCCCTCCTGGCGGCCAGACTGCTGAGCTGGGCTGCCTTCCCTGGGGGCTGGAATGAGCCGGGCTTCCGCACCACGGTTCCAGCCTTCCCCAGTGGCTGAGCGGGGCTGGATTGCCGTGCTGTGGTTCCAGCCTTCCCCGCCAGGGCCCCAGCCTTAGGCAGTCAGTCATGTAGGCAGTTTGTCATGTAGGCCGTTTTGGGAAGGTTGTACCGGCCACCCATGGGCCCAGCAGATCTTTGGATCCAGCCCATTGGAATGTTGTGCGGTCCATTAGGACCCTCAGGTAGCCTCCCTGCCTGCTGCAGCCCCACACATCACTCAAAGCAGCGGGCTGCTGGCCATGTGCACCTCTGTGCCACATGCCCTATGGGAGGAGCTCTGTGCACTGGCCCTACCCCCAGCATAATCCTCGCAGCTCCCGTTGGCCAGAAAACATCACCCACACCACCCTGGGACATGTAGTTAACTGTTTAACTGGAGGGCTGGTGGAGCCCAGTGGTAGGAGTCCTGTTGGCCAGCCTGCCGCAGGTGAGGGGGGCTGCTCTAGCCCTGGTGTGCCGCAGGCCCTCCAATTAACCAGTTAACCGGTAAGCATGCCAGTAAGGTTAATGTTTACCAGGTAACTTTTTACATCCCAAATGGAAATGTAAACTACAAGATTATGTGCAGACTGTGTTATGAATATAAGGAATCAAAAAATATTAAATTGAGGTCATTCATCTACTCAGGATCAATGTTCACTGGAAACTAAAATAACCATTACAACAGCTACACAAAATTTGCTTTTGTCTTTGCTGCAGAGAAGTCTGATTAATAGTCTGTGTGTGTGGCCCTGCTTACACAAAGAAGGTTTACAGAAAGTATGATAAATCTACTTCTTCAGTATGCTTATCTCCTAATTATAATTCTGCCTCGCCAACTTGATTGAGTAAATGGCTGAATTGTTGGGGGTTATTTAACCTTGTTCTAGGAGAAATTACCGTGAGGGTAATTTTCTAGTGAAAAGGCTGTCCAAATTAAAGTACTCAATGGCAAATTATAGATGGCTGCAGTGGAAGAGGAAAAGTTTTGTCATTTCAATTTTGAATGGTTTTAGGCAGGGACAAACTTTGTTTTACATGCAGCCCCTGGCACTGTAGGACCGCTATCCTTGATTTGGGCTTCTAGGCACTATTGTGCTTTAAATAACGCCAGTTGATTTGGACTCTACAGCAGATCATTTGACTGCACTAATATGTTTTGGAGAATCTGGAGTACTTCTGAGTTGCATTTTTGTCATATGAGGAAGCATTTTGGAAAGATTTTGACCAATGAAATTAGTCATCTGACACTGTTTACAAGATTTCAACAATAACAGACCTAATCTAATCAGATTTTAGATTACAAATTCTTTGGAGCAGAAAACCCTGTTTGTTTTTTAAAAGCTTCATGGATGTATCTGGTATTATTTTAGTAATAAGTCAGATCATATAAACCCCCAGTCACTTTGGTATTATCCAATGTCCATAGTAAAATAAGATTCTCTTTATCAGATTGTTGCAGTTTATTAAAGAGTTTTTTAAATAAATGAAAACCGGTCTTATAAAATTGCAGCTAAACTATTGCCTTTTCTCCCCCCTTCTTTCTTCTTTTAAAAATAAATCTTTTCATCCTTTTCCCAGGAATTCTCATCGAGTACGGAAAGTCTTGATAAATCATTCTGTTCCGTAAGTTTGGCCAGTTTTATTCTAGTGGCTGGGTTGCCTGGCTTCCTTATTTTACAGCAGCATTTCCTCTGTGCCCTGAAATACTAATCTCTGGTCACCTGACAATGGGCTTTAAACAGCTCTGATATAAAGCCACTCCATGTAGAACACTGCACTGCCTGAGCCCTGTTTTAGAAGAGCAAGCCTCTTTCTATGCCAGCATTTTATGCCGAGTGCATGCCTTTTATTGGCTGAGTCCTCTTGAGCTGTAGCATAGTTCTGCTATCCTGTCTTACGCAGAGGCAAAACAGAGAAGGTGATAACATTTTGATCTGAACAGTAGGATAGCATTCATCCAGTTTATGCTTTTCAACAGTCTGCAGTGAAATACAAGTTAAACGGAGCTTTGGACAGTTTTGCTTGTACAATTTTGACTAAAAAACAAGCCATAAAAGCGCCTGTAAGTTAGATATGATAACTCAACAATAAACACCCAAGCAATTGAGTTAAAACAATTGCATTTAAAAAGAAATGAAAAATTCAACACAGGTGAATAACTTGAATACTCATTCAAATCCTTCTGTGTGTTTTCTCCCCTTTAGTTAGAGGAAATGCTGTTTTCCTTAATTTTTCTTACAAGTTGTTTGCAAATGGAATTTAATTTGCTTTTTCCAAAAAAATCAGTTTTCTGTCTGAAATTACTTTAGATAAAAAATGATGTTTTCCTAATAAATCCTCTCTTAATATGAAAGATTTTTCATTTTTAATCAAGGGCATCTCTCTCTCTAATTTGTACCATTTTCCTAACGGTGCACAGTCTCACTTTGGGATTCCTAATTGGCTTCCCATGCATTGAATATGTGGTCCATGATCAAAAGTCACTTACCAAGAGCTGTGGGGATTTCTTTTTAATATAATTATTTACAGTGTCTTACATCCCATTTTGAATAATGTTAAATTCCTCATGTGTTAATGAGGTCTTGGAAATGTACCTGTCTGTATCTTGCTCCTCTCAGTAGGTTTGAAGTTTTATCATGTTCTAGGATTATTTCACAGTTGCTTTGTGTGAAATGGTAAGGAAATGATGGTAAATGAAACCTTATAGTGGGCACATAAGGTGACTCAATGCTATTCTTCTATAACTAATTTAGAAGCAATTTAAAAGCAACGGCTTGAACTGGGTTGCATTTGATTCACTCAGCCAAGCTTAATATATGTCAAGGATGATAGGGTGTCTTCTGAAGAGGCAATGCAAGCTAGTGGTTAGAGCAATGAAAACTGAGACCAGGACTCTTGGGGTTCAGTTCCTAGTTCTTCCACTGAATTGCTGCATGACCTTGGAATATTTTTCTATGCCTCTCTTTTTTCTGATAAAAAGGATAATATTTAAATATATCCATGGAGTTGCTGGAAGGCTTAGTGTTTCTAAAATGCCTTCATATCCTTTTATAGAAGGACTGTAAAAGAGCAAAAACATTACTATAGTGTGTAGCTATAGTTATGTTACCTTCTTATAAGAGATTTCAGTTTTGTAGTTCTCACATCAATGTTCCTTGGAGCTGTGAGATCCACTTAGAATTTAAATGCCTTTTCTGGAACCTGAAGGGTCTCAGGGTGGTGTTGGCTTCTGCCTTTCTCCCTCAGGAGACAAAATCTATTCTTCAGGCTTGGCTAACATTAGTTATTTGTGTCATACTTGAACATGGCAAGCCTTTATTGTAGCCTGTCCAGACTCTTTGCAAACATTTGTCCTATTTATAAACCAGCCACAGACACCTGAGCCTAGCTAAATTGCCTAGATTTTTATACACATGTATGAGACGTGGTATTCCTCATAATTAACATTGTTAACTTTGAAATCTAGTGGGTAGTGTACAGCTAGCTGGAAGATTCCAGATGCCCTATGGAATATCAGTCCTAGTCTATGCTCTATTTCTGTAAAGGCCCATGGCCTGCTTCTTGTCCTACGGACCGTCTGTATCTACTTTCAGTGTATCAGGTAAGATTCTCCAGCAATTTAGTAGTGGAAGTGAAAGAACATATAAGCTAGGCTGAGAAATTGGATATAACTGAGATTCTGCCATAGATAGCGCTGAGACTGCTCTTACGGCATTGCTCAGTTCTGGGCACTAGAATGATATAGACTGGAGGTAGCTTAGGAAAAAAGCAAAGAAATGTGGTGAGGGAAACAGGAGTGGGATTGAATTGAGAAAAGACTGTTTTATAGCCTGGCTAAGTAGGTTCATAGCAGTGTACAAATATTTGAAGGCTGCACACTCCAAGGAGAGAGTGGAATTGCTGAGAGTAGACCAAATGGGATATGGGGGATAATATTGGCGGTAAGGAAAATGCAGGTTGGACATCAGGAAATGCTTTTTTGACGACAAGATCTCTTAGATTCCCTCAAGGGAAGTGGGGAAACCAGCCCCTCCCACTTGAGACACTTCAAAATTAAACAGGGCAGAAGCCCTGGGGGAAGGGCTGAGGGGCTGGAGTAGATGGTGCTTGTGTGAAATAAGATGAACATGACTTATTATGGCATGGAGGGAGGAACATGCTTATGAAAGAAGAGTTGCTAGAGGAGGCAACCCAAGCTCTGGTCCCTAAACCACTCATCTTAACTTCTGAGCAAACCACAGGACTTGCTCCAGATTAAACCAAAATCCTCTTCCCCCTCTCACAGCCTGAGCAAAGCAAATGCCTGGTTCTGATTAGGGATGTAATAGTGTAGTTGATTAACAATAAGCAAAAGCTTATAGGCTAATTCTATAGACTATACGCATTCCTCCCCCCATACTTGCCAGTAAATTTTTTAGCAGGCTGGCCAGTAGCCCAGCTCAGTCCTGGCTTGCGATGGTCTGGGACTTACCCCTGCTGTTGCTCTGCATTTAAAGTGTATTAGGAGCCAGGCAGGCAGACAGCCCAGCTCAGTTTCAGCTCACACCAGGTCTGGGGGCTCAGCCCTACCCCC
>JANRFK010004824.1:11868505-11894229 GCA_030068395.1 Apalone spinifera
TGGCCCTGCCCCCAGGGACTATAGAATAGTCGACTAACCAATAAAAATTCATGAAGTTACTCAACTATTCAATTAACCGATATTTAACATCCCTAGTTCTTATACCTGCAAGATAGTATACTGTGTGAGCTTAAGGTGTCAGTTTATCTGGGCTGTATTCAGAACTGGATTAAGGCCCATTGCAGTTATTCAGCACCCAGACCAAGCCATGGTTTAACTCGTTTTTTTTAGAGGACCGAATGGTTTTAAAGCTCCACCAGTTAACTGTTGTGCTGTAGTAGCAAAGAAGTGTTTATACTGGTTCAGAGAATGCTGGAGTGATACTTAACTGTGCTAAGAACCTGGAGGAATAAGGGTTCACTTTCACCTCTATGCTTGGCCTCAGGGGTTAGTTTAGTGTCATGATCTGGCTAATGATGGAATGTAAGTTTGCATTGGTTTAATTCAGTCTGTCAGCCCTTTCTGCAGTTCATTGGCTCTTATATAGAGGCAGGGCTCAGGTTGCTGCTACCATTCAAGGTCAGTGACAGCCTGGATCCAGCAGGGTGTTTACATTTTCCAAAGTGGCCCCTGTAACAAGATGCAAGGTGGTGATTAATTTTCCATACTGTGTTGACACCACAACAGAACAAAGTATATGAGGTGGTTGGCCTTTGGGAACTTAGCAGTAATAGCCAATAGGGAAGCCATTTCCTGACAGTTCACTACTGACTGGAGGAATTGAGGGTCTGAGGTGGCTCAGAATGCAGATAATCCAGACAGACTTCCAGGAAATGTCCATGCAGCATTGTTGTAGCCGTGTTGAATGCAGGATATTAGAGACACAAGGTGGGGAGGTAATACCTTTTATTGGATCAACTTCTGTTGGAGAGAGAGAGTGCGCTTTTTAGGGTTATAAGGTTCTCTTCTCTGGAGAGCCCAGTATCCCTGCCTCTGACGGCATCTTTGTGCATGTTACGTCTCTCACTCTGTTTCCCTCTTTGTAAAATAGAGTTGATGATAATGATTTAAGTGCCAAGTGTTAGCTCACTTGAGGGGCTGGGAGGCTTAATTGGTTAAAGATTAGGAAGCGTTTTGCCAAGGAGAAACATGGTATAAAAGCTAAGTATTAAACCCTTAAACAGTTTAAAACCAGGAGAACATAAAATGTCAAAGCAATGAGCTGAATTGTGTGTAGCCCTAGCTTTATCAGTGCTTTCTTCCTGACAGATCAAGACACGGACAGTCCCCTCAATGCAAGCAGGGTTTCATAACGTTCTGTTATGTTGATGCACCTTGGATTATGAATGTATGGAAATCTTAGTGGACGCAAATCATAAATCATTACTGCAGTTGTAACCCATGCACCTAGTGTGGTTCACTGTCTTGTGTAGTGAAACTTAGAACACTTACAAGAGATAACAAGTGAGCTCTACAGTCTAAACTGAGGTAGTTGGCTTTATAGCTCAAGCTGTAGAGGCTCCTATACTAAGCTCCAGAGACCCCAGGTTCAAATCTATCTGGTGGCAGTTACACAGTAACTAGGTTTTATTGAATATATCTAGTCTGTGCAAGGCTTGAAAGGTTCAACATGCATAAATTATGCTGTTTGATTTTTGTATGTGACATGATCAGATGCACGTGCACACCGAAGAGATGAATTGACTTGCCCATGTGACACGGCACACTTTAAAATAGTAACAGTAATAATAATGACCTAGTGCAGTATTTTGGGGCTTCAGTTGAACCAGCCTAAAAGATTTGGTATCATGGATACTTCTGGAGGGTTAGACTATTTGTTTTGACTAGTTTGCACCTAAGCTTGAGGTAGTGGGCCTGTTGGCATCCGGTTGGTGATCAGAAACAAGAAGGGACCGAGTTACTAGATGTGCACTGAGATGGTTACTGTATAGTGGACAGTGGAGTCAGGATGCCAGTTGGAAAGATAGCATACAGACAGTGATTCCACTTGGGATGGGGATTGTCGAACAAGGGTATTGGACCTACAGGATTCAGTCCTGCTGTGAGTATACTAAAGGGCCTAACATCAAATTGTACAGGGTTTTTAAATATTCATGTTATGCCTGGCGGTTGTAATTGATCATGCTGCTTTGGATGCTATGCAAATATTTCCTCCTTTCCCAGGGACATCTATACTTTGCTAGCCAGCATAGTATAGTGAGGGAAAGCGTCTGCTTTCAGTAGGATGACTAGCTGTTTTATAGAGTAAGGTGCTACGCTGACGTATCAAAACATTTTCATGTGAGCTACTGCTGAAAACTAAACTTCTATGCTCTTACAGAGGATGGGAAAGGACATTCATGTTAACTAGGTGGTTTCTTTTCTTTTTTACCAACTTCACTTAGTCTTTCATGGTTCTAAAAGGTGCTCTGTTATAATGTTTTCTTTGCTATCTTTCCCCACGCAACATAGCTTTTGCATGTGCATTTCTAGCATGATTGGTGATGGGTGCACTTTACAGCTTTTGGTTCTGTGTCTTCAATGGCAACATTCAACCAAAAACTTGTACCATTTCAAGTTCTGCTGCTCATAATGATTAGAACTCTGTTAAACCTGCAAAATATAGCCAGCACGTTCACAGATATGTTGACAGTTAAAAGCTTAAACCTGCACTTGAAGCTTGAAGTTTAATTTAAGGATGTTAAGTAGAGGTTAATAAGCTAATCGAGCAGTCGATGGAATTTCCATTGACTAGTCGATAAAGAAGTTAGCTCCTGGGGGTAACGCAAGCTGGGACTAAGCAGTCCTGGCTCGCACCGGCTCAGGACCACTGCATCTCTGCTTTTTAAATGTAGTAAGAACTGCCTGGCACTTGCAACAATTAAAAGACAGAGCTGCAGCGAGGGACCCAGTGCACGCCAGAACTGAGCAGTCCCAGACCTCTGTGACTGCTTTTTAAATGTAGTAAGAGCTGCCTCTCCCCACCCACTTGCTCCCCCCTCTTGCATCAGGAGCAAGTAGTGACTCAGCTACCCAGTAAACCTAGGCTTATCAAGTAGTCGACTACTCGGCTAGTCGCTAAAATGGTCAGGAGTCTGACAAATGATCCTCGGAGTTTAAAAAAATACCCCCCTCCCCCCCCCAAAAAACCAACCAACCCCCAAAAACCTAACAAAGTAACTGTGTGAGGCTGATAAAATTAGAGAAAAAGATCTGGGCTCCCTCTAATGGTTTTCCAGGAGTAAAGACTTAACCCTGTGGCCAGATCTGAGCTGTTGCACAGACAGATGAATAAGTGAACAAAAATGGCCATATTAAATTAGCACCACTAGGGGATTGTGGAATGAATATTTTTATTTTAATGGAAATAGCCAGTTTCAAGGTGAGTGAAATGCTCAAGGGAGGTTTTTTGTTCAGTATACAGAAAGTAGAAAATATTTTCTGCGATGTCCTGTTTTACACTTCCCCTTATTCATGAGAATATCACAGGTGGTGGAAGCTTCTCTTCTTTGAGAGGTTATCCCAACAATTTCAGACACACACAGTTGTTCCCTCATAACTCTCTTCTCCTGCTTCCTTAAAACATTGTAGCCTGTCAGACTTGCCCCAGAGAGAGAATTCATCAAATCACTGATGGCCATCGGGAAGAGACTGGCCACTTTGCCCACCAAAGAGCAGAAGACTCAGCGTCTTATCTCAGAGCTGTCTCTACTTAACCATAAGCTTCCGGCACGTATCTGGCTTCCCACAGCCAGCTTCGACCATCATGTGGTGCGGGTGCCCCACACCCAGGCGGTGGTGCTCAACTCCAAGGACAAGGTAAGAGGGGTTGAGTGAGGAAGGTGAGTTCTCTTGAAGCGTTTTACGACTGGCACTTCTCTTAAAAGCTAACTTCAGAGAACCCAATGTTATGAGTGTAGCTCACCGCACCTTCTGGAAGTGTAGCTAAATAAATAATTCAGCTTCTATCAATAAGGCATAAATAAGATTTACAAGGCCAGGCCGGTCATCCCCAAATGGTATAGAGATATATCAGGTAGAACAGCACACAGCAGCCCTGTTGCTTCTCTGCTATTGTCTGGCCTACATCACTTGAGAAGGTCAAGGCCTCGAGAATGGTAGGAAGGGGAGTCCATGCAAGGGTAGAGTCTGGAGCAGGCTTGCACGAGAGGAAGTTTCCCCAAAGCTTTCTCATGGTAGATTTGAAATGTTCCTGGATTCAGGTCCCTCTTCAAACTATAGCAACAGCCCTTCAGAAAAGCACTGAAGTTTAATGGTGGCCTGGTTTCAGTGCTGCGTGATGAACACTGGCTTTCAGACGTGCTGAGCAGCATATCTCCCATTGAAGTAAGAGGGACCCACAGGCATTCAGCATCTGAGAATCCAATGATGATGAAAAAATCAGTCAAAGATATTAGGGTAACATTCTTAGCTGGAGTGTACCTGAGCTACTGGCATCTGGGGCAGAATACAAGATTATTTTTGTAAAGAGCTGCTTCTCTCTGGCCCTGATCTAGCAAAAGCAAGAGCTCCCATTAACTTCAGTGACATGGCTTATGTGTTTCAAGTTAAGCATGTGCTTTGCTAGGTCAGTGCCAAAATGTTCAGCACCTTGCAGGCTTGAGCCCTCCTTACAATGCAGAAAACGTTGTGTGTGTGTGTGTGGGGGGGGCGGGGGTGTTTCTTTTTTTGTTTTTGTTTCCTTCTAGTGGTTGTAGGTAGTTCTGTATTGTTGTGAATGTTATTGATGTTTCTAAAACATTAGACTAAAATACCTACTTTGGTGTCTGCTCAAGGCAGTTAGCATCTGACTCTAAGCAGATCTTGTTCCATTTACCTTACTCTGTGGCTGCGTCTACACTGCGCTGTTTTGCGTAAGAAATATGCAAATGAGGTAAAGCATGGAATATTGTCGTCTCATTTGCATAATTAATGAGCGGCTGCTTTTTGCACAAGAGACTTTTGCGCATAAAGGAGTCAAAACCCCCCTCTTGTACAAAAAGCAGCTGCTCATTAATTATGCAAATGAGACACAGCAATATTCCATGCTTCACCTCATTTGCATATTTATTGCGCAAAACAGCACAGCGTAGACGTAGCCTGTGTGTGTGTGTTTGTGTGCTAAACAAGTTGAAACACTTCTGGCTTCAAGATACTGTAATATTATTTTATTAGTTTCCCTGATTTTTTCACTGTCAGTACAAATGACTATAATCCCCTTCCTACCTTAATCTGAAATGTAATTTAAAAGTATATTTATTGGTTACAGGTTTTAATCACACACCAGTCATGGTGCCACTGAAAATTGTAGCAAGAACAGCAGGATCTAGGGCTCAGAGTCAGGAACTCCCAAATGTGAAATTAGCTTGGCCTGTGATACACAAACATCTGTGTTCCCATTTGTAAAAAGATTCAGCTGAACCCTCGGGTATTTGGAAGACGACAATAATTATTAATCACAGTATTATGGTAGCAAGTAGGACTTCTCGTCATGGGCCAGAGCCTCACTGTGCTAGGCTCTATTCAAACACAGAACAAAAGATATAAACTCTCTGGAGAAGGGACTTGTCGAAGGCTGAGATGAGACAGCAGCAGTGTCCCCTGTATGCTGTGTACTTGTGTGGCCACTCCAGAGATTCAGATGCCGCAGAGTGCCCAGAGTTAGGATTCTGTTTCTGCTGGTGGTGCACATTGACATATACCTCGGTGCACGTAAAAATGTATTCCATACAGAGATGGAAAAGATTAGAGGGAACATTGGACAGCAGGTGGACTGATTTATGTTCAGGGTGCTGTGATGATGGAAAAGCTGATACTGGCCAGTGTTAAAGGTGAATTGTGAAGCGAGAGAGAAATGAAGGACTCACACCCTGGCCAGTGTAAGTTGTGTCACTCTCTGTTGGTGACATTTGTGTTTGCTTCCTTCAGGCGCCCTATTTAATCTATGTTGAAGTACTTGAATGTGAAAATTTTGACACCACTAACGTACCCGCCCGGATCCCAGAGAACCGCATCCGGAGCACGAGGTCTGTGGAAAATCTGCCAGAATGCGGGATCACTCATGAGCAGAGGGCCAGCAGCTTCACCACGGTTCCCAATTACGACAACGACGACGAAGCCTGGTCTGTTGATGATATTGGGGATCTGCAGGTGGAGGTGAGGAAGCCCAACTGCCCCGGTCACTAAGACTAGAACCCCAAGGCAGACAAGTCCCAGCTGTAGAACTGTGTCCCTGTGATAAGGGAGAGGGAACATTCGGTGCAGTCTGTTCTTAGACTTTCCCGTGCTTAGTTGGCTCCTGTTGGTGACTCCTTGCAGCCAAGGAGGCCTGAATGCGATGGTGTGTGGGATATACAGCCAGAGTGCAGTCACTTGAGTGGATGGCACAAGGGTTTGCCTCTTTGCCACACTCAGCATGATGCCTCTACAGCTTTGTCTCCTCTCCGTGATTGTAATGCCATACTCCTTCCTGTCCTGGGTGTGCTGTGGTGAGTGAGTTAGCAATAGCACAGCAGCACTGAAGAACAACTTGGGGAATAAGCAACTTCCCAACAATGATCGTGGTAGGAGTAGTTGCCTGGCTTGTGAAGGAGTGATGTGTGCAAGAGAGAGCTTCTCTTGTGAGCAGCCTCTTGTACACTGAAAGCTTCTGTACAATGTGGCACGTCCCAGGCCCAGAGTGCAAACAGCACCGTGTAGTCTGCATCCCAACACGTGAATATGCCGTGGCTCAGAGATTGAAATAGGAAGCCTGGAGCCATGGATTCAGATCGTGGCAGGAAAGACTCAGCCATTCATCCTGCCAAGGTAGATAATCGATTGCTGCGCAGTTTGTGCTCTGTCTGTTCTTCTCTTTTGGATGAGACCTTAAAAACTGGTCTCTGCATGGACATTAGAGATCCCATGGGACACGGCTTATCAGACCAGCCGCCGGTAGGCTGGGGGTGGGTGGAAATGGGGAAGCTGCCTTGGGGCCTGGTGATCGAAAGAAAGGTCAAGGGCTCCTGCCCGCCACTACCATAGCAACTGCAGCAGCCGGAGCCCTGAGCCCTTTAAATTGCTGCCAGAGCCCCAGGTAGCACAAATTGAGCGTCGCTGAAGGGCTGTCTGGGGGAGGCCAGCCCCTCTCCTTTCACCCAAGGTCCTGCTCCTTCTGGGCCCCAGAGCTGCCAGTGTTCCCTGCCCTCTGCACCCGGCGCCTAGTGAAGTCTGTCAGCCGCCCTGCTGCTCAGAGCCAGGGTTTGCTTTGGTGTACAGTATGTAAGCTGACCACATTCACCCTAGAAGTGGCTGCCTTTCCCTGGCTCCGAACTTGGTTAATGGATCCTTTGGCTTTAATAGTTGATAAACGTAACATTTGTATCATTTTTGTGCTGAGGAGAATGCTGAGACTTTCTGGTCAGTAACTTAGTCTTGGGGTCTCTCTCTTTCCAGTTCCTGGAGATGCACACCAACAGCTGTGACAACATTTCCCAGTTCTCTGTGGACAGCATCACCAGCCAAGAGAGCAAAGAGCCTGTGTTCATAGCAGCTGGCGATATTAGGTAACAGTGAGCTTGTGTGGTGGGTGGGGGATTTCCCTTGCTGTAACAGGGATTCTTCAGGACTGTATAGCTGGAGATGGGATTCATTGTCCTTGTTTTAAAACCAGCCTTTGTATCCAGTGTGGAGGAGTAACACAGGGTATCTCCATTAAATCTCTGGAGAAGAAGACCATTAGTCATTATTTCTCGTCTTTCTCACTAAGCCTGAGCACCCAGTGGCTTGTATATTGGGCAGGTGAGGGCTGAGTACCAGCTGTGTGTAATGAGATGTTCAGTATGAATTAATTCCAAATCCTCTTCTAAGCAGCTGCACATAGTACCAGGGCACTGGGTTCTCTTGTACCAAAAAAAGCTCAGTATCTTTGAAAACTAGGAGCAAGACCAAAGTCAAAAGGTAAATTCTTCATTGGGGAGGCAGCTGACCAATTAGTAGCCAGTTGGTGATGGCATGTGGTGTGAGCAGGCATTGCTACAACCGATTGGAGATCTCAGCTAAGCAGGGTTAGGCCAAATCAGTGCTTGAAAATGTTGAGGTACAACAAGAGCTGGAGTTGATGGTTCAGTTGGTGGAGTTCTTCTTTGGAGATGGTATCGATGTAGCCTGTTAGCTCACTTTAGGAAAGTGGAATGTTGCTGAAAATGGAGTCAAGTATCAGAGGGGTAGCCGTGTTAGTCTGAATCTGCAAAAGCGGCGAGGAGTCCTGTGGCACCTTATAGACTAACCGAAGTGTTTGGAGCATAAGCTTTCGTGGGCAAAGACCCACTTCGTCAGATGCATGCATCTGACGAAGTGGGTCTTTGCCCACGAAAGCTTATGCTCCAAACACTTCGGTTAGTCTATAAGGTGCCACAGGACTCCTCGCCGCTTTTGCTGAAAATGGACTCACTGGAATGAGACTGAAGATTGTGGTTCTGCCCACGTGTGTTCTCACTGACATAGTGGTGAATGCCCCTGTTTTCCTAATTTGGAGGAGTGTGTTCAGCCCATGAAAAAAATGACCTGTTCTGCTTCTGTGGGATACCGCATTTGTCTTCGTCCTTACACTGCAATTTAGGGTTCTTAAACAGCTGTTACATTCCACTCCAAAGCAGGGGCGGCATTTCAGTGAGGGGTGAAGTGATTCTCTGACTATACAAGCTCTGTAAGGTGCTTTGGGCTGAGATGTATAATATGGTATCAGATTCTCACTGGAGCCTCTTCCTTGCATTTTGTCATGACTTTATAGACGGCGCCTCTCGGAGCAGCTAGCACACACCCCAACATCATTCAGGAGAGACCCTGAGGATCCTTCTGCGGTTGCCCTGAAGGAGCCCTGGCAGGAGAAAGTCAGGTATGAGCAAAGGTGGTCGGGTTCGTGAGAGAGCTCAATTGCCCCCATTCCTGTAATAGGCCTATGTTGAAATCCTAGCTACATCTCTGCAGAATAGCTTCCCTTGTGGCTGCCAGTGCTGATTTGCTCTGTAAGTAAATGTGGGGCCTCAGCTTTGGGCCTTGGCAGCCTTTAGGGAGTAAATATTGACTCAGGTTTAGTTTATCCAAAACAAAAGGTCCTCCATACACAGCACTGATTGATTCAGGCCCTTTGTCCAGGGTGCTCAGTCCCCTCAACTTGGTGTTTGGCTTATTTTTTAGAGGGGGTGTAAATGTGGGCAGGCAGGAAATGGAGCCTTATTTTCTTCCATTGCTACTTAATTCCTGCTCCTGTACGGACTGACACATTCTCTGCTTGTTTAACGGTGTTTGGTCAGGGCCCTATTGTGACAGTGCTGTATAAACATAATAAATGACTGTCTCTGTTCCACGAACTGCCAGGCCTGAGGCCCCAAGTCAGCAAAGCACTGAAGACTGTCCCTCTTTAGTACACGCTTAAGTGCTTTGCTGAATCAGGGCTTAAAAGAGATCTCCTCTCTGGCGGTAAAAGAGAATCAACCCCAGCCTAGAAATTCTTGACTAGAAATCCACCTCTTGGTATGGACTTATAGCTGCTGTCTTGTTACTGTGCTGTTGTGCTAGGCTCTTTCCAGAGATGTCGTGGAGCAGGGAGAGGCTCTCTTCTCTCTGTAACCCTTTGCGATTTCTCCACAGGCGGATCAGGGAAGGCTCCCCTTATGGCCATCTCCCAAACTGGCACCTCCTCTCCGTGATTGTGAAATGCGGCGATGACCTCAGGCAAGAGTTGCTAGCGTTCCAGGTCCTGAAACAGCTGCAGGTAGGAAAGAGCAAGACCCCCAGCTGCTCATGTTGTGGGTTGGTAAACGCAGGCCGTTGATGGGTATGACACACCTCTCTCTTTCAGGCTATTTGGGAGCAGGAGCGCGTGCCCTTGTGGATAAAGCCATACAAAATCCTCGTCATCTCCGCAGACAGCGGCATGATCGAGCCGGTTGTCAATGCAGTGTCCATCCACCAAGTCAAGAAACAATCCCAGCTCTTGCTGCTGGACTATTTCCTCCAGGAGCACGGCAACTACACTACTGAAGCATTCCTGACGGCCCAGAGGAACTTTGTGCAGAGCTGTGCTGGCTACTGCCTGGTGTGTTACCTGCTACAGGTCAAAGACAGGTGGGTCCTGTGTTTTGGAATGAAGAGGCTGCAGTTTGAACACACACAATTTCCACGTCATCCTTGTCCACTAGGCCTTGGGACCAACCCCTGGGAAGCAGCAGACAGGGAGTTGGTATCTTGAGTATTGACACTTAAAGTGTATTTAAACCCCCCCAGAGGTCAGTAAGACTTGAAGGCCTTTCCAAAACTGCATCCGTTACTCAAGGTGCCACTTGCCTCAGTCTTTGTCTTCTTCCCCTCCCTGCTTTATGCAGCAAGGAATCCCTGGTAGCATGTACCTGCTAGCAGGGGAATCCAAGCAGAGGGTGAAGTGTCTGGTGTGTGACCTTAGGGGAGCCTGAAATTTGGATAATAGGAGTTGTTAGCTGTGCTGCTCAGAGTGCTTGCTTTGTGATCACAGGTTGTTTTGTAAGCAATAAGCCCCCCACCCCCTGTGAATATACCCAGTTAATACGTTATTTTTGGATTGTGCTGCACAAGAGGCAGAGAAGAGAGGCAAGCAGAGAAAAGATCCAGCCCTGTGTCTCCTTGGCATTAACAGGTGACACTACTAGTTTAAATTAAAGCCAGGACCTGTTTGCCTTACTTAGTAGTCTTCAAGCACTTGCTTCCCTGCATTGGATGAGGATGTAGCAGCTATTTACTGTGCACGTGGTTCTCCAGCTCCAAGTGACTGGCATGAAGATGGTGTCTGAAATACAGGCTAGTTGATCATTTTCTCTCTTGTTCTGTTTCCCCTCCAAGGCACAATGGCAATATCTTGCTGGATGCCGATGGACACATCATCCATATCGATTTTGGATTCATTCTCTCCAGCTCCCCCAGGAACCTCGGTTTTGAGACATCGGCCTTCAAGCTCACCACTGAGTTCGTTGATGTAAGTGGAGCTATAGCTAAATTCTGCCAAGGAGGAAGAGGGCCTTGTGGTTTGAGGCACAGGATCAGGAGCCAGGAAATCTGTGTTCTCTTCCCAGGTTTGGGAGGATGTGTGGTATAATGGTTAGAGCCAGGGACTGGGACCCCAGACTACTGTGTTCTCTTCCATTTCACATTTCCTCTGTGTTCCTGGACAAATCCCTTTTTCTCGAGGCATTGGCTTTCCCATCTGAAGAAGAGGAATAATCCCTACTTCTTGTGGAGGAGTATATGAGAATTGTAATTGATTTCTGCAAAATATTTGAAGGAACAGAACTATAGAAAAGTCCGTTTTCTTATTCCTTAAAGAACTCTGACCCCAGAAAGAAAGCTGGTATAGAAGTGCAGTCTTACCACAGAGTTAGCTCCTTCAGATAAAGGTGCTTTCCCAGCTGCCTTTCCTGGCAGGGCTGGTGTTGAAATTTTCTCTCCAAGGAATGCTTGGGCCTTGCTCACTCTCTGATCTGCTCTCCAGGTCATGGGCGGTCTAGATGGTGACATGTTTAACTACTACAAGATGCTGATGCTGCAAGGCCTCATCGCTGCCCGAAAGCACATGGACAAAGTCGTGCAGATTGTGGAGATAATGCAGCAAGGTATGGCGCTACTTGCCAGCCTCATGGCTCCAAACCGCTCTTACGCGTGACAGGCGTTGTGCTCATCTGTGTAGTGGAAAGGGAGACAGCTAGATGCTTTGACACAAGTAGCCAGAATGTTGCTTCCTGTCTCTGCCCTCCAGACGGTTTTCCTTTTCATTGAGCAGCATTGGGCAGGCAGGGGTGACTGGTGACGGGGGATGCAGGCGCCACCAGCCATGTGCTGCCCTCCATCCCAGGGAAGCACCAGAATAGTCCACTTATGCCCTAAGTAAGTGTTTCCCAATTGGTGCTCTGTGGAACCCTTTTTGCGTTGGGACTCAGCTTGATAAATTTTACCCTGGCAACTCTAGGGGTTCCTTGAAATTCTTTCAAGCTGAAAAGGGTTCCGTGGCCAAATAAAATTGGGAAACACTGGCCCGAAGTTATGCCTCTCCCTGCTCCTGCTCTGCCTCATCCCTGCTCTTGCTCCACCCTCTCCCCACCTCTTCCCCACCCCTGCTATGCCTCTTTCTCCAACCAAGGCAGCTCAGGGGAGTAGCAGGGCTCTGGGGCTGCACCGGCAGTGGAGGTCCAGCCACCCTGAACTCACCAGCAGCAGCGGGGGAAGCGGAGCATTGTAGTCTCAGCTAACTCTGCTCCTCTAACTGTGTTGCAGTTCTGCCCCTCTCCTGAGCGACACAGTGATGCCTGGGAGCTGCAGGCAGTGCAGCCCCCTGCTGTGGGCACCAGGTCCCCCATCGCTAACCCCTTCCTCCCACATTGCCCATGTGGGCAAATGTTAAATGTCACATGTAAATTTGGCAGCTCAGACAGCTTAGTCTCTGGTGCCTTCATGTAAAACTGATATTGGCTGCATGATGCATCTACATAAAACCGCTTGAATTGTAGTGATTTGATTATAGAAAATGCAGAGCTTTTGTGTAATGGTGAGAGCAGGGCACTGGGATTCAGGTTCTTTGCTCTACCACTCACTCTGTGTGTGACCTGGGAAGAGTCATGTAGGGCTTGATCTTCAGAAGTGCTGAACAACGCCCATGAGGCCAGTTGACATGAATGGGCGCAGCAAGTACTCTAACTTAAAGTTTCTGTCAAGTGGAGGTCCCTGCCTGTCTGAAGGCGTTGTGAGGATTAGTGTATAGAACGCTCTCTAAGCTCCTGTGAGAAAAAGAACTAGCGGAGAATGATCATTATGCCCCTCTGAAAGCATTGTGTAGAATTAAGCCTTCAGTCAGATGGCTAATACTGGGAACCTGTAGCACACTTTGATCCTACCTCATCCTGTGTATTTTGTCTAACCTTCTATTTAACTCTGGTGCGTGGGGGTTGCTATTGAAAGCTAAATAGGTTTGGCAAGGCCGAGGTTCTGAAGAACAGGCTCCCGGCTTGCTGATCTTGACTCCTTTATTTAAAATGTAGTTTGCGATGTTGCCTGACATGGTGAAAATTGTCAACCCTAATGCTCCTGTGGACACCTGAAGTGTGGAGAGAAGCAAACCAATAACTGAGCGTGTGTCAGTTTATCCTCTAGATTGCCAGAGATGTTACGGAGAAAGGCAGCAGAGCCTGGTCCATACGATAGCGCAGGTCGTCTGTGAGTGTCAGGAAGCAGAATAGAATATTCACAGATAAGTTTTCCATTGTATGAGGTCTTAAAGGGCTAGCAGCCCAGTGCTCCCCAGCCAGTAGTGTATGTTCTGGGACTGGGATTTTGCGCCTCTCTGAGGGGCATCTCTGCAGGGACCGGCCTGCCACCAGCGTGCCCTCCAATCCCACTGGGCATGTTCAGACCTGCCATGAGACCTGCATGGAGTCTGCAAGAGACAAGAAATGTCCAAATGCAATGACAGGTTAGAGCAGCTCCAGCTGAGTGATAGGGGTAAGTGTTGGCTGGGACAGCTGAGATCCTAGCCTGGTAAATGTACCAATACACCAACCCCACTGCAGCAGAATTAAAATACTTTGTGCTTTGCCATATTCGCTACCTTTTTCTTATAGGGCCAGGGAAAATGTCCCAAACGCAGGCATGCAGGGTACAGCTTTGCAACTGCAACCCTATGGTCAGGTTTTCGCACAGTTAGAACAGAGAACTGTGAATCTGGATTCCTGGGTTCTCTTGCCAGCCTGGTCATGGAAGCATGCGAAAAGGAAATCAGGAATGTTACAATATCTACAACTTTATTATCACACCCTAAGTTACTTAACTTAGCGGCATGATAATAAATCCATTTTTATATCATTGCTGTGTTAGGTCCCATCTACCGGTAAGTGAATTGGATCTGTTCCCCTTTGAAATTATACAGAGGGTATTAGATATTAACATCAGTGTTTTGCTGATGACCACACAGCTAGTTCGCAGCTCTTCCAGTGGCATGTAAACATGCTTGAAGCAGTTCATAGATTCTTAGAGCTTAAGGCCAGAAGGGACCGTTATGAGCATGCAGTCTGCCTGCTGCAGTCCTCAAACTCAATGCACTGTAGTGGTAATTATAACACCATTTACCTCCACGCACACCCAGTTACTGAGAGAGTTTCCACCATTCATCAGCTCGAGTTGCACACTGACCCTCTGTGTGCTGTCCAGCCACTCAGGCCAGAAGTTGAACCTAGCTAGCAGCAGCCTTGTGGGACCATTTCCAGATGACTTGTTGCAAGTGTGGTTCAACGTTTCCTTTGCAGTCCAGTAGCCCTCCAGCACCACGCGAGGACTCTCGCAACAATTTTGCGAACATGCAGAATAACGAGTCGGTATCCCTCACGCTGCGTCAGCAGCTCTTCTTCCCTCCCTTCTCCTGCTGTGTTTGCTAAAGTCGCACGGTGGGGTGAGTTGTGAAGAGCCCGTGTGAAGGTATCACAGTTCAAAATCTGCATGGTGCAATAATGGAAGGAAATGGGGAATCGGTCACATTCCTCCACTGGGCACCTGTTTCAAGCATCCACCTGGCAGGGACTGGCTTTCAACTATAGATCAAACAGTATTGTTTTGGCATTCTGGGAGCATTTTGAAGTGATTGCTTAAGAAATAGGGGGTTGTCCATTTGTTTGGGCTTTGCCCACTTTTCTGTGTTAGATGCCCTGTAAGTAGACAACTTAAGCACCACTCAGCACACAGACATAACATGGTGTCGACTGGTCTGTTAATCCTGGCCTGGATGAGTTAGCCACCTCCAGTTGCTAGATGAATTTATCTCCTTGCTTATGCTGACAACCAGATCTCCAGCTGCAGTGAATGACTGTTGCTCCATTGGAACTAGTGGGACCAGATTCCCAGTGGTCATGTGTCTGCGCAACTCCATGGCAGTTGATGGAGTGTCTCCGGTCTACACTAGCTGACAATGTAGCCCAATGCTATGGTTGCGAACACATGTTCTTGTAGCTTCCCAGTGCAGAGAAGACCTCAGAGGGAGCCTCAGGGCAGGTTTCACTATCATTACTAGACAGCAGTTGCAAAACTTGCCTCCCAAACCAGGCTGCTGTGCTTCTCTCAACTATTCTATGTAAGTTCTTCCTGCTGCTTTGGAATTTGCTGTTAACTCTGCTTCTTGTCTCCCCCTCTTCCCCCCCCCAACCTCCTCCCCTGCTGTGGTAGGTTCTCAGCTGCCCTGTTTCCATGGCTCCAGTACCATCCGCAACCTGAAGGAACGTTTCCACATGAACATGACTGAGGAGCAGCTGCAGATGCTCATTGAACAGATGGTGGATGGCAGCATGCGGTCGATCACCACCAAGCTCTATGACGGCTTCCAGTACCTCACCAATGGCATCATGTGATGGTTGCGCCCTTCCCACCAATTGGAGGTTGGCTTTTGCCGCAGCCGCAGTGCCCAGCTGGAGTCTGACCACCTGGCCACCGGAAAAGGTCTCGCCCCCTGTGGTGACGGGAGTCGAGCAGTAGCACCTCCCAAGTGCCAGGTTTAACAGACTCTCAAACAAGCAACAACAAAAAACAGTGTTCTGAGAAACAAAACCCATGTGTGAAATTGACTAAAACAAAAAGGATCATGTGGTAACCATTGTGATCACGTTTAATGTGACCGCAGGGTCCAGGGGTTGGTGAGACAAAAGCCATCAGTGCTCTGTAGATGACAGAGCATCTGCTAGACACCAGAACCATGTGTACATCTGTTCCTCCCATCATTTCAGTATTATGCCTGTTGATGTCCTGTGAACTCTTCCATGATCTCATAAATGTTTAGGGCCTGGGGTGGTGGGGGCCCAACATCCTCCTCCCTGAGTCTGGTATTTGCCGATACTTTGAGCCTTCTGCTAGCACCACTTGAATGCAGTTGAGGGGAACCCCCTGTTCAGCATTGTCAGCATTATTTGTCTTTCCTAATATTGGTTTGGCTTTTTTCACACTTTGCACATTTTTCATGTAAGTTTAAGTTGCAAGTCAGGCAGCAGACCTGTCGAGATCAGAGGGAAGGAGACACAACTCATGTAGCACCGTCTTCACTTTCTGGAGTGTAGGGTTATTAGGACTTAGATATTTTTGTTTCTTTTTATCCACTTCTCTCATGGGCTGGCCATGCGATCGCATGTCTGTCTTGCCTTGGGCACCTTTTTTACTTTGTTCCACAAATCTGGGGCTGTGAAACTTTCCCCTCTCCCCCAGTAATATCAGGCTTAATGCTTCATGGGTTTGTACCGCACTGAATGTCTTGTCCTTGGCTGACGATCCCAGTGGTACCTGGCCTTGAACTTGCACCTCCTTGAACTCAGCAGCAGGGTGGCACTTTGCTTTGTGTGTGGTATCTGCACGGGGGTTACGTTTGTGTGGATGATGAGTTTTTACATCTGCCTGGATCGGACCTCTAAAAGCAGCATGTTCCTTGTCTCATCCCTCTTTGATGTCGTAAATTGCCCTGAACCAAGTTTCATGGCTCCAAGGGTGAGGCAAAACATGGACTAATGTTGCTAGTTTTTTCCCCTAGGGTAACAAGGCTAATCCATTTTACCCTGCTAGCACATCTAGGTAGAGTTCAGGAGAAAGGGATTGGGTTTAGTTTTTCAGTGAGCAGTTTTAAGTAAAGTGATCATGTTAGTTTTTCTTCCCCAGAAACAAGTCAAAAGCAGATGCTGACAAGCACAAAATTGTTGCAAAGAATCTGTAGAAAGCAGCCATGAAGTTGGAAGTCCAAACTGTCTGGCGCACAGATCCAAGGCACAGAAATAACTCTCTGCTGGACTATTTTCATTTTTAAAACTCCCTTTTCACTACTATCCAGCTGAGAACGTCTGTACTTTATAAAGAACAGCAAGGTCTGATTTGTTGAAGCGTCTCCATTTCTTTGTGTTAATATAACTCTATTTAGACACAAGTCCCTTCCCTTCCCTTGTCCTCTCCCTTCAGTGTATTTGGACTTCCTGCAGCTGCAGATCAGATAGTGGAATCCCTTAATACCTGAATGTGTGTGATTTGTTACCTCAGTCCTTGTTCTCCATCCCCTATTTACTTCTCTATGTGGACTCTCGTATTAATAAGTATGTTTGTTTGTTTAGTGCTACTTTACCATGTTGATTATTTAGCATTTTTTGAACTGTATCGTAAAATTATGGGATAGAGGTTTCTGGCAGGACAAAGCAATGCTTCAGTGTTTTGCACCTAATTCACAGAAGTTCAAACCTCTGCGTACCTCCAGCAGTCCAACAGATGAGCTGTAAGCTAGACCTAACTTTCTTCCAATTGCAATTAAAACATACCTGAGAGAAGGGGGGGTGGACAGAGGGCGGCATAATCTTGTGTCACTCCATGTGTTCAAAACTGGCTGTTCTTGTTGCCAGTCTAGAAATCAATTGGCAAAACTTAAAGTATGGCTTTTTACTGTCCACTGAAGGAATTATGAAAGGTCTGAAACTCTTTTCCTCCTCTGTTTGCACTCGCTCTGCCCCCATGCTTCAACTTCCACAGTTCCACTGAGCCTTTGAAACTGACCCTGTCATTTGTGTTACAGGGTCTATTTCATTTCCTGAAACGTTGACTTTGTGAGAAGTGGGGAAGGCTTGGGTAGCAATATGCAGATTCTTGCAGGTGGAAATAAAAGGACCTAGTTGCTTTTGTCTGTCTGTCCATTCTGTTTTTAATTTTTCCCTTTAAGTTCCTCCTTGTAACGTCTGTTGCTACCCAGCTGTTCCCGGAGCAGCCAGCAATGGCTTGGAAAAGGGGCTGTAGTTTTTTAAGGAACTGTCTGAATTTCTGTGGGAAAGACCCCGTGTTGCAGCATTAGAGGGGTGGAGGTAGACATGATGATCAGCATGTGGGATGGCATGATTTTGGTCTAAAAATAAGGCCAAAAAGTAACTATGAATGTCAGAAAAATGAGGGGTACTTGTCACATGTTTGTAGTTTACAAGCAGATTTGTAGGCTGCTATGTTGACTAGGCTTACACTTCTGTAACCAACCTGCAGTGGTAATTCTAAGGGTAGCAATTGTTGTTTGTAGGCCATTTTGGCTACTACTACATTTTGAAGCTGAGAGAGGATCATTTTAAAACTTTGCAATTGGCTTGATCTTTTTTTTTGGGGGGGGGGTTCTCTGGGATTTAACTTTTGGGTCAAATTTAGGCTTTGTTTACTCATTTGTATGTAATTTTGCAGCCTGTTGAATTGTCAGAAAACTGCTTTACTTGCTAACCTGATGTTTCAGCTCCTGCCTCAACTCAGACTTGTTTGGCTGTGGAAAAGCCCCAAACAGACACTTTGAATGACTCCATCTTGTTGTTTAGTTTCCCCTTCTGTATTTCTACTGACCTGGAAATGAACTGCAACCAGGTTCCTTTTTAAGCGTAGCAAAAGACAGATGGATGTCCCAGGATCTTACATGCTGAGCCCACAGTAGCAACATTGCTGCAAGTGGCAAATTACCAGTAAAATGGGATACCTGATACAAGTTACCCAGCCAGTTGTATGACTTCTGCAGACCATTGCTACGTAATCTGGATGGGACCCTTTGGAGTGTAGTTTTCATTTAACATCATCATGCAAAGAGGAAAGGGACAACATTACAATAAATAGGCCACACTCATGGCTTCTCCTGGAGCATAAGCGAACACCCTTTCTGAGAGCTGCTGCTGGCTACATGGACTGTGTGTGAACCTTTCAATGGGTGGGGATTTTTTATTTTCCTATTCAGTAAGGATGGGCCAAACTCAGAAATAAAATATCCAACCGGAACTTGATTTCTAATAAAATGTCCTTTTAAAAAAACAAACAGAAAAGCTGGTGCAGAAATTGTCCGTTGCATCTCGTTAATTGCTGACACCTTAAGAAAAAGCTTCCAGGGGAAAACTCTGGTGGGAAATATTGTTTTGCACTTCCTACGGATTCCGTGCCTGCCTCTTTTATTCACACCCCTAGGTTTGAACAATGCAGGTAGGCAGAGTTTGACTGGCAGGGCCTGGCTTTCAGGGCAGAGCTCGTTCTTTTAATCTCTTTTGAATGCTAATCCTCATCAGAGGATTTCCAGGCTCTGTACTCAGGGGAGTATTATCCTCATCTTCCACATTAGGGAACTGAGGCATTCTGGTGTGACTTGACCCATGTCATATAGCAAGTGAGTGGCAGGGCGGACGGATGGTCTTGTATTTAAGGTGCTGGAATGAGACTCAGAATGGAAATGTCTAAAGATGGCCATGGTTGATCTGCTGGTGAGTATTGGGAGTCAGATTAGCTGGTGAAGGGAATGACATTTTATTTGAGTTAGCAGCCCTACAGAGCCAGCTCAGCCATGGCAGAGCGGGAACTGCCTTCTCTTCCCCTTGTGCATCATTAACAGAATGGTTGACTGAGATCTAATCACTTGACTCTGGTGCCTCACCGCTGGCAGTCTTTGGGTAAGGCAAGTCTCATTGAGGGAGCTTCCAACAGTCATGAGGATGCACAGAGAGGTCCCTGAGCTCTGATGATGATGATGATGGAGACAAAGGAAAGAGCCCTGCTTCTCATTTGGATCTCCAGGTGGATTACTGAGCTGAGGATGTGGGTGATGGAGTTGGAGACATTGAGCCGGGAACCCAGCAAGAACTTTCGGGGGGGAAGAACCCGCCTCAAAGAACATTCTGAAATCTGCTCATCATTTGCAGCGTAAATAAGTTCCAGTCACTGTGTAAATAAGGCGGCTGGTTTGTGTCCATGGAAAACTGGCCTGGAGCCCCCAAATACCTGTCTATTGGGCTCTGTTGCTAATAACCTCTGTCAGCTGGAGCATGCTCTGCTTTCCAAAAGAGCATCCACATTCCTACCTCCTAGACCAGGGGTGGGGAATCTAAGACCGGTGGGCGGGTAATGCGGCCCCTGGCTTGCTTGGATCCAGCCCCTGAGGCTTCGAGATTTCCCTGCAGCATTTGAGAAGCAGAGCTGGTGCTCCAGCCCCACACCCGCATCAACTCCCCTGTGGGGCTGGACCACAAAATTGTACCAGTCTGGCCCCCCCTAGGCTCTGGTGTGAGAGGTGAATGTGGGGAGTGTCTTTCTCCTGGGTCGGGGGCCAAATCAGTGAGGGGTGGGTTTTTTGGGTTTTTTTTTGCTTCTCACTTGTGTGCAGCCCCCTGACTGATTTTTCTGTAAGTCAGCAGCTCCGGACCCAAAAAAAGCTTCCCCACCCCCTGTCCTGGACAAAGAGACAGAGGTGCTAGGGTCATGAGTCACTAGCAGAGCTAGGAATTCTGACTCTTGTCCTGTGACTCCCCACACTGGGCTGCATTTGACCCCACGTGCAGGAGAGGGGAAGGCTCTGTACCCTGTTCCCATGTGCCTGGGCTGGCTGGCCCCAGGCAGAGTGCTGGGAAATGGGAGGGAGGTGTTTAGAAGGGTGTGAGGCTGCGGCCCTGTTCCCGTCTGCCTAAGACTGGGATCCCTGCACTGGCAGGGGCGCACTCAATGGTTTTTAAACTGGCATGTAGCCTGGCTCTTCAGTGGTTTCTGCTGGGTCTGTGCAGAATTGGGTGTGGGAGAGCCTCATAAGAAAGAGGGAGTGTTTTGGAAAGCAAGGCAGCCTACTCCCTGTACTGGACAGCCACACCAGTTTGAGGCCAGAAGGGATCTGCAATAGTGTGGGGGCTCACATAGGAGCTCTCCCTGGTGTCCAGGTGTAGCGTTGCATCTCTGCCTCGGTTTCCCCAGTGGGTTTTCAGTAAGTTCAGCGATGCTTTTGTGGAGCACCTTCATTTAAACAAAGGCTAATCAGCTGTGCAGCAAGTCTTCAACTCCCGCTTCCTGGGGAGGGACGGGGGAGGCTAATTTTAGTCATCTCCACCCGAGTCCCTCAGTCCTGGCTCATCCCCAGGAAGGCCCTTCAAGATGGGATCCTACTCTGCAGTCAGTGCCTCCTCTCATCACCTGGGGGAGGGTCCCTCTCTGGACTGGGGCCTCTCCAGAGAGGTCGCATCACTGCATCATTCTTTGGAACTAGGGTCTTCATAGGGCTAAGCCACTCTGCCTTCTCAGGAGCAGCTCCCTCCAGCAGAACCTTTCCTATGTCCCCTTTTCTGGTGAGCTCTTGAAACTTCTCCTCTGAGTAACCCCTCGGCTCAGGAGCAGCTCTTGTGTTCTGGGGCTCCCTGCTGAGCCCCCATACCTCTTTATAAGGCCAGACAGGTGTTGATTTCACTGCTGCCCAAGTCACCTAGGTAACTGACTACTCCTGGGTGAGTCTAGGTGGGGTCTTTCTCCTTAGCAGAACCTGTCAAAGGTTGGCTGGGTGCTTGACCCCATAAAAGGGTCATTAGGGTAGTTTTAATCCATAAACTGTATCCAGGGCACATTTAGGGACGGGATAAGACACACTCTTTCACCTGCCTGCTCCTTTCCCCTGCCAAAACCAGCACATGCACCTCGCGCTTGCTCCAACTTGCTGATTGTGGTAGCAACAGCCCTATTCACCCAGCAGCTAGTACAGCCCAAAATCCTGAGCAGTCCAAGCTGTTAGCCCTGTTAGGGAGAAAGATTTGCCTGTGCCACCGTGCCTTGCACTAGCACCCCGGCTGAGTTAGTGTAGCTGGAACTGTATCTCAGCTGGACAATCTGTGTCGTCTAACTCTGGCCAGAGCTGGCTTCTAGGAGCTGTTGGAAGCCTCAGCCTTCAGGGACGTGCCTGGGCATAGCAGAGTGGCTTGCATGTGTAATTTCTCTAGCATAGGTGGAACCTTTTGCTGTTTGAAAATGCAGATCCTGTGAGAGATGAGTAGTAACCTCTTCCAGGGGCTGTAACTCTCCTAAATTGGACCAAGTTCCTCTTTCTTTTTTTCTTTTCCTGTTTGCTCTTCTCATAAACCTTGCATAGTCCAACACCTTACTTCTGCTGGGTTTGGCCATGTTCCTTGCATTAAAGGGAGCATGGTCTGTTAGGCAGACCCCATAAGTCTTTGCCTAACTCCCAGAGACTTCCATGGGATTTAAAGTGAATGGTGAGAAACCCTACCTCTTGTCTACCACTTTCCATTAGTAGACCTCAAAGCGCTTTACCAAGGAGGTCAGTATAAGTATCTCCAGAGGGAGAAAATGAGGCACAAAGCAATGTGACTTGCCCAAGGCCACCCAGCAGTGTTGGGGATAGAACCCAGATCTCTTGAGCACTAATTGGCTAGCGATGTACTTTGCTGAACTGGGTTACTGCTGCCGTGTTGCCAGTGGCCTTGCTGCGGGGGCTTTTCTACTTCCAGTAACAATTCTGTAAGTCTAAAATCTCTTCCGGGGGGGGGTCTCTCCATTGAACTACCAAGCACCAGCTTTCCTGACCTGCTCATTTTCTGGACTGTGGTATTCCTCAACCTGGCCCTTCATGGGCTACTAGGGTGAGGCCTACACTCCAGCTGCTACAGTGGGAGCTGCACTGGAGGAGTGTAGATGCTCCCTCCATTGACAGAAGCGTTTTTTTCCATTTCCAGTTAATCCATCTCTCTCAGAGATTGTTGCTAAATTGACAGAAGAATTCTTCCGTCGGCCTTCCTGCATCCGAGTTGGGGGTTAGGTAGCCCTAACTACAGCACTTTGGGGGGGTGCAATTTTTCATGACCCTGAGTGATGAGGTTGGGTGGTTCTATTTTTAAAGTGGAGACCAGGCCTCAGTCGTCATATCCCCCTTCCAGCCTCATTTTGACATGAAGGGCTTTATGGTAAATCCTGCAAAGTTCACCCAGCACTGCCAGAATCTTGCTGCCATAGAGAGCTTGTTTCTCTCCCCCATACAGTCTTTCTTTTCTAGCATTGCCTAAGTCTGTCCTTTCTACAGGCTTGTCCGGCATGGGGATATTTGCTTTGGGGTAGCTACATTGATGCAATCCCCAGTGGGTAGGCAGGCCCTGTTCCTTTGACAGGCTGTAGTTTCTGAGCTCCGAGTTTAGTTCGGTCTTCCCTACGTACTAGTGGACTGGGGTTCAAAATCAACTTGCTCTTCTAGCTACTTTTACTCAGTCTTCCAGTGGTATCATCAGCTTTTGCTACTGCACCAAAAGTTGCTCCCTGGACTCAGTGATTAAAAAGAGGGTTTTATTCTCAATCAAATGGAGAGATTTATCAGCAGCTTTGGAAGGATTCATCTATTTTATTTTACATCTGTGATGTCTAACACTCTAGCCAGTAGCCACATGTGGCTATTTGGCTAGTTGGCATGAACAATGTGGCTATTTGTCTGGTTGAGTGTGGCTAATTCACTATAGCAGTAGCCACTTGGCTACTGCTTCACAACTGGTTGGACATCACGGGCTTTTTTTACACCATTGCCAGCAGAAGTTGTCAATTTGTTTCTGTGACTTCCATTTTTGCACTTCACAGCAATATACTTCAAACTTTGATACTTTGAAATTAAAGAGAGAGACCAGGAAAAAGGTTAATGAAATTCACCACTCCCATATTTTTGACCAACTAAAGACTGAGAATTTTTTTAAATAATTTTTTTTGGAAATGTTTAATAAAGTAAGAGGGGAGAGGATTAAAAGTAAACAAAATGTCTCCCTTTTTGTTAGCCAGCTTTCACTCCAATACCAGCTTTATGCAAATGATAGTGGCTGTAAAAATCAAGATTCAGCTAATACAAATATTTGATCATCACTTAATGTGCAAATTCTAATATAAATTTAATATTTCAATGTAATGGTGCAATTATAATTAATAGTATATACAATATAGTGTATGTGCTATAATTATAATAAAATATATACAAGTATAATCACAGTCAATTTACAATCCATGTAGTTATAAACCTTCATACTGTTATAATCCATCTCTCTGGGAGACAGTAGCTACATTGACAGAAAATTCTTCTGTTAGCCTACCTACATCTGTGTTGGGGGTTACATCAACCTAACTACAGCACTCAGGGAGTGCAAAACTATGACTGTAGGATGCAAGGTAAGCTACATACAGATCTTTGGTGATTGTTAATTTCCAGGTTAAAAAGGAGAGCAGAGACATTAGGCGAATCATTTAAAAATGTTTCTTCTCTGAAAAATGTCATTTATTAGCACAAGAATATTTTCCTCATCCCTGGCTTTGGAGAGGGAGAAACTCATGAGGGGGGATATTTACCACTGAAAATTGAAAACTTCCAAATCCAGCTCAAAGGCCTGACCATCTATTTAGCTTTTGCCAGTATCTTACCTGGTGACTTCCACTGACTAGCAAAGCACAATACAATACAAGTAACTCCCTCTTAGGTCAATAGATATGACTTTGAAATCCACTGATGAATATCTAAGAGCTTCTAACTTTTCATGTGTTCATCCTCATAATACCCCCATTGTACAGATAGGGAATGGTGGAACTGATAGACTAAGTGATTTACCCAAGGTCCCTAGGATGTCTGTGGCAGAGCAGGGTGGTGTCCCTAGTCCTAGGTTTGAAAGTGCTTTAAAGATTCCCTAGTTGGCAGGGAGATCACTAAAACCCGCCACTTTAAATGCACATGCCTGCAAGAGGAGGGGACTGTTTGCTCACTTTGGATATTCTTTTAATTTAGATGCTGTAAAGAGTGTTTAGAGTGGTAAAGAAGAACGCCCTCCTCCCCGAAGCTCTAGAAGTTCTGAATTAGCTGATACTGCAGCACCGGATGTGTGAACATCAGCACATGCGGGGGGGGGGAAGAGGCCCCTTGTAGCACTGAATTATGGATATGTCTACACAGCAGTGTAAACCCAGGGTCTGATCTCCAGCTCAAGTCTAATCCCCCTTGCATCCACACACACATCGCACTAACCCTGGAGTCAGACACAAGGTCGCAGGACTCCAGAGGGGTCAAGTCAGGAGCCAGGTTCAAGCTCTTTTGTTTTGCAGTGGAGAGAGAGCCCCACTGGACTCATGCTCTGGAAATCACCCACAAGCCTACCGGCCAACTTCTTGTCCTCTGGACAGTCAAGGTGGGTGGACAGTCCAGTTTTCCCATAGTGCACCATGAACTCTAGAGCAGCCCCATTTCGGGAAGAAGCTAGAAAGTCTGGGATGGTGGGGGGGATTGGATTCAGATCCACATAATGTGTAGGTGCTGGAGCCTCCGGTTGGTTCCCAGAATTCAGCAGTTCTGAAATTGGGGTTACAAATGGGTGTAGCAGCTTAATCCCAGTTAAACTCTAGTTAACTCTGCTGACTGCATTGCAGAGGGTCTGAAACCTTCACCCCGGTCCCCTGCAGCCCAAGTCCCAACTCTGCTCTGCAATTTTATAGCCCTGCAGCTCAGCCCCAGCATCCTGAGTCAGCTGTCAGGGGCCAGCTGCCCGTGTTTTATTGTAGCACCTTAGAGACCAGCAAAAATATATACACAGTATCATGAGCTTTCTGGGCAACATCCACTTCCTCAGATCTCTCTGCTCCTCTGAGGAAGTGGGAGTTGCCCACGAAAACTCATGATACTATATATATATTTGTTAGTCTCTAAGGGTATGTCTAGACAGCAGAGCTATTTCGGGATACCTCCAGTATCCCAAAACAGCTATTCCATGTCTTTTACATGCGCTTGTTATTTTGAAATATATTTCAAAATAATGAGTGCGCTGAAAGAATTGGGCTTGTTTGGTTTAGAAAAGAGAAGACTGAGAGGGGACATGATAGCAGTTTTTAAGTACCTAAAAGAGTGTTACAAGAAGGAGGGAGAAAAATTATTGTTCTTGGCCTCTGAGGATCAACAAGAAGCAATGGGCTTAAACTGCAGCAAGGGAGGTTTAGGTTGGACATTA
>JANRFK010004824.1:11897397-11910889 GCA_030068395.1 Apalone spinifera
CCCCCCCAGCAGGGTTTGGTTGGGGCTCTCAATGAGCTGGGATGACAGGCCAGGATCCTGGCTCGGGCCATGCCCGGCCATGCAAGGATAACGCTGCCATGAGGGACCCTATATCTTAAACAATGGGCGCGTTTGTCCTGTCCTCTGGGGCCTGGTGCTGTCCTGGCTGGCTAACGGGGGCAGCACTGTCTCTGTGGGCTGGGCATGAATTGCTGGTGCTAGTCCTGTGCCCATGAAATCTCTCTTTGCTCCCAAAGCCAGCCTGGTCCCCTCTCTGCCAGCCCCGCCACCGTAGTACCTGCCCCAGGACTCTCCTGAGGGGCCAGCATGTCCCCGGACATCTGAGCGTGTCAGGCCCAAAAAGGGAGCAGGACGAGATTGTCACAAACAGCCACATGGATTCTAATAGTACATGGATATCGGGACTGAGATTGGGGCCCCTGTTGGACTGGGCCCCATTGCAGACCCCAAATGAGGTTGGGACCCCGTCCTGTTGGGCTGGGCCCTGTGCAGATCCTGATTGAGATCAGCCCCTCCAGAAGGCTGGGCCCTGCACAAACCACGTCTGAGATCGGCCCCACTCCCCTCCCCCCTCATTGGGCCAGGCCCTACAGAGACCCAGTCTGAGAGCGGGGGCTTCCTATTGATCCGGGTCTGTGCAGACACCGCTCCTGACCAAGATCAGGCCCCTAGTTGTGTTGGGTGCTGCACAGACACCCCTGGATCAAGCTTGGGGGCCCCCCTCCTGCTTGGTACTGCTCACACACAGACCCCAACCAAAATCCAGTCCCCCAGGTGTGCCAGGCACAGCGCACACCATCCCCCAAGGCCCCGTCGTCCCTGGCACTGCACTGACGTGGATTTAGGTTCTAAACTATTTAGAACAGGGAAAATCGTTGGCTTTGCCCCCCGCACCATAACAAGATAACAAAGAGTTTGACGCAGGTTGGGAGGGGAAACTGAGGCACAGAACACCACTGGGACTTGCCCAAGATCACCCAGTAGACCAGTGGCAGAGCCAGAACCAGAATCCAGGTATCCCGAGGCCTAGCCCTGATCTCTACTCATTGGACCCATGTTGCCTTTTGCTAAGCCTTGTAGCGGGATTGGCTGTTTTGTAGGACCTCCCCCAACATGTGGGGTTTTGCCGGGATTAGGAATACACAGGCTAAAACGAGGTCCGATTTGGGCTCAGCCTCCAGGGGCATTGCTTCCCTGGGCGGGCAGGTTTGATCTTGCAGCTTGTGCAAGGTTTCGAGCCGCTCTGGATTTCAGGAATGTGATGTGACGTTCAGGATGGCACGTGTATTGGGGGTGTGGGATGTATTTCCTCTGAGCTGGGCACACGCCCAGCTCCTGTTAATGAATAACACTGCCAGAAAAGCAGTTTCACAACCATAAAGGCTGGTCCTGTCCTAATGGGTGGGGCTGTGGGAAGGCAGCCTTGTTCAGTGGTTAGAGCAGGGAGGGTCTGGGAGTTGAGACTTCTTGAGGCTAATCCCTGCATTGACTGATGGTGGAGGTCTAATGGTGGAGGCTAGAGGGGCTGGAAATCAGGACTTCTGGGTTCGTTTCCTGCCTGAGGGTAGGAAGTGTGGTTGAGTGGTTAGACTGCAGAGCTGACAGACAGGGCCTGTAGTTCTATTCCCGGCTCTGCTGCTGACTCAGAATCTCGACCAAGTGAGTCGCTTCTTTCCCATGTGCCTCAGTTTCCCCCTCAGTGACCTGGCAAAAGCACTTCCCTTCTCACAGGCCTGCTGAGGCATAACATGGCCAGAGCTCCAGAGTATCCCAAGGGCTGGGCCCAGCCTGAGTTGTTTTCCTCCCTGGGGAAGGGTCATGTGCTGGGGCCTGTGTGTCTTACCCTCCAGTGGCTCACTCAGCCATGGGCTTGTATGGCAGGACTGATGTTGCCAGGTGCTGTCACTGGCCCTGGCATCTCACCAACTACCTGCTCCTCTCCAGCGTGGCACAAAGGCCCTTCTAGTTGCCCTGCCCACGTGCCAGACCCCAGAAGGCACCAGACTGGCTTAAAAAATCTGCAGGTGTGTGGTGTTTTTTTTTTTTTAAATAAACCCTGGGTTTCTTTTTTATTGGCCGCTCCTGTTGGAGCCTTCAGAGCTCTGGTGCACTCTGGATGCTGCTGAAAAGGAAAGCACCATTCTCGCCCCCTGGGGTAACAATCTTCTCCGTGCTATACATTTTCTGCTCCTGACCCAGCTCTTCCTTCAGGCTACCTCCAGGCTTTGGGGTAGAATGGAGCTAGTGCTTGGTTAGTGCTGACAAGGGTTTATGTCCCTTCTCACCAGATTCTCACTTGGTTTATCTGCAGCGATGCTAAGAGCTTTGCGGCAGGGTGTGTGTTTATGCTCTGTGCTTGCCCGGCGCCTAGTGTCCCGGGGCCCTGAGGCATTGCCACGATGCAAATATTTTGTGAGGCTTTTAATATTTACTCTGTGTGCTCCAGAGCTGGGGCAGCACATGGAAGAGCGAGGCAAGTGTCATGGCAACCAGGCACAGGCCCGATCAATTAACACCCAGGAATCGGACCCCAGAAAGCACCAGACTGGCTGCAAAAATTTGCAGGTTTTGTTTTTTTAAATAAACCCTTTCTTTTTTATTGACCTCTGCTGTTGGAGCCTTCAGGGCTCAGGACAAGCTTTGCACAAAGAGGCAGGAAAGATCAGTGCCAGCCTTAGACTCCTGGTTCCTCAGTTCAGTTGCCTACTCTGCCATGGACTCCCACATAGAACCTTGGGCCAGTCACTTTGCCTGCACCTCAGTTTCTCCCCTCTGTACAATGGGGATAATCATGCTGCCCTGCCTCTCAGAGGGCTGGGAGGATAGATATATGGAAGTGTGTGAAGTGTTTAGATCTGTGATGTCCAACTAGTTCTGAAGCAGTCGCCACTGGAGTGGCGACTTCTATAGTGAACTAGCCACACTGAGCCGGTCAGATAGCCACATGTGGCTAGCGTGTTGGACATCACGAGTTTGGATACTATAGCGATGGGAGGGAGCAGATAAGTACCAGAAAAACAAGGGTTAGAAACGTGGGTTTTCTTAAAGGAAACAGAATCTCACGTGATGCCAGGAGCTGGGGATTGAGTGAACGCCCCAGGTACAGCTGGAGAGCCGGCAGCATCACAGCTAGGAGCGGGGTAGTGAGCAGCACTCGGGCCTGCCTGCCGGACCCTGCTCCAGGCAGACTGGGGTGATGTGGCCCCAGTACCACCGCCTGCCACAGAGAATGTCCCTCGAGCTTGCCCGGAGCCTCGGCAGGGCTCCCTCCGCGCTGCCCCTCCTCCCGCTGCCCTGCCTTCCCGCGGCTGGTGCCACCGGCGTTGCATAGCAACTGACCGCTCGCATTGTCTGTGCGGGCCAGAGGCAGGCGCCTTGGCAACAGCCGGGAGCCCGTCTGAAGTTTCCTTGCAGGCTCAGAGTGGGGATGGGAGGCTTGTTCCCTAGGCCCAGGCAGGGCCCCTTCCCTTGTGTACTGATGCTGCAGGAGGAGAGCAGTGGAATGGTGGGTTGTCTGTCTATGGGGGGAGGCAAGTGGGAAGCATGTACATATATTCCCCCCCTCCCCATACACACACACACACATGATCTTACTCTTTCTCTCTTCCCCTCTCCCTCCCAGCTCCCTGGGTTGTTCCAGACCAGGCCCACTGGCCTCCTACAGTTTGCCAGGGAGGATTTTATTTCCATCCATCTGGGTCAGTTTCTCTCCCATGTTAAAGCCAGGCCAAGCATCTCTGTCAATTAATCATGGAGATTGGCAGAGAAGGGAAAGACAAGCCCTCATGGTGGGTCAGGATGGCAATTACATCTGCCAAGGCTTCAGTAGCCTCTGTGAAAGAGGGCCAGTAGCACCGCAGCTATTATATAGATGGGGAAACTGAGGCACACCCGTGTGTGTGTGGGGGGGGAGAGGAGGGTGACTTTCCCAGAGTCGTCCATCAAAGTTCAGTTTATGGCATAAGCTTGTGCTGCAGTGTTGCAAGCTTTTGCCATTTTAGCACAACTTTTGCAATATTGGGTTAGTTTTTGCTTCAAGTCCCAGCCCTCGGAGACTTACGATCATGTGAGAATTGGAGCTGCAATTTTCTTGTTTAAGGGCGGGTTCTGGCCTCATGATTTTTAAGCCAGTGACTCAATTTTTGTGGGCTGGTTTCTGAACCCCTGGGGCTGGAGAGACGATGTGAATTTCTGTCCAGATAAAGAAAGAGAGAGAGGGCTGTGCTGTCTTGGTGCTGGATGGAGAGCAAGACCACAAATCATTGCACATCTCTGCACTAGAGAGAGAAAGAGAGAATGACACACACCTGGTGCCTTAGTGCAGTGACAGAGGCTGATCCGTGCTCTTTTTGTAACATCGTCATCCTGAATTTCTCTTTATAAGCTACACCACTGGGAATCATGCAGCCTCTTCTAGAGTGGAGCATGGCAGCCAATCATGCAGGATGACGCTTGTGAGGCAGAGTTTCACCTACAGGGGCAAAGGGCCAACGGGTCTCAAGAACTCATGCAGGCCAGACAAGATTTTGGCTTCCAATGTACCACCTATGCTGTATGCCTCTTGGGGCAGGTGCAGTCTGGTCTGTGTTTGTACAGGGCCTAAGGCCATGCCATATGGTCCATGATACGTTACCGTAATGCACTTAATAAATAATGTACAGTGCCCTAGCACCATGAGGTCTGATTCATGACTAGGGCTCCTAGGTGTTATCGTAATACACCTAATAGATAATGTACAGTGCCTAGCACCCTGGGGTCCTGGTTCATGATTTGGCTTGTAGGCGTTACCATAATACAGGTAATAGATAATGTACTGCACCTAGCACCCTGGGGTTCTCCTGGTTTATGACTACAGCTTGTAGGCATTACTATAATACACCTAATAGCCAATGTACAGCATCTAATGCCGTGCCGTCCTGGTCCGTGGGCTTAAGACCATGGGCATCTGATCCATGACTGGGTTTCTAGGTGCTACCGTAATGCAACTAATAAATAATGTACAGTGCCTACTGCCCTGGGATCCTGGTTCATGAATAAGGCTCTTAGGTATTACTGTAATACACCTAATAGATAATGTACAGCATCTAGTCCCATGCTCTCCTGGGCCTAGGACTGTAGAGGTCATGGGCGTCTCAGTGCTACCGTAATACTCATCATAACATAGAGCACCTAGCAACATAGGGGTCCTGGTCTGTGACTGGGCTCCTAGGTGCTACCATAATACAAATAATACATCGCCTGCTGTACTTGGGGCTCCACTGGTCCATGGGCTGCCCAATCACAGATACCAACCCTATCCCACAGAGCCCGTGAGTGAGGCAGATAAAGGGTGGGGAGAGGAAGGTTGAATCGCTGTTTGGCTGCTGGGAGACCGAGACCCAGCAAGATCCTGTGACTTCCCCAGGGAGCATCCATGGCAAAGTCTTGAACCTAGATCTCCTGATCAGTAACCCAGTGCTAGACTCTCAAACAATCTGCTTAGCAGCCCTAAGCCATCCCCTGCCTGTCTGGAGTGGAACCCCATGGAAGCTGCCGTGTGTGTTGGGCACTGGGGTCCCCCAAACTCCTGCACGGAGCTTGGCTTGCGTGGTGTGACCTGTCCCACTGTACGCCCCTCCCCGCACAGGGCAGCAAGGAGCGCTACCACTGGCAGGCGCAGAATGTCAAGCACAGCGGGGTGGACGACATGGTGCTGCTGGCCAAGATCAACGAGGACGCCATCGTGGAGAACCTCAAGAAGCGCTTCCTGGACGACTACATCTTCGTATCCTTCCTGGGCTGGGCCGAAGGCAGGGAGGGTGACACCGGGAACTCTGGGGGGGGGGTTGGAGGATGTGGCAGGGCAGGAGGGAAACTCCGATTGCTCCCTGGCCCCAAAGAACAGCAGTTTGCAAAACCCAATGGGGATCACGAGAAAAGGGATGAGGGCAGCCCCAAAATTTCCAGGGTCCCAGGACTGTCAGGTTCTGGGTTGGTCCATTGCCAGAATAACAATCTAGGCACGAGCAAGATGCTTTTAACTATCACACCAGCATCGTGACGGACTGTTAGTGTAATTCGTATGTCCGTAGTGGTCTCACTGAGATCAGAGCCCTAGGCAGTAGAGTGAGAGACAGTCCCTGTCCCAGAGAGCTCTTAGTTTGAATAGTCAAGTCAGACAAAAAGGTGGGGAGGGGAAACTGAGGCATAGAGAGGGGCCATGGCTTGCCTAGGGTTATCCAACAGGGCTTCAAAGTCAGGAATACAACCCAGGCATCCAGCATGCCAAGCAAATGGCCTAATCACTAGTCTATGCTACCTTTCTGGAGAAAAGGCACCAGATTCAATATTTCATTCAGCAAATCCCCTAATTAGAGCTGGTTGGAAAACAGATTTTCTGTTTCACGGGTTTGTTTCATCTCGAATCGTGACGAAAAGCCAAAATAAAAAATAGATACATTGCAAAATGTAATTCTGAAAAAAAATCATGGGGGAGGGGGCAATGAAAACGTTTCATTTGGATCCTTTTACTTTTTAATTTTTCAAGATACAATCG
Source organism: Apalone spinifera (assembly GCA_030068395.1). Lineage (NCBI taxonomy): Eukaryota > Metazoa > Chordata > Testudines > Trionychidae > Apalone > Apalone spinifera. Next base: position 11,903,954 of record JANRFK010004824.1, read on the forward strand.
AGTAAATTCAAAACCAGCCATCATTCTGGAATGAAAAATTAGAACTTTCCCAAAAATGGCCAAAGGAGGTGATTTGAGATTTTTTAAACGTTTTCTAATTGTTTTCACAACATGTAATCAAAATTGAGACAATTGCAAAAAACCCTTCAGTTTTGACTAAATAGTATTTTCCGATTGAAAACGGGTTAAGAACTTTCCATTCACCTCTACCCCTTATCTCTGCCTGGAGCCAGGTCTCTCTGTAGCCCCCTTCCTGCTGGATACCTGGAGAGCAGTGTTCTCTGTAAGTTGAATGATGGGCAGCCACCCAAGAGAGATTCAAATGCCACCCAGCTGATTGGCAAAGTACCCACAGCTGGCAGTGTGTGTTTCTACTGGTGGTGCACAGACACACATGACTTGGTGCATGCAACAAAATTTATTCTGCACAGGGATGGAAAAGATTAGAGGGAAAACATCATGTTAGGATCAGTGAAAATGTTTCATTTGGGTCCTTTTATTTTTGTAATATTTTAAGATGCAATAGAGTAAATTTCAAATGTATTTTCCACTGTGCCACAAGCACACAGCACGGCCCTTTAAATTAGAGATGTTAACATTTGGATAAATAGGTAACCGTTGAAAATCTCAGTAGTTACGCCCTGCGGGCTCCGCAGCATAATGCTTAAATAAGCTTTATACTGCGGAGCCCTCAGCGTAGCCTCCCTGGGGCTGCCAACTCTGCTCCTCGGGTGCTGGCTGAGTGTAATCGGCACCATTAACCGATAAGCATCAGCGGATCGGTTAAACGGTTAGTCGATTACACTCAAACAACCCTACTTTAAATACAGGGTTGTTTGAGTGTATTTATCTGGGGTGGGCAGCTCTGGGTCAGGCTCTGAGGAACATCTGTGTCGCCTTGCATTCTTTTCTATTGCTTCTTTCACATCCTGCTGTCTCCAGTCGATCCTTATCTCGGAAACCCCAGACGTACATCGGGCCGGTCCTCATCTCCGTCAACCCTTTCAAACAGCTGCCGTACTTCACGGATCGCGAGATTGACATGTACCAGGGAGCCGTGAGTCATGGCGCGTGGGGGAAGAGGGGCAGTCACGCTATGGGGCAACGGCCTCCGAAACACCCTGCTGGGGATTCCCAAGTCTGCTGTGCCCCTCACCCCACAGCAGGAGCCATCGAGTGTCTCTAGGCAGGGTAGTTATCCGATAGCAAGGGGTGGAGGACACACGGATATGATTCAGATTGTGGAGAGGGCATGAGCCATTCAGCAACAGGCTGGCTTCTTCCTGAACAGGGCGTCTCTGTCCTGTTATCCAAACCTTTGCCTTGCCAACATCCTATCCTTGTCCCCCAGCATGAGTGTAGCCTGTATCTCATACTAGGGGATGAGAGGGAGAGGGGTCTGTGGCAGTTTGGGTAATAGGGTGTCAGATAAACAGGTATATAGTGTACGCACCATTTAGGAAACCACTGCTGGGTCCATTTCTGAGGCCCACACTTCCGGTGGGTGTTGGCAAACAGAGAAAGCTTAAATGGGAGCTAGAAGAACTATTCGGTATCTCCCTAGAGAGGGTGATTTAAGCTGTTTAGTTTACCAAGGAGAGGGCCGAGGGGACGGGTAAGAAGTTACAGTGGGGCGAGATTTCTGGTAGGAGATGGCTCTTCAGCAGTCAAAGGCAGAACCAGAGCCAGTAGTTAGCTGGAAGCAACGTTCCCTCTAATTTTTTCCATTCATGTGCAGAATAAATATTTTGTGTGTGCACCAAGGCATATGTGGATGTGCACCAGCAGGAGAAACTAGGGATAAGAACATAACATAAGAATGGCCGTACTGGGTCAGACCAAAGGTCCATCTTGCCCAGTATCCTGTCTGCCGACAGTGGCCAGCACCAGGTGCCCCAGAGAGGGTGGACCGAAGACAATGATCAAGCGATTTGTCTCCTGCCATCCCTCTCCAGCCTCTGACAAACAGAGGCCAAGGACACCATTTAATCCCCTGGCTAATAGCCTTTTATGGACCTAACCTCCATGAAATTATCTAGCTTCTCTTTAATGTCAAATCCTGAGTAATTAACCAGTTAAATGTTAAGTTTAACTGGTCAACTCAGTGGGTCCCAACCTTTTCAAGCATACAGACCCCCTTTTCAATCTATTAAAATTTCCTCTCTGGGGGAGGAAAGAAAAAAGGAGAGAGAAAAATAAAGGACTTTTAAACTTTCTACGGACCCCCTGCAGTACCATCAAGGACCACCAGGGGGCTGAAGACCACAGTTGGGAGCCACTGGGTGAACTGATTGAATGGGGATGGGCGCAGGGGCTGGAGTGGCAGACGGGCGCGAGTGGAGGGCTGTTATCCGTTCACGTCCGTCGTAGAAACACCTGCTGTCGACTCTGCCGATCGGCTGGGTGGCATTTGAACCGCCTCCGTGCTCAGCTTATAGGGATCAGTGGCTGGAAGCTACTGAAGCTAGACTGATTCGGACGAGGAATAAGGTTTTTAGCAGCGCAGGGCAGTTACCCCTTGGAACAATTTACCAAGGGTCGTGGTGGATTTTCCATGGGTTGTAGTCATGGAATCAAGGCTGGCTGTTTTTTCCTAAAAGCTCTGCTCTAGCTCAAGCACCCGATATGGGTTGGAGGTAGGAACCTTCTGGTGAGGTTCTCTGGCCTGGGCTACAGAGGCCGTCAAAGTAGATGATCAGATAGGGCCTTTCTGACCTTCATATGACGCTCCATCCCCTGCACCTCTCCTCTGAGCCGGTGAAGAGGATTTGCTCTTGGATTCTGCCTCTTAGCTGGTCCAGACGGCTCATTGGCTAACGGCAGAGCTGTGGGCTTCTGTATCCCAAGGGCCACATCCTCCCTGGGCATTGTTACAAGAACAGGCAGCAACTTTAATCCGCCAATCTCTCCGTGCTTTGCAGAGGTGGGCTGGTATTGTTCCAGCGGGGGAGCCACAGGGCAGAGAGGAGAGGGGACCTGCTCTTGCTGGGGGGGAGGGAGACTGTGTTCCCCCTTCGTCTGAAGCCTCCAGTGATGGACTAGAGCAGTATTTCCCAATTTTATTTGGCCACAGAACCCTTTTAAACTCAAAAGAATTTTGAGGAACCCCTTATATACGGAGCTGAAAAAGTAGACCACAAATAAGTAAGGATAATAATAAACAAATGCTAAACAAGGTCATGAGATCAACATGTAGTTTAATTGCACATATTTAAAAAATTCATAAATACTTAAATATTAATTATTTTTTAAATCATAAAATGTTATTGTAATGGAACTTTCTTGCGGAGCCCTGGGGTTCCATGGAACATCATTTGGGAAACACTGGACTAGAGGGATCCTGAATTAGATGGTCCATTGGGTTGTTGCTCCCTGGCTCCTCGCAGGTCTGTAGCAGAGTGGGGCCAGCTCCCTGAATGGGAGGGAGCCCAGGGCCACACAGTGGTGGTGTTCCCTGGAGCAGGCTGCCGGCAGATCCCCGGGCATGTGCTGAGCAAGAACATTGGTTAAGCTAAAGAAGGGTTTGGCTGTCGTTTGGAGGTTTCCCTGTCTGTGCCCAGCACAGGAGGGGTTGCAGCCATCAGGTAATCCGCAAGGAGCAGTGGGAGTGACTCCTAGCAGGGAAAGTCTCCTGCCCCTGGGAGGGGAAGAGAATTTCTGAGGCCACTGAGTCACCTGGATAGGAATTCTCTCCTCCAGTGTGTCAGCTGGGAGCCGCGCCCTGCTGCTGGGACGCCAAAGGGGCGTGTGCAATTTTGCACCCTGCTCCTGATGGGTCTGTGCCTGCAGCACATCGCCCCGCCCCATGGGAGCTGCCTTGCTCTCAGCCTGCCCTCTCGTGGCTGGTGCAGGGACCTTCCTTGCTTGGGGTCCTTGCAACAATCCAAACTGGCGCCCGGGTGCTCTGATTTCTTTGCTGTTTCAGCCTCAGGCGTGGATGTTCTCTGCCATTCCCGATCGCCTGCCTGATGTCCCAGCAGCCTTGTCACTGTCCTAAGAGCCGCTTCGATCTGGGCTCCATTGCAGCAGTGTTCATAGTAGGGAACCAGGGTGCCGGTAGAGGCAGCGTGCCGAGCGCCCATCACACTCCTGATGTGCCGGCGTCTCCTCTCCAGAAGATCAACTCGGGGCTCAAGATCTGTGGGCAGATCCATGGCGGGAGCTACCCCCCGGTGTAGCCGTGGGGGCTGGGAGACGGACGGCTAAGCAGTAGCTTTGCAAGAGGCCCAGGGAGAGCTGGTTAGATCAGTCCACTAGTTCCCATCCAGGCTGCCTCCAGGGACACAGGGCTCTAGGCTGGCATGGGGACGTGCTGGGAGGCTGACACAGACTGGGCAGTCTGGGATCTCTTCCCCACTCTGCCGCTAACCTGGCACCAGTCATTTCACTGCCCCGTGCCTCAGTTTCCCCATCTGTGTAATAGGGCTGCTGCTGATCTACCATCCCTGCAAAGGTTAGTTAATGTCTGTTCCTTGGGTGGAAGACGAGGGGTTAAGGTGATTGGGAGAGACCTCGCCCTCTGCCCCCTAAGTCCTGTGTCATTTTGAGGTCACTGTCCCCTAAACACTTAGCACATGTTTGCCAAGCACTCACCAGAGCAGGTGGAAAGATGGGCTGCAGAGGCCCCTGGAGCTGTGAGCATTGTGGGGCAGCAACTGGCTGCCCTGCATTTGTGCAGCCCTCACTGCAACGGGGATCTCTGAATGGGGCCCCCTACTGCAGCCCGAGACAAATAACTGAGAGCTGAGGTCTCCTCTGGCTTGGATCAGCAGCGTGATGAGTTGTACAGGGTCCCAGCCTAGCCCCCTCTCTTCCCCTGCCACCTCCCCGTGTGCAATGTCCTGTGCGGCAGATTAATTGAGTCTCCTGCTGGTGCGTTGATTGCAGGCTCAGTACGAGAACCCGCCCCACATCTATGCCCTGGCTGATAACATGTACCGCAACATGCTGATTGACGGGGAGAACCAGTGCGTCATCATCAGGTAGGGCAGAAGGGGCAAGAAGGAGAGTGGGAGGGGGCAGAGGCAAGATCCACATCAGGGCATGTGCCAAGTTCTAGTTCTAAGACCTCTCCAGGTGCCCGAGTGGCACACTGTGGGTGGCAGGGCAGTGTGGCTCTGTGTCTAGCTGGTCTTTGCCCTCTAGCACTGTGATTGATGTTGCTGGGAGAGCCCCTCCCTCACCCTCTCCCATGACAACCTAGTGTCATCCTGTACATTTTATTGATGGGGAAACTGAGGCACAGTCCTGCAGTCTCCGGTGCCAACCCCAGCAGGGTGAGGATGGACATTGTGCTGGGGCAGGCCCCAAAATCCACTATCCTCTCCACATTTTGGGGAGAGCCTCTGTTTCTGGCTAATTACCAGAATACCTGAGCACCGCCCAATCATTACCATATTTATCCTAGTAGCTCCCCTCCCAATCATTACCATATTTATCCTAGTAGCTCCCTCCCAATTATTACCATATGTAGCCTAGTTGCTTCCCCCCCATGGGGCAGAGCTGGTCCCCCAAAGCTACAGATGGGGAACTGAGAGGCTAAGGAACTAATGGAGCAGAGAGCTGAAGTTCAAGACAGGTGCCCTGACCACTGGGCCACCCTGCCTGCCTTAAAACAGAGTCTTTCTTTATCTACCATCAAGACAGGAAAATGTAAATGCAACCAACCCGCTTTCTCCCCCGGTTCCAGCATTCTGCCCTCCAGAAAAGGCTGGGCTAAGGTGGGATGTCCTCCATGGTGGGGTGAGAAGACAGCATTCTCCCTTCTGTCTTGTAGTGGGGAAAGCGGCGCTGGCAAGACCGTTGCGGCCAAGTACATCATGAGCTACGTCTCCAAGGTGTCCGGCGGGGGCCCCAAAGTGCAGGTACCGGGGCAGAGCAGGGGACTGGGCAGACTGGAATGGTTGGGTTGGAGCTGACGGCCTCATCTAATGAACACCCTGCTTCCCCCAGCACGTCAAGGACATCATCCTGAAATCCAACCCGCTCCTGGAGGCCTTTGGGAATGCCAAGACCGTGCGCAACAACAACTCCAGCCGCTTTGTGAGTGCCCTGGTTTCCCGTCCCGTTCCTTCTGGCCAGGGTGCTCAGCAGTGCCCAGCAGAGCCTGGCAACCAGCCTGCCCCCTGCCAGCCGGCCATCGCTGAGGGCTTCATAGCCATGAACCAACTCAGCCTCTCTGCCCTCCCTGCAGCTTACTCCCATTAGCCGCACTTTGTTGATGGGGAAACCGAGGCACAGAGCAAGGACGGGGCCAGTTGTAACACGTCAGTGGCAGAGCTGGGAGTAGAGCTCAAATGTCCAGGTTCCCAGGTTCCTTCTGCCAAAGCCGCTAGACCCATCTCTGCTACCAAAGCTGGGGAATAGAACTCAGGAGTCCTGGCTCAAAAATCCTGCCTGCTCTAACCACTAGCCCCCCACTGCTCACCTGGAGCTGGGAATAGAACCCAGGAGTCTTGGCTCAAAAAATACTGCCTGCTCTAACCACTAGCCCCCCACTGTCCATCTGGAGCTGGGAATAGAACCCAGGAGTTCTGGCTCCCAGGAGTGGGGATACTCCGGGGGTGGAGTCTCAGCTTCTGGGACCTGGCCCCATGGTCAGACTCACCTGGCCTCCCCTCCCATCCCAGGGCAAGTACTTCGAGATCCAGTTCAGCCGGGGCGGGGAGCCGGACGGAGGCAAGATCTCCAACTTCCTGCTGGAGAAGTCGCGGGTGGTGAGCCAGAACTCCGGCGAGAGGAGCTTCCACGTCTACTACCAGGTGTGTGAGGTCCTGGGATGGAGGACAGGGTCTGTGCTGGGGCCCCCTGCCGGCACGTAACCCCTCCCCCCATGCTGTCTTCACTCTCTGCCCAGCTGCTGGAGGGCGCCTCCCCGGAACAGCGGGAGAACCTGGGCATCACCAGCCCGGACTATTATTATTACCTCAACCAGTC
>JANRFK010004824.1:11916701-11927580 GCA_030068395.1 Apalone spinifera
TCCTGTGCTACATGTGCTGGAGGTGGTCCACGAAAATGTTTTGATTGGCCTGGTGGTCTGTGGACTGAAACAAGTTGAGAACCGCTGCCCTACAGGTAGTAGGATGGTGGGAAAAGTTCTTAGAGGGGGTTATTTTTACTTCTGGTCATGTGTCCATCTTGACCCCGAGAGTCAGGGACAGTAAACAGAGCTCAACAAAAATCCTTGGTGTTCCCCATAAAAAATAAATTGTTTGGTGTTCCTTGGTCTTCAAAAGTTTAAGAAACACTGCGCTAGAGGAACACTGCTGTGTAGGAAACTCATCCCTGAAATGACCCAAGCGAATGGTTTCAGGGTTAAGTTCAGCTGTTTAAATTGGCCTCTCTTCCATAGCTGGAGGGGCAGCTGGTGTACTGTGCTTTTTACTTTACCCAGCAGAGATCTGGCTCCTGCAGGGAGGTGTCCCCTACTTTCCCAGGTAGCTAAACAACATTTGGAAGATTCAGATACTCCGAAACCCCTAGGTAAATAGTGGAATGAGTTCTTCCTTCAAACAAAGGCAACTGCAAGTGGGTGACAGAACTGGGCTGGTTCGGTAACAGAAAAGCTACATGTCCCTGGCACTAGAAGTACCTACATTGAAGCCTGTGATGGGAAATGAACACTGTTAGCTGGGGCAGAATTGGTTTGTTGTTCTAAAAGCAGCATTGTTCTTACCACCCTATTTCTCCTTTGTCGAGCCCGCAGGGAATTTTCATGCCTGTTTGCTCAGAAGGGTCTAGTCCCTGGGCTGCAATCTAGATTGAAAACCCCTCTGCTTAAGAGAACAGTTTGGCTACTTCTACACTGCAGGCTTCTTGCACAAGAACTGTTTTGCGCAAGAGTTCTTGTGCAAAGGTTCTTGCACAAGAGTGTGTCCATACTGCCATGTGCTTTTGCACAAGAGCGTCCATGGCAGTGTGGACGCTCTCTTGCACGCTCTGATGGCCATTTTAGCCATAGGGGTTTCTTGTGCAAGAAATCCATGTTGCCCATCCACATTGCCTTCTTGTGCAAGAGCTCTTGTGCAAAAAGGCTTATTCCTCGGGGGGAGAGGAATAACTCTTCCGCAAGAAGCCCTCTCTTCCAACACTGTGCTGTAAATTTACTTACGCAAGAACGCACGTGCAGTGTAGACACTCTGAAAGTTTTTGCGCAAGAACAGGTGTTCTTGTGCAAAAAGCCTGCAGGATAGACGTAGCCTTTAACTTTCCTAACCCCGCTACTTGTATAAAGGACACTTTAATCAGCTCGGTCCCAGACAGTCTAAATCCTCCACTTTTGTGTTTTGTTTTTCTTAACAACAACAAAAAAAACCCCTGAGCACAGCAGCTTGAATAGTTCTGGTATCTCCTTCTTGGTAATAAACTGCTGAATTTAAAGCAACCTGCACCACCTTTTTATCCTGCCCATCTTTCTGGGATCATGTTTATCTAAATCGCCCCATCCCTTAGCCTATGAAACTGATGTGGAGACAATGCAAATGCCACATACCTAGGTTAAAGGGGGAAAATGCCATAACTGCTCCCTAGCTGGCTATATGCCAGTAGTTCAAATTCACTTTTAACTAGACTAACATTAGCACAGAGGGAACACTGGCCTTCATAGCAAGCTGTTGTGCTGGCTCTTAAGCCCCCCCTCCCTTCCCTCTCCCACACACTTCCTTGTATTCAAAGTTCATCCCTCCCTTTTAATCCTGCAGCCTGTACAAAAAGATGCAATTTTTAACCTTTATTGCCAGGCAAATATGACTTTTGCAGGGTTACCACGTTCCCATCAGACAACACCCCATCAGGTTTTGCATAGTGAGGTAAGACACCCCCTCCTCCCCACCTTAATACAACACAAACCGAGCCCCTTTGGCAGTGAGTGATTTTGGACCCAGGCCACATGACATACACCAGGCGCCAGAAGGACAGGGAAGTAACCACATTTGTACCCAGCCTTGAACCAGGCCCCAAAACCAGCTCCACTGAACCGTCTCTACTTAAAGCCATGCAAACCATTTAATTAACACAATGTACAGCAGAAGTTTAACCACTAAAAGTTTTAATTGCATTATTACTACAAGAATAAAGAATACCTGAGAGCCTTTTGCAGTGCCCACACTTTTAATGTAGCATAATCTGTTCACAAACCCCCTCTAAAAACAAAATGCAGAATCTCACTTTTTATTTCATTTTATTTTTTTTTTACACAGAAGTCAATCTAAAGGCACTGAAGTGCATGGGAAATAAAATCACCAAAGATTACAAAGCAATTTGTTCTTCCTCTCTAAAACTGTAGAAATTGTAGGTTTGTCTATATTTTGAACAGCATTTACACTTTCACAGCCCCAAGCTAACACATTTTTAAAAAGTGTAGGTTATTGGGGGAGGGAGGAAACAATTAAGACAAAGCGAAAAACAGGACATTTTAAAAAATGTAGTTACCTTCATTTCAGCTTGGTTACTCTCACTAGGTGGAACTTAGAGTTCCCACTGCACGACAGCTGCACACCATGTTGGAAGGCAGGTTGTAACAAACATTGGGAATACTCGCTTGCAAATTTATACAAACAGTAAAAAGTATGGGTTTTTTTTTCAAAACCTCAAATGCTGCTGCTTAACATTCAGGTGGATCCAGAAAATTGTTTACTATGAACGCAACAACCAACCGCGTTTGTTCCTTTCAACCAAACCATCTTCGGAGGGGGGAAGTGTTATCCCAGTGAACTTAAGAACAGCAAAGTTTTCTAAACAAGAAAAAATAAATCACAACAGTAGCTTTTTTTTTTTAGTGTATGTTACAGAACTTTTTACACACAGTTATTCACCATTAAAAAAAAACAAACCCAAAGTTAAGTTACCAAAAAAGAATTACTCACACAACACCCTAACTGAAGCCAAAGCAACAAACAAAAGAAGAAATATTTTTTTCCAAACTTGATTTAGGGTTGTAGCCCTTTTCACAATTTTGAACTCCTTGTGGGTGCTGCTGCAATACGGGCAGCCCCAAGCTGCTATTAAAATGCTTCTGAGCCCTTAACTTGGCTGTAACATTGGTCATGCAGTGAAGGAATGCATTATCCGTGGGGGAGGGGAGCAGTGTTACACTGGCAGATAAGGGGAGCGGAGGGGAAGATGAAAGCTGAACACAAAGGGTCAGTTTCAGGGCAGTGCTTGTTCTAATCAATGGACATGACCCGGTGGGGTTTTTCCTGCCATTCCTCTTGGATGGAGGCCCTGCAAGTTTGCAGTGCTAGCTGTCGTTGGGTGTGCGCTGGTATTGTGGGTAGAGCTGCAGCCAAGGCGTATAGGTGGGGAATGAACGCATTTGGGTCAGTCTAAGAACTGAATTCTGCATAATTTTTTTAAAAGATGGTTTAGTTTCCCCCTCTGCTTCTAATGAAGCCAGCTCGCTTACCACTCTCCCCCCCCCCCCCCATTATTTACAACCAGCTGGGAGCTTAGGGATGGGGGAGGTTGGAAACCCTTGGCAGAAGTTAACAGACTGTTCCCAACTTCCTTACAGCCAAGATCCAAGTTCTCTCAGCAGCCCCAAGCCAGGAAATGGGAGTCAATGCTCCCCTCTTCTGTTACCAAAGATCCTCTTGCCTCATCATTGCTTAGCCTGGGAGAGGGATAGCACAGTGGTTTGAGCATTGGCCTGCTAAACTGAGGGTTGTGAGTTCAATCCGGGGGGTGGTATTTAGGGATCTGGGGCAAATCTGTCAGGGATGGTACTTGGTCCTGCCATGAGGGCAGGGGACTGGACTTTGATGACCTCTCAAGGTCCCTTCCAGCTCTATGAGATTAGTATATCTCCATATATACACAAACCATTTCAAAGCAGCAACACTGAGCAGGGCCTAGGGGTTCCACCTCATCCTACAACTAAGATTAAAGCCCAGCCCTCAACCAGTAAGACCTGGGGGAAAGGGGAACTTGGATGCATTGTTTGTTCACCATGCTGCCCTCCTCCAAAAAAAGCCCTGCAACAAAAGCTGGTTTTGGTTAACTGTTCTCTGACCCTCACAAGCTGTGAAGAGATTTCATATTTGTGGGTAACTTGGTTCATTTTTTCTTTTTTTGGTAAAGAGAGAAGAGTTCACAAGCAGAGACTGTTACAAGTACTAGCAAGGGGGTGAGGGATTTAGGACTGGACTAATCACTGGTCTGTGAGTTAGAGGGATTGCCATGGGAAACAGGCAAAGATCAAATGAAGCAGTTTCTGGCTTCTCAGACACCCTTTATATGGTACATGTAGAGTTAACTGCACTGCCTTGACTCAGTCCATTTCCCTGTCAGCCCTCACTTCCTGAGGCTACCAATTTCATCTCTCACTCACACACACACACACACACACACACACACACACACACACACACACACACCCACACACACCCCGAGTTGTGAGGTTCTGTTCATCACCTACAGCTCAACAGCCAAATGTTTCCTTTGAAATCCAGGCCCCGTGCAGCTGTCCACCCTGTACATGGATTTCAGTCCGGAAAGAGCACAAAATCCAGAATCGGTTTAAGTTAGTGCAAGAGAACCTGTGAAGAGGATTCAAAACAGGGGTCCCCCTTATGCACATGCATTCAGTGGAGGAACTGAGTGAGTGAACCAACCAAGGAAACGCAGATCGATGCTGTCAGTTAAGATACCAGGCAACTAACTCAGAGCCAGGCCAAGATTTCTTCCCGGAGCTCCAGATAAAAATACAAAAGAAGCAACATTTAAGAGAAAAAAAAAAAAAAGTTGGATCCTGCTGTGATCACCTTAGAGTAACAAATTCCCAGCCAGTTCCCTGTCCTGGGAGATGGCTGGTGGCTTCCCCAACCTGTCCCCACTTCAGCACTCCCGGACAGAGCCTCCTTTCGGACAGGTCTGAATGTGGCACAAGCAGACTCGCAGGGAGCACGGGAAGCGCCCATCAGAAAGAGCAGACACAGGGCTCGGGAAAGGTGCCAATTAAGCAGCTGAGCCTGCATGCAACATCTGCCCTCTGAGCTGGGGAGAGCGATCCCTGGGCTACAGACAATGTCCCTGCTGGGTCGGAATGACCAACTGCCTTGTTCCAATGCAGGGAAGCCACCGCCCCGACCGGCCGGGCCCGGTGGCAGCATTCCGAGCGGCGTACCAACCGTTTGCTTCCCGTGTAGTCTCAGAGCCCCACTAGACCCCCGACTCCTGCCCTCGCTGAGCTGTTGCTTCCCGACACTGTAAACCGGGCAACTCCTGCCCCCCAACCTGAGACCCACACTGGGCTCAGCTGAGCAACCAGCCGAGAGAAGCCAAGGAGCAGATCTGTCCGACATGCCTCTAAGCTCTCGTTTCTCGTCACAGCTTCTGTATCCAACCTACTTGTATTAAAACGGTGGGGGGGGGAAAGGGGTGCGCCCGCTGGGAGACTGCCAAGAGCTCTGCGCAGAGATTATATACACGCGCTGCCCTCTTGCTCGCCCCTAGTTCTCGGGGCTCACGTTCTGCCTGGCTCGGATGAAGGCCATGCCGTGGGTGCGGAAGTGCGTCTTCAGGTTGAGCTGGGTGTCGAAGCACTTCCCGCACACCTTGCACGCGAGTTTGCCATCGGCGGGGCGCGGGGCCCCTCCCTCGTGGTCGCTGCGAGGGCTGGGCTCCTCCAGTTCCCCCGCCCCCTTCTTTTTCTTGTGGGTGATGAAGCGGTGGCGGTTGAGGGAGACCTGGGAGGTGAAGCACAGGCCGCACTCGCGGCACTGGTGGGAGCTTTCGTCTGTCCTATGCTGGGGGATGTGCTCCTGGAACTCGGCCGCGCTGCAGGCAATGTAGCCGCACTTGCGGCAGCGGAAGGGGGCTTTCCGGTCGGCCTTGGGGGTCTTGGAAGGCGGCGTGGTGCTGTCCGGCTCCTCGCTGCACGAATCGCCGTCGTCCGAGGACAACTTCCGCTTCCTGCTGGACACCTGCAAGGAGGAGTTTGGAGAGCTTGACCCTCAGCGCGGGAACCTGCTGGGTGTTTGAACTGGCGGTGCCAGACTGAGGCAATGAACGTGTACCTCCCCCGCCTCGCCGCCGGGGACACGCAGCTCAGACAAGATGCTTCTTCGGCTCCCTCCTACCCATGCGGTCTCTGGTTGGATGAAAATCCCAACACGATTGGCCAGCTCTGGCAGCCTTCTCGACCCCTGCCTCCTCCACTCCTTGGCCTAACTCCGTTCCCCCTGCAGCCTCCGCTAAACCGCTCCGGAGCTCCCCTCTAGTCCCTGTGCCTCCCCAGCCAGCCAAAGGTCAGGGAGCTGCGCAGGGTGGCGCTGGCAAGTCATGTGGGGCCAGGCCAAAGGTAAAGGCCCTGGCAGGAAGTTTAAAAGGGAGTAGCCCTCCTGCTCGCTGAAGTTTCCAAATCTTGGCTCAATGATATTCTACCTTCCTAATCCCCCCCCACCCCGCTGGAGACGAGATTCTTACCTTCCTGCCCTGCCCTATTGCACTTCGTTGCTGTGGGTGGTTCTAATGGCCGCTAGGTTCCCCCCAAGAGGTGGCTGCTTTGTTTGTAAGTTATTTGAACCCCTCCAGACCCCCCTTTCTCATAGCCGCGCTCGCCCGACTTTGCCGCCATCGGCCCCGTACCTGCAAGTTTCCGGACCCCATGCGGGCAATGACAACCTCTTGGCTCTTGGTCTGGTCGGTCACCTTGATCCCGTGCCGCACCTGAATGTGCTTCTCCAGGATCAGCCGGCTGCTGAAGGTGCGCTTGCCTTCGGTGCAGTACCTGGGAAGGACCCGAGTCAGGGAGGCAACGAGGCTCCCCCAGGCACCTCGCAAAGAACGACCCCTAGACCTGCCCTACTGCTTCCATCTCAAGGTGATCTGCAGGCGCCAAGCCCCCTCCGCCGGGGAAAGCAGCTCGGAGAGATGACAAGACCGGTGGAGCTCACCCAGGAAGTCAGTGGCAGAACCAGGCCCAGGAGCCGGGAGCCCCAGGACCCTGTTTTAAGCACTACAGCAACTTACTGCCCAACAGCAGGGCAGGCAACTCAGGAGCCTGCCCCCTGATCTGACCCCTAGATTTACTCTCCCTTCTAGAGCTGAGAATAGAACCCAGGAGGTCCAGCCCCTTGCCTCCCCATAGCTTGGGCAGCCCTCCAGACTGCACCAACGCCTCCCCCTGAGCTTCGGGTGGAAGCGAGAAGGAGCTGGATCCCTTTCACCCCCCAAACCAGAAGAAGAGGCTGCTGGGTACCGGCAGGGATAGACTCGCTTGATTCCCTCGTGGTTCACTCGTACGTGTCTCCGGAGGCTGGGGGCGGAGCAAAATGAACGCTCGCACAGACGGCACGGGAACTTTTTCACCGACTGGAAGAAGCAAGGGGGGGGGGGGAACTGAGGCACTGAGGAGCTCCTTGTCCTGGTTGCATCCCCAGCTAGACCAGGGAACGCCCTGCAGCAGCCAGCACATGACCCGCAGGGAGATTTAGTATAGCTCCCCACAGTGACGGGCCGATAAAGGGCATAGCCTGGGAGGGTGTACGATGGCCTCTCCTACTCATCTGAACGGGTAACGCCACCTGCCCTGCCACTGCGTCAGTGGACAGACAGCCCCTTCTCCCTCTGCATGGGACTTTTAATGGATGGATAAACTGAGGCACGAGAACTAGTTGCTTGCTAAGGTGACAGAATCAGGAACAGAACCCGAAAAAGACCCCAGAGGACCCTTGGGCTGTAACCATTAGAGCACAGCACCCTCCCGCAGCCAGGAACAGACCCCAGGAATCCCAATCCCCAGCCGCTGCTTGGCGCAATGTACGAAATGCTGCCTTCCCCACGGCCTCGGCATTTCCACAGGGCCAGGTTCCCACTGCGTAACCTCCAGCAGCTCCGGGATTCCTTCTCACCTTCCCATGGTCCTTCTTCATGTGGGAGACGTACTCGTCCCTCTCCGGGAACCAGGAGTGGCACATCCCGCACGTCCAGCCGCTGCTCTTCGACTTGCTCGCGTCCGTCTTGCGCTGGAAGCGGGCCCGCTTCGTCTTGCGCAGCTCCGGGGAGCTGGGCGGCTCGTCTTCCTCTGAGGACGAGGACGAGGACGAGGACAGCTTGGAGACGGGGGCTTCGACGGGCTCCTCCTTGGGGATGAGCAATGTGGCCGGCTTCTTCACGAGGTCCTCCTTGGGCTTCTGCGGCTGGTGAGTGTTCTGTAAAGCACAGACTGGGGCATCAGCCTAGCCAGGCTCAGATCTGGCCTCCAGCAGCAGCCCCTGCCTGGCAGGGCTCCCGCAAATCAGTCGCGCCCCAGAACCTGGAGGTGATCAGCTTGCACCTGGAAGCCTGAGACAATCTATCGCCCTGCCCAGACAGAGAGGAGTCGCTACACTCTGGGATTAGGGAGGTAAAATCCTGTTTAACTAGTTAACCATTAAACATTAAATGTAACCGGTAAACTGATTACACGGGGTGGGGGTGCTTTCCCCTCCCCCCCCGCAGCTGGGCTGGAGTGGCCCTGCCCACAGCACGCCTGCGCTGGGCCCACCAGTCGGGGGCTGCTCCAGCCCTCACCGGTTAACTGTAACCAGAAAGCCTCACCGGTTAACTGTAACCAGTAAGCCTCACCCACTAAGGATGAGGCTTCCCGGTTAACCATTAACAACCCAGAGAAGAGCAGCAAAAATGATGAAAGGTCGAGAAGACATGAGCTAAGAGGGAAGACTGAAAGAATTGGGCTTGTTTAGTTTGGAAAGGAGAAGACTGAGGGGGGACATGATAGTGGTTTTCAGGTATCTAAAAGGGTGTCACAAGGAAGAGGGAGAAGATTTGTTCCCCTTGGCCTTTGGGGATAGGACATGAAGCAATGGGCTTAAACTGCAGCAAGGGAGGTTGAGGCTGGACATTAGGAAAAACTTCCCATCTGTCAGGGTGATTAAACACTGGAATAAATTGCCTAGGGGGGTTGTGGAGTCTCCATCTCTGGAGATATTTAAGAGCAGGTTAGATAGGTGTCTATCAGGGATGATCTGGACGGTGCTGGGTCCTACCAAGAGGGCAGGGGACTGGACTTGATCTCGCGAGGTCCCTTCCAGTCTTAGCTTTCTATGATTCTAACCCGATCTGGGACGGGGAAAGGCAAGAGGTGGAGAAGTCCGTGTGCTCTCAGTAATGCTCCTATTACTGTAACCATTTGCAGAAGCACTCAGCAGACCTGATTGGGGCATCCCGGGGTAGGCGCTGTACACAGAGTGAAGAAGCCGCCCTAGACCCAACCAACTCATAACTCAGGCACTGCCCGGAAGGGGCTTGCCCAACAAATCCTCAAACCAGTTATACTGGCCTGTAGGGCCCAACACACCGACACAGGCCTCATGCTAGAGAGTGCAGACCACACCTGGGCCCCAATACACTGCCCTGCCAGATGGGGAGCATCTAGGCTAACCTATGGGAAGCTGGTGTACTGCATGCTCGTGGCAGCTCTGCAACATGGTCAGGCTCCTCCTTGCTTTACAGGAGGGGAAAATGAGGCACAGAAAAGGCCCGGATTGCACATGATCACAGGTCACAAGGAGTCAGCGTCAGAGGCAGGAACAGAGCTCAAGGGATTCTTGCTCAGGCCGCTCCGACCTCTCTAGTGAAGGAGGCACCAGTGTCCAACTTACCTTCAGATGTTCCAGCATGGTGCGTTTCTGGGCAAAGAGCAGCGGGCAGTCGGGACACTTGAAAACGCTGACCCGCTGGTTGAGCAGGTGTTGGTCGAAGTGAGAGGAGAGCAGGGGCTTGTGGGTGAAGACCGTGTCACACATTGCACATTTGTAAATCATCCTGAAAGCCAGAGGAGGGGGGGAAGCAAGGGGAGGGTTAGCAAAGATCAAACCATAATTTCCCTGAATTTGGTTCAGCATGAAAAAAGCCCCCAAGGAACGTTATTTACATACCAGGGGCCAGCTGAGATCAGGGCCCCATACTGCGAGGTGCTGTACAGACAATCTAAGTCAAAGCCAGAAGGGAAGCGATATGCCCATGAGCACCCAGCTGCTGGGCAGCAGAGGTGGGACGAGAACTCAGGTCTCCGAGTCTTGGGCCAACGCCCTGCCCACTAGGCAACGCTGCTAATTAAGCATAAATTCAGTCTCTTGGGATTCTTCCCTAATCTCAGCAGTGCCCTGGAGCATGGAGGACACTGCATGCTTCCACAGGCTTCAAACACTCCTAGGTAGGCTGCCAAAAAGCAAGGTGCGATTATGTTTAGCTCCTCAGATGGAGGGGCAGTGGGGTGCTCAGCAGGGGCAGAGACTCTCGCCCACCACATAGGGGTCTTACCCAGCACTTCCCATCCACGGATCTCAAAGCCCTTTCCTCTCGTGACCCCTCAGCCCCTGGCTCCCGACGTATTTAGATCCATTTTACAAACAGAGCCACAGAACAAAAAGCGGGTGGCACAACCGATATTCCCATAAGGGGCTGGGTTGCCCGCTCAGGAGAGATTCAAATGCCACCCTGCTAATTATCCGCATGCCGACAGCTGGGTTTTGTTTCTACTGGTGGTACACACCCACCACTGCTTCAGTGTGCATAACAAAATGTATTCCACATGTGGATGGGAAAAAAATTAGAGGGAACACTGGGCCCAATGAAGGCTCTCGAAAAGCAATTTGGAGCTTGAGGCAGTACAGCAGGAATGGCCAACCCATTTAACAAAGAGCCAAAACAACGGCGGAAAAAATGCGAAGAGCCACACCAGTATTGTCGGGGGGGGGGGGGGCGCAAGGGGAAAAAGCCCCCCAGAACAGAATTGTCGAGCAAAAACAAAAAAATAATTTAAAAATTTAAAAAGGAGGCTGCCCCTTTAAGATGGCCACCATCTTGGATGCCATTTTTAAAACCCTGCAGCTCCGACTAGGTAAGCACAGGGAAGG
>JANRFK010004824.1:11933715-11953456 GCA_030068395.1 Apalone spinifera
CCTCTTACTGCCTCTGATACAGAGGCAGCAAGGGTGTGTGCGTGTGTAGTCATTTGGATTAACCGATAAGCATAGGCTTATTGGTTAATATTTTAAACAACTATATGCTAACATTCCTATGAGAGGATTGACAGCCAGGGTTCCCTGTAAGCTGAACACTTGTGCAGCCGCTCAGGAGAAATTCAGATGCCACCCAGCAGATTAGCAGAGCGCCCACAGTCGGCAGCATGTTTCTCTCCTGGAGGTGCTCATCTGCACATTTTATGTGCACCAAAGCATGTATTCCACACAGGGATGGAAAGATTTAGAGGGAACCTTGGTGACGCCCTTGAACCACTCAGCCAGTGGGGCCTTGCACCTGCGGAGCCGACTCCATGCGAACCCCGGGAAAGGGAAGGTAATGCCTGCTGAGCACACCAGATCTAAATGCAAGTTTTGCCTGAGGCAGGGTCTACACGGAAGAAATACGGAGGCAGAGTTGTGCCAGCCAGGGGTGTGAGAAAGCCATGCTGCTGCCCAACGCCACTATCCTGACCAAACCACCCTGCAGCTATGCTGACAGAAGAGCTCTGCAGCGGGGAAGCAAGGGTCCCACGCCGATGGAAAAACTCTTCTAGCCGCACGGGCAATGCCAACAGTGTCCACGGCACAGAGACCTGTAGGTGTCAGGCGCCGCCCTGTGCTCCAAGGTTGGAGAGCTCTGTCCCGCCTGCTAGGAGACCTGCTGGGGCATCGCACAGAGGAAAGAGCCAAGGTTGCATTGTGCAGTTGGCATCTCCCTTAACTCTAGCTTCTGCTTTTCAGTAGTTGGAGTTGAGCTCACCTCAATGTCCTGGAAGGGTACAAGGTGCCAGCAGGTACCTTCAACTCTGTGGAACTGATGCTGGATCTTTCCTGGACCCAAAATATGCTGCTCTTTGCAGGCGGGCATAACAGAGGGACATGTGGTTGTCCCGCAGGTTTGACGGTAAGGTGCTGCTGTGCTAAACAAAAGAGGCTGGGTGACTCAACAGGCCCCTTTGTTACAGGGCAGTGGTGAGTGTGGCCTTACGGGGAAACGTCTGGAGGGGGACACGGCAGGAGAGAAAGCCCTGCCCTGGGTTATTTCACAGGCTGAAAGTTTTATTCCACTTGCTATAACAGCATTTGTGATGAGGCTGATGTGGGTCTTCCCTTCTCAGCACCTCCCTCCCCGTGTGTATTTTCCCTTTGCTCCTTTATCAACCCTTCCATTCCCAGCCTAAAGCAGATCTGGATGGAGCAGGAAAGGTGACAGACTTGGCTGGCAGTGGGGCTCTGTTCCAGAGCCCATGGAAGGGGCGGGGCTGGGGCCTAGCTTCCCCCACCCAGCCCTCAGGGCTGCTAGGACTGCACTGTGCGGGGCTCCAGCGGCAATTTAAAGGACCCAGAGCTCCAGCCACTGCTGCTGCCGCAGTACAGGACGTCTCCGCTATAAGTCGCCCCGGTATACGTTGGTTCCGCACGAGCGCCGTGGACGCTTGTGGGGACTGTTCCGTTTTCAGTCCTCCCCTTCCCTGCTCCTCCGTCGGGGGGGGGAGGGGGGAGGAGGAAGACCAATCTGCACAAACAGCAGTCAGCCATGGGGAAAAAATCTCCCGCTTTACGTCCTTTCACTAGACGACCACTTTTTTTGAACGTATCTTGGACGTATGTAGCAACGGTGGCAACCCAGAACCCTAGGCCTTTTTAAATTGCTGGGCCCCAGAGCAGCTGCTGGCTTTGTGCCCTGCCCCCTCGCCCCCCCATCAGCAGCCCAGGGTGGCGGGCTGTGGTTTGGCAGGCTAAGGAGCAAGACCGTCCAATCTGTGACATGCCCAGTGTCCACTCAGCAGCTACAGAAGCCAGAGCCATGCTCCATCCCTCCCACGACTGCCATCCGCACTCGTCCATTCATCTTCTCTCAGGCACATCCAAAGGGCATCTCAGCTTTGTAGACAGGGAAGGAATCTGCTCATCACACCCCGACAGACACCCAGAAAAGACGCTCCAACCTCTTGGCAGACACTGACCGTGACACAGGCGGCTCCTCCCCCCACATGGAGGGGGACACCACCAAAGTTATCTGGAGCAAGGGAGAGCAGCGATACCCGGTGGCAGGGACTCCATATGGGGTGGGAAGGGAGCGCCTCCTTCACTCCCAACTGAACGCAGCAGGCCCCACAACCCAGAGGCAGTGCTAGCCTACTGGGGGCCCTGAGCAGGTATATTGGGGGGCACAACACTGACAGGCCAAGCTCATAGCTGGTCTGAGCTCCCTGTTGGCGGGGTGGAGCAAGGAGGTTATGTAAAATCATGGAATCTGTGACTGACCGGAGCCTTAATAGTGATAAAAAGTGAACCACCCGCCCTCCGGGCCGGCCGGGCCCTACACAATTGCTTACGCCTAACCACCTTGGCTGTGCAGTGATTGGGGGAGGGGGGGAGTGTGTGTGTGTAACTGGAGATGTTTGTGCAACACTGTTCCATGTGCTTCAGACTTGCTCCCTCCTGGAGCAGAGGGACACCAAGTCCTTGCACACCTGCCTCTCTCCTCCCCTGCTGAGTTGCTTCCCTGCCCCACACTTGGCTGAAGTCACATTCCCCCACCAGGCTGGAAACTCTTACCGGCTGAGAAAGCAGTGCCACCCACGCCGAATGCCCAGCACTGGTTCTCCAGCGCCTGCCGCGGGGAGGGCAGGACTCTACCGCGCTGTCTAGGACTATGACTGGGGGGGGCAGAGGGGCGTCAATCGCCAGGGCATGTCTCCCCGAGCTACTGACTGATGTCAGAGCCAGGGCCTGTCCAGGTCTCTCCGGAGGTGAGCCAGCACCGGTTAACCCCAGTTTGCTTTGGGTGCTGGTTTAAGGAATTCCTCGTGTACACTTGGCACGGACCCAGCTTCGCTGGAATAATTGTTAAGGTGGGTGTGCTGAGCTGCACTCCTCTCTGCCCCAGCTGGAGCCATAGCAAGGGGTGGCTGTGGAGCGTGAGGGCTGGAAGCCAGGACCTTGGGGCCATCAGTGGAGCCCCTGGGTGTGGGGCTGGCAGCCAGGACCCCAGCACAGGGCCAGCTGTGGAAACGCTGGACACAAAAGCCTGGAAGTGCAGCACCTGTCACGCTCACCGCTACTTCCTGCGCCTCTGCACAAGCATCACACACAGCACGGCCAGGTACAGAGCAACAGGACACTCACGCCACTAACAGGTCCTTCTAACTGAGCTGTGATACCAGAGCCCCTACTCGCCGAGCAGCGCGTAGCAAGATCTCTTTCCCCATCAGCAGCACTGGCCGATAGCAGAACTTGCACCCCACGGCTAAGGACGGCTCTGGCATCCCCCTGTGCTAGTCTGTGACACTGCCATCAGCTGTGCTTAGTCACCTCGCCTCTCCCCCACATCAGTCTCCTCGGCCCACCGGCGTGGCCACCCCAGGTCAGTGTTGCCTCCCCAGCAGGGTGGTGGGTAACGTGAATGCCAGTGAGCAGGACCAGTCACACAATCCTGGGAGGACCCCAAGTGTGTGCAAACATGCTGTCATCATCATGAGGGTTAGTTAACCCCTTAGTCCCCAGGCAGCTGGCTATGTCCCTTACCTAGCCAGTTGGAGTGGCCAATAGGAATGCAGGTAGGAATTTCAAACTGGGACAAAGGAATTTTTGGTTTTCCCCTCCTTTGCTCTGGGCAGTTCTCTCCAGCTACTGAGGGGGACAGACACGATGTCTCCCTCCAAGAAAAGACTCTCTCTTCACTTTCTGTAAGTAGGGTAAAGTTTAGATAAATCCATTAGGTTTAATTGCTTTATGGTTTGGGTATGGGATCTGCTGTCTGTGCACTTTTTAAAAGATGTTTGGCTTTTCTTTGTAACTAAGTTCTAGGCCCATGGAGTTTCTCCATGAGTATATTATCTGTTACTTTTCCATCTAGTTATTATGCTTGCCACAGTAATATTTTGATGCCAATAAAAGTTTTCTATTTTCTTTCTATTAACCTGGTATTGGTTAATAGGGTGTCCTGGTTCATACTTTAAGGGTGAGATTTCCCAAGTGTTCCTTCCCCTGATTTGTCACCTCAATACTTAGGTGGGGGAAGAAGAAGTGTTATTCCCAAAATCTAGGGTTTTAAGATTTTGGGGGGAAGTTTTATACCAAAGCCTGGTAAATAAGGTTTTGGGGTACACTTGCTCGCCTGCCACTTCTGCATTTATTGTGCTAGAGTGGGGAAGGAGCCATGACACATGCGTTACAAGAACTGGGTGAATCTGCAACAAGCTGCTTTTAAGAGGGCTGGATCTCAGGCACCCCTTCTCAAACAGCCCCAAATGCAGACCAGCCTCTCTGCTCTGCATCCCCAGGGGGCACGGCCGGTTCCAAGCTGATTTCAGTGAGCATGAGGAGTTCAGAGCAAACAGTCACCCGTCAACCAGAGAGCGACGCTCAGCCTTACCTACAGCCCTGTAATACCTGAACTGAAACAATGATCTGGCAGCAACAGTGCTCCAGAGTCAACAAACAGTGACGGTGGAACAATAAATTCCTTTCACTGGAAGTAAGCCAATGAGCCGAATAATTGAAAAGGACAAAGTGAAGGTGGACAGAATTTGTAGGTCCTGTATGGGACTCTGAATACACAATTGACTTCTACAGGTGGAACCTCTCTAATCTAGCGCACACTGATCCAGCAACATCTGTGGTCGGCATGATTTGAGTTAGACGGATGTTAACCTATGGGTGTTGCCAAGTTTCCCGCAGTCCCATGAAGTTTGTTTACAGCCACCAGTCCTGGCTCTGTTCTGTGCTGTTACTTACCTCTAATTGACCTTTAACTGTCTTCTAAGAGCCTAGTAAGCAGTGGAAGTGTTGGTAAATGCTGCTAAGCAAAATATTGACCTCTGGTTCAGCATGGGTGAGGTCCTCACACTGCCGGACTAGAGAGGTTCAACCTGTACCTTGAGCTCTCTGCTCTTTTCAAGGCGGGGGACGGACTCTATACTATTTAATAGACGCTGCTGGATGCCATCCTGCCAAGCGAGCCAGGATGTGATTTCAGGCAACAGGAAACAGACAGGATCCCCTGTCTAACTCTAAAGGAGGGAGCAAGTACCTCCAAGTTTCTCTACAGACTTAACTGATGGAGCACCACAAAACCAGGAAGCAGCAACCAGATCAAGACTTGCAGGAATCCTAATCTTTTATTAGCATCTTTCTTTAATTTTGCCAAGCCCCCTCTCCCTCTTCCTCCCCCCCGCCAGGTTTAAATAATGCACAAGGCCCTAGGTCATTCGTAAATCAACAGCCGGATGGGACGGCTGTGATCTTCTAATCAGCCCTCCTGTATAATAGAGGCCCTGAATTAATTCCTGCGTGAACTAGAGCAGATCTTTTTGATCAACCATCCAACCTTGATTTAAAAATGGCCAGAGACAGATAATTCCGTGGAATACCACAGAATTAAACCCTAGATGTGATACTTGTAAGAGATTTGCCACTTTCCAAGTGATAATACAAAGAAATATGTTTTAAAGACGCGCAACAGGAGGATTAATTACTTGCCAATCGTTAATTCTGTGAAAGGGACAGAAGCTGGGGAAATTGTCCAGTATCTCTGAAATACATGAGTTGAAAGGGACCAGATGTGAGTGAATTACACAACTGAATGCGTGATTTTATGCTCTTCACTATACAAGACAGACACTAGGAGCATGTAGGGCATTAACTCATGAGCATTGGAAACTGCATGTCAGCTTAGGAAAGAGGAGTCGGGGGGAGGGGTATGCTAGAGGTCTATAAAATTGTGACACGTGTGGAAAAAGCAAATAAGGAAAAGTTGTTTACTTATTTCCCACAATATAAGAACTAGGGGTCACCCAATGAAAGTAAGGCAGCAGGTTCAAACCAAACCAAAGGAAGTTTTTCTTCACTCAGTGCACAGTCAACCTCTAAAACTCCTTGCCGAAGGATGTGGTGAAGGCTACAACTTTAACAGGGTTCAAAAAAGAGCTAGATAGATTCATGGAGGTTGGGTCCATCAACAGCCATTAGCCAGGATGGGTAGAAATGGTGTCCCTAGCCTCTGTTTCTCTGGAGGTGGGTGACAGGGGAGGGATCATGTGAGGATTACCTGTTGGGTTCCCTCCTTCTGGGGCATCTGGTATTGGCCACTGTCAGCAGACAGGACACTGGGCTAGGTGGACCTTTGGTCTGACCCAGTACGGCCATTCTTATGTTGAGAGTGAGCACAGAACTGTAGTGACAGGGAAGAGCAACCCCAGTCAATTTAAAATAATTCCCTTTCAAATAGTGTTTCAATGTTTCTCCAGTTCCCTGCTTTTTCTAGGGACTCCTCGGCAGGCTAACCAAGCCCATGGTCGCAGAGTATCTGCTCTGCACCACGCTCAGCTGTCTTCCAGCTCTGCACCCGCTTACATCCCATAATGGCATCAAGTGCAGCCCATTTTGCCTCCCGTGACCATTCTTTCTTCTTTACAAGAGGGTTTCTCAACCCAAGAGTCGCAACCCAAAATTGGGCTGCCAGAATGTGTCAGAAGCATGGGAGGCTGCTCCCTCAGCTCCAGTCCTGTGGGGCTGGCCTGGCTCAGCTCCGTGATGATAGAGGGCAAGCCAGGTCAAACCTGTGTGGCACTGGAACCATACGTACGAGGCTGCAGCACCACTCACAAACGTGGCCTGGTTGTCCCACCAGGGGAGCTAGGCCAAACCACAGCGGTGCTGCGACCCCAGAGATTGCGGGAAGCCCGGCCCAGCCAGCCACACAGGACTGGAGCTGCGGCTGTGGGACGCAGTGTGCTTTCTACGGAAATGTGTCTATTTTATAAGACACTGCATAAGGCAAATATTTTTCGCACTAAAGCTATTTATTGGGTTGCACCAAGCCATCTTGGGTCCCGAGCCTGAGAAGGTCGCAAGTCACTGCTTTACAATGGGCCGGTTTCCTGCAACAGAAGCTGCCTCTGTGAATGGAAATTTTGCAAATAGCAGCCACGTGGTACAGGAAGTAATCGGAGCTGAAGCAGTGTACAGAGCTGCTACTGTAACACAGGGCCTTTCATTGCAGAGTCTCCAGCAGCTCTACCTGTGGGTAAACAGCCTGATCTTACAAAGGGAGAGCCTGAAACAAAGGGGAAGGGACTGGCCCGAGGTCACAGAGAGAAGCCATAGCAGAGTCCGGAGTAGAAGCCAGTTCTCCTGCCAGCTACAATCCCAGCTCTCACCATTAGGTCATGCTGCCTCCCTCAGGAAAGCCCGAGGATACCCTGGAGAGATGGCCCTGGCAGGAGGCTGGAGCAGTTCTACCTACCGTGCTGGTGGTGGTTCCCGTGGTTGCAGCCTGCTGGAAGTGCGCCGCGAGCCCGGCTTTGTCCTTGCACTGCTCCTTACACTCCAGACACCGGAAGCAGTTATAGCTGGTTTGCTCTGAGCCACCGCTCAGGGGCAGGATAGGCAGATCCTGAACCCCGTTCGCGGTGGCCATGGCGTCCTGAGCAACCCCCGCCACTTTGCCGGCCGCGAGGGAGGTCACCGACACAATGGGGGTGATGTCCGGCTGGCCGATCATTTGATCCAGAGCAATAGGCCGCATGACCAAGTGAGAACACTGCATCACCAGGCCCTTGTCCTTGTGCTCCCGGGCATGCAGGAGCAAGCTGCACTTGTTGAAGAAGACCAGGCGCTTGGTGCAGTGGTTGCAGGTCACTTCGATGCGCATGCTGCGCCGGTCGTAGTGCCGCGCCAGGCTCTTCTCCAGGGCGAAGGAGTCCCCGCACTCCAAGCACCGGTACCCGAAGGGCGGGAGGGTCAGGCTGGAGTCCGCTGGAGGATTCAGGTTGGGTTTGTAGGTGGGCAAGAGGTTTTTACTGTTCAGGATCTTGTTGAAAGCCTCCACCAGGCTGGACTGGCTCCTAGAAATGACCGTGCCGGCGAGAGTGGGCGAAGGCTTCTGAGGCTGCACCATCACCACCGTGGTGCCATTGACCTTCTGGTTGGCCGTGGTGGTGATGGTGGTGGTTTGGGTCACCGTGCTGACGTTGGTCCTGGTGTCAGCTTTGGGGAGGGTCTGCGGCACCAAGTTGATAATGTTCTTGGTCACCGCCTTGCTCGGCAGCACCACGGATTTCTGCTGGGCCACGCTGGCGGCGATCAGCATGGCACTGCTGGCGTTCTGGATGGTGGTGACCGGCAGGACGGTGCCTTTGATTTTGGTGCCATTGCCCAACTGGACACTGACTATTTTGGGCCCTTCTATGACTTTCAGGGGGCTGGAGAGTTCCATTTTCTCTTTGGGCACCTCCAAGGTGCTCTCCTCTTTCACCGCTGACGCCGAGAGCACGCCACTCTCATTGGCAGCCTCCTGAGAGCCTGGCTCCAACGGTAGCTTGGCTGTTCCCGGCTCCGAGTCGGAGGAGACTCTGGTTACCGTTCGGGTGATGCTGCCAGAAGACGTCTTGATGGTTTTAATCCGCACCTTGAGGGGCCGCGAAGAATTGGAAGAGGGGGAGTCGTTGCTGCCATCTTCATCCTCCTCTTCCTCACCGCTGGACATGCTCGGCGGGGGTTTCTCTAGAGCCTCCTGCTCTTCCTTGAGGGGACTGCTCCCCAGCGGCTTGGGGGAGCTAAGGAGGCCAGGGCTTTCTTCAGCCAGAGGGGAAGGTTTGAAGAACGGCTCCTGAGGGCTAGCGGGCGAGTCTTTCACTTCAGGGAGGTTGCTGATGCTGCTGTCCAGGTTTTGGTCTGAGCTCGGCCAGGACGCAATGGGGGAATCGTCCGTGGAGTAGCGAACAGTGACCGATTTTAGATGCCCCAAGGGGCTGTCACGCAGCGCTGCAGCCAAATCCTTGGGGCTGGCCCCATGGTCCAGCTCTTCCGAGTCAGACTCCTCTTTCTTGATCAGGGGAATGGTGGATGGGGAACCATTTATGCCCCCAGCTTGGCTGGTTTCAAAGGGCTGTGGGAAAGCTGGCGGGAGGCTCTCAGTGCTCTCTCCAGCTGGGTCTTTGCAGTCTGGCGATGGGGCAGGAGACGGGGTGGGGGATGGCGAGAGGGAGGGCACAGAGAGGGTTTTCTCTTTTGGTTTGCTATCCCGGGGCCTGTCTATCAGATCCGCGGAGTTCTCCTCATTGGGATCGGGGCTGAAGTGGGAAAAGATGTCCAGGGGCTTTGCTCCTTTCTCCTTCGTCACCCAGCACTCTCCGTTGGACGATGCCACTGCTTCCCCTGGCCTGGAGGGAGGGGACCTGGGGATCTCGGGGGCGCCAAAGCCATTCTGCAGCAGGCGGGGCCCGAGCACGTGCCCATCTTTGCTGCGGCCGTCCAAGGGGTCGAGTTGCTCCGGGCAGACGGTGTTCTTCACAATCACACTCACGGCAGTGATGTCCGCATGGGGGAGGACGTGATCGGGCGCCCCGGGCTCCCCGGGCACCGGCTTGATGTGAGCGTCGGCCTCCTCATGGCCTGAATGGATGGCCTCGTTGGTGTCAATGTCCGGAATATCAAAGGCTGCCAAGAGGTCATCAAAATCCGGGGTCTTCATGTCACCCATGGTGAAGAATCCAGCAGAGCCTAAGAAAAGGAAGAGAGGAGGTTTAATATCACAGCACAGACCACGCTGGCGACACAGAGCAGCTGGCACACTAATCTCCACTCGGCCTTGGGCTCTGGCCCGCTGAGGGTACTTCTCTCCACAACCCGTGCAGCAGGGGGGCTGCTACCCTATCGCGCAGAGGAAGAACTGAGGCAGAGGCATTTAGGGCATGTCTCTACTGCGCTCCCAGGGGACGACTGCAGCCCAGAGCCATACACACGCTGACCTCTCGCTAGCAGGTGGTGCAGTAGTGAAGCTGTGTGGCACAGATGGGTTAGCTCTGTGACTAGTTCCCCAGGGCTCCAGGCATGGTTTTACAGCCTTCACTGGAGCCCACCTCACCGAGGCTTCCCTACTCAGGGACCTGAGCTAGCTCCAATTTTACCAGCTTGGGTACGTCTACACCTAGAACCGCAGTAGACACGCAGCCCTTTTGACTTGTTCAAGGCAGGGATGTAAAATCCTGTTGAATTGGCTAACTGGCTAACCAATTAAAGGGGGGTAAGAGGGGTGTGTGTGTGTGGGGGGGGGTTGCTCCAGCCCAATGGAGCACTCCCCCCATCTGAGGCAGGGGCTACACCAACCAAGATGCCCCTGTCTCTGGCAGGCCCCCCACGGAGCTGGAGAAGTCCTTTGCTCATGCTCCTGCCCCCACCAGTTAACCTTAACTGGTAAGAACCCCGTTAGGGTGAGTCTTACTGGCTAACCTTCACTTCCCTAATCCAAGGTCACCCAGGAGGCCTGTGGCTGGGGGGAGGAGGGAGTATTGAACCTGATTCTCCTAAGTCCCAGGCCAACTTTTGCTCTGATCTCTTAGGCCTCTCATCACTTTGCCCCTCTCTGCTGCTGTTTGTTGCTTTTTATTTTTATTGGTAAAATGTGGATAAGCACCACCCTGCCTCACATGGGAGTCATGAGGGTTTGTTCACGCAGCGAACTGAGGGTTAACATGATTTCTAGGAGCTCAAAAAGCCCACCCAGCCACTGTTGGCTCAAAGATAAACCACGGTAAGTACCAAGCATACAACTGCTCCAAAAATCCTGTTAAACCCCCAAATCCCACTATTCACAAATCTAGTGTCACGTCTGGTGCTTGGATCCTACGAAGAAAATGCTTGTCAGAATCCCCAAGACGATGAAAAAATTTTGTACTGCCTCTTGGAACAGTTCTCTGTGGACAGCAGACATGTGTCGGGGGAAACTTGGCTTAGTCCAAAATCCCAATTTTTTAACAACACACACAGCTTTGATGTAAAAATTTCAACCAATTCAAGAGAAAATAGAACAAATCTGCCTCCCTCACTGGAAAGGGGCTACACAGTCTACGTGGGCGGAGTTCCACTCATCTGTTTGACACTGTACGTGCTTATGCCAGAATGTGACTTACGCATCTACCACCTACTAGCAGTAACCGTCAAACAGCCTACTGGAATATTGTGCTATAAAGCCACATCTAGCCCTCTCACTCCCCAAGGAATGACAGAAATATACATGATTAAGTTTACTAGAAGAATTACCCCTTTGATGGGATAGCTTTGTATGAATAATTGGCAAAAAACCCGGCAAACACTGAAACACTTAAAAAACCCAATTCTAAGATGACATATGACAAGATCTTCCATGATTTGGCCAATATTTCAGCCCAAGCACTCAGAACTGGTTGGACCCCCTAAATCCAGGATTCCCTGGTCTGGCAACATCTGTGGTCCAGGCATGGCAGTAGCAGGGAAGCCGTGGAGCTCTGGCCCCAGAAAGCCCCAGTCGGGCGGTTGGGGAGCTCCGTCCCTGGAGAGCCCCAGCCGGCTGGCAGCAGAGGTCTGGAGCCAAGTCCAAGTCCTGTAGAAGCAAGACTGGAGCAGAGCCATTCGGAAGGAGGGGCAATGTCCTAGGAGACTGGTGGCAGGGGACCTACTCTGAGCCCACAAATTCCCTCATTGGGGACAGGTCAGGTCCTGAGGGTGCCAGACCAGGGAGGTCCAATATGCAGCTGTTTGACCGTGCCTCCTTCATGCTTTTTCAAAACCTTGAAAGAGTTTTACGAGTAGGTGGGTTCTTCACCCCTCATCTTAGCTCCCAGGGAAGTGTCAGATTATGAGCTCATTCCACTAAAAAGTTACAGGGAGGCATCTAAAAATCCACCCCCCGCCCCCGGGCAACATGGCTAAGCCATCCTAAGCAGACAGCGCTAGGCCACAGGAAGAATTCATCCTGTCAGCACAGATAACGTCTACACTGTGCCACTGCAGCATCTGAAGTGCAGACAAGCCCTATGACTATCAGTAAGCAGCATGTTGTTCCGAGTCCCCACAAACGCATACGTGAGCAAAACCATTCTGTCTCCCTTGGTTCATTGGGGGAGACGACAGGACAAGTTTCTCAGAAGAGCCCTTGTTGGTCTGAAGACTGATGTTCTGTTTTAAAATTGGCGCAGGCAGGCATGTGGTCTACATGGCTGGTGGGAATCAACAGCGACTCTAGCAGAGGGGCTCACCGAGAGAGCGGTCTCTCTCAGCACACCGAGGGAAAGCTTCCTAACGAAGAAATTACAGCACATGCTGACAGACGGCAAAGTTGCATCATGCAAAGAACGCAGCCACAGCGCATGCACACCAGTGCCTGAGCGGGTTTTGTGGACTGATACTAACCTAGATTTAGGCTGCTCGTGTTCCAAACTTTCAGGACTCTCAACCATTGTTTTCAGAGGTCTTCCGGAGTACGTCTAGACTACAAGCCTCTTTCGAAAGAGATCGTCTAGATAGAAACAACACTTTCGAAAAAGCAATCTGCTTTTTCCAAAGAGTGCACCCAGGCAATCTGGGCACACTGTTTCGAAAAAGCCCTGTTTGCGTTCAAGAATGGTTTTTTTCCCAAAAAGAGCTCTTTTGAGAAAAGGCGTTCTTCCTCGCAAAATGAGGTTTTCGATTTAATTTCGAAAGAAAACGACGGCAGTCTAGACGCAGGTGACGTTTTTTCGGAAAAAAGGCTACTTTTTTTGAAAAACCTGTGTAGTCTAAACACAGCCTCAGAGAGTACATCAACTCATCTAGAGATTTGCCTGGTTTTACAACAGGCTACCTAATAGGGATGTAAAAGCCCATTTAATCAGCTAACTGGCTAAATGTTAGGATGAACTGATTAACCGATTAAACGGAATCCTGCGGGCGGGGAGCCACTCCAGCCAACTGCAGCCAGCTCTGCTATGGCCCTGGAAGACCATGGGCTGCTCTCAGGCGCCAGTTAACCGGTTACCATAAGCATCACACACCATCCCCAAAGCTGTCATTGGCTGGGAACAAGGAGCTGTGGCCAATGGGAGTTGCAGGGGCAGTGCCTGCAGAGAGGAAATACAAAGAGCCACATGCCTGCCCCACATCACATGACCCCTTCACATCCCCGCTACCTAAAAAGCGCTAGTGAAGTCAGTACAAACTACAATTTCATACGACTCATTTCTACTTCCCTATATACTGAATGTGAGTACAATATTTATATTCCACTGGATGTATAATTGTATGGTAAAAATGAGAAAGTCAGCAATTTTTCAGTAATAGGGACACTTGTGTATTTTTATGTCTGATTTTGTAAGTAGTTTAAGTGAGGTGAAACTTGGGGATACGCAAGACAGATCAGAGTCCTGAAAAGAATAGGGGAGTCTGTAAAGGTTGAGAGCCACTGATGTAGAAAGCCACTACAGATATTCCTATGTGATGGCACCAAACCAAAGGCTAGGGCCAAAATATGGCCATTAAGGTGTGGCTACCTGCAGCAGGTCACTGCATAAGCCATTTCCCACGATAGGCACACAGGCAACTGTGGATGCAGGTACTTGGCCCAGGAGCGTTCTAAGAACATGGTTAAGAATGATGTAGACATGGTGCCCACCACACGCGGAGCCCAAACTGGGCTAAGAAACCAAGCTCTGAGTTTCAGCTCCACCTGTTTTAATACATGGTTTGGTCTCACTCATGTCAGCCAGACCTCATTAGAAACCAATTTCACTGCAACTGAGCTTAGGCAGGGTTTAAAGACCACTAGGAAAGCCACTGTAAGCTTAGTAAGTAGGTGTAGTTTAGTTATATTTTTAAGCCTCCAGCTAGGTCATTCCAAGGGGATCTCTGTTCGGTCCCTTGACCACCACCACACTCCACAAATGACATCAATCCACACGGGGTGAGCTTCATGTTAGTGGTTCTCTCCCAATGCACAGCCAGCTAGCCCTGCCCTGAGAAACAAGTACCAGGGTGTGTCTACACTGCAATTAGACACCCATGGCTGGCCGGTGCTAGCCAACATGGGCTCACAGGGCTCAGGGTTGGCGATGTTGGTGTAGTCATGAGCTTTGGGACCCTCCCACAGAGCAGGAGGGAGTATATGGGGCTGGCTCTGGGAGGGGGCCCAGTGTACAGGAGGGACTGGCACTTACTTTGAGCAGCACTAGCCCCACACAGCTCCCGGCAGGGGCTTATGCGCCCCTCGGTGGGAGGGGGGAGGCACGTGGCTCTTTGTGCTGCCTCTTTGTGGAAACACTGCCCTTGCAACTCCCATTGGCCACAGGTCCTTGTTCCCGGCCAATGGGAGCTGTAGGGATGGTGCTTGCAGGCAGGAGCACAGCACAGAACCTCTGCTCTCTCCACCACTCTGGCCTGTGGGTAGGTCATGGGGCGGGGGCAGGCAGGGAGCCTGCCTTAGCAGCAGCCCCACTGCCCCATAGGAGCCGCTACCAGCTTGCAAGCCTTGCAGTGAAGAACTCTGCCCTAGAAGTCTGGCCTTTGTATCAGAAGAGGCGCAAATGAAGGTGGCGAGTGTGGCACTGCTTCTGAGTCCTCGTTACACTTGAAAGGGGAGAGCATGAAAAGCCATGCAGGGCAGGGGACTGGATTGTTGTCTACGACATCAGGAAGGGCTTAGATGTGAGGAAAGGAAACGGCCTGGAGGCACCAGGGGTGACAGAGAATGGGCTGAAATGACAAAAGGGAAAATTTAAACCAACAGCAGAACCACATCCCTGATATTGAAACTTACTGAGGCTCTGGAGTCCTCTCCTCAGGGATTAGGAGCCCTGTCTCCTGAGACGTTTACAAGCAGACTAGATAAGAGTCACTAGAACCCTGGTGTCCCAACAAGCTACAGCGAACTAGCCGCATTATTCTCAAAATGTAAATAGAGTGGCTACTGCTACAGCCAACTAGCCACGCTCAACCAGCCAAATGGCCACATGTGGCTCATGGCTAGCGTGTTGGACATCACAGCACTAGAAGATAATGGAGGGACCTACTCTGACCTGGACACGAGTAGGAACAGAGGGGATTTAATTAGCAAGAGAGGAGACCTCCTCTGTGATTAAACCCTGTCCTACAACCAGGTTTTAAGAGACCACATGATGTTCCTCCAGCCATGACTGGTGACAATGCAGAGATGTCATACATGAGAGGGGAGGAGAGGCGCCATTAGACCTCTCCGCAGAAAGGCTGTGATGAAAAGAAGTGGGATTTCTATGAGTCGAGATCGGGGACCTCTGCATGTAACTCTTGCGCTCCAGAATTTGCCATCTGGTGTCCCAGCACACTGGCCCTCTTAGCCCCAGCCACGATTCTGCATGGAAGTTTGCTTTTCAACTAATGATTTCTTAGCCCTAGTTTGGCAGGATCTGATTATTTACAGTCAAGAGAGGAGAAAAGGAGGTTGTTGCACAGAAAGATGCCCTGGAGAAAACCGGCAGCTTGCCTATGCTCACAAAGCAAGGATTTATTTAGGGAAATTCTCCCCCGGAACAGATTCAACATGCTCCCTGAACTTGTAGTTTAGCTGTGCCCGCACCGTCAAATATAAACACAAGGTTACAGAGTGCTCAAAGGTGCCTCCCCTGTACACACAGTTTCTCTCTTAGGGTATGTCTAGACTACATGCCTCTGTCGCCAGAGGCATGTAGATTAGGCTACCCGACATAGGAAAATGAAGCGGCGATTTAAATAATCGCCGCTTCATTTAAATTTAAATGGCTGCTGCGCTGTGCCGATCAGCTGTTTGTCGGCACAGCGCGGTAGTCTGGACGCGCGGGGGGTCGACATCAAAGGCATTTGTCGACCTCCCAGGTATGCCTCCTGGAATGAGGTTTAGACGTACCCTTACTGGGAACAGGTATCTGCCCATGGGCATGGGAAAGAAACAAACCAACCCGGAGGGATTTTATGACCAGCAACTCTGACATGGGGGAAGGTGAGAGACATCCCCACCAATTCTGAAAAGCAGCACTGGACACAGCTCGAGTAACCAGAACCACCACACCTGCGAGCAGTAAAACTCGCCGTTGTCCCGTTCGATGTGCTCAATGTCCCAGCCTGGGCAAATGTAAGACATCTGCACTGCAGCAGGGAGCAGTTCCCAGCCTGGGTCACCAGACACAGGGGAGCTCGGTGTGAGCTAGCGTAGCTGGGAGACACAGGCAGCAAACCCACCCAGAATACGCACTCAGACAGCTAACCTGAGCTGCCACCTGTTCTACCCCAGCTATTCCACTACTACCAAGCAGAGCCAGCATCTCTCTGCTCACACTGGGAAGCACGCTCCCACCTACATAACCTAAGAGCCTGAAATTCCAGGACGGGGACTCTGTTCCTCAGACCCAAAGAGACTTTCTACTCCCCAGGGTACAGCTCGGTGGGCGTCCAGAGCTTCCTTGGGCAGTAGAACGAATTCTCCATCCCAGACCTCCCGCTCTCCTGCTACAGGTGCCAGCTGCACTCTCTCAACATGTCTTCCCTGACAAACACAACGCAGCAGGGAACATTTAAAAACAAAACCCGGCCAAAACAGAACACGCCACTGCACGTAAGAGTTGCCCTTGGGAAAGGAGCCTCCCATGACAATCCGCAAGTGGAAGGCACTCCGACAGGACCGTGAGGAAGGAAGAGCCCCAATGGAACAGCCCCCTGGACAAACCCGAGAGAGAAACTGGCTTGGGAGCTAGCACTGCCCGTGAGATTCCAGCTCCGATACACACCAGTTGGCAGGCTTATCACTTCTTACCCGCAGCGAATTCTCAGCTAGTCATGTATGAAAAAATGCTTATAAAACATCTACCATAGGCTTTTATGCTACCCAGACAAGCTCGGTCATTACTCGGCCTGGTGTCACACAACCTGCATGCTACTTTGATGTATGCCTCAGTCCAATTATACAACATCTGCCCAAACATCCGCTTTGCAGTTTACTCCCACTTATTCTACTATAAACAATTTGTGTTTTGTCTTTGTACAAGCAGGGGCACATGATCTCCTCTGGGAAAAAAAACCCAGGCATTTCATTTCTCTATGCTCAAAGGCAGAGTTTAAAATTCTGTTGTCCTGGTATTTCTAAAGAGTCATTATTTTCTCCTGTGTCATCTGATTTAACTTTCTTTATGTGTTTTTTTTTAAATACACCCTGCCCACCACTGTAGGAGACTATACCCCCCACTTTAACTTCCTTCCATCACTTTTGAAAACCTCACTGGTTTAAAACAGAAAGTAAGAGGCATTTACAGACCATTTCTTGCTTCCATGCTCCAGAGCTGCTCTTCAACTGATCACTCCCTGAAGAAATTGTTCTTTAGGGAGGATCTTTGACTGTGCACAGGGCTGATTACAAGAGTGTTTCCTCGTGGCCTAGAGTCAATGGGAAATTCTCCTCCACCCACCACAGGGGGGTTGTGTGTGTTCTTAGAAGTCACTAGCCAGAGATCCCACTTGCACTGCAGCAACTGTGCCTGTGTCTTCATTAGGAAAACAGGGTGTGTCCTTAACTCAAGTTAACACGTGCATGGTAAAATCCTGGTGGAGACAAGGCAGTTTGTCGTTCCCACATGCATTAGCAGATTGCAGCAAACCGTCTTTATCTCAAATTGCCACGGGAGAGCCTAAAGTTTACCATGACCTGCTAACTCATGTGGAAACAAACTGCCTTGTCTTCACAAGGACAGTAGCGCAGTTAGCTAAACACAAGACTAAAAATACACCTTCCCCTCTCCCCAGTGAGCACAAGGCTGATCATTTTGGGGGACCCCACTGCAACACAGTTTGGGTCTTGCAACACTAATGGTGCTGAAAGGTATTCTGCCCAGGACACAGTGCAACTCAGGAACTAGTTCTTAGCACACTAGTGAATCTGCGGCCCTCTGAGCGCTCTCCAAGGCACAGACTGGAAAACGGGACTGAGCGGGGAAGTTAGAGAGTGAGAGGCAGAACTAGGATTAAAACCCAGATCCAGACCACCCTAACCCGCCCAAAGCACCACGATCCCCGGGTTAAAATTAACTGGAGAGCAACGTAAGATTTCAAATCTAAAAGCTCCTGGGTCTGTTCTCAAGCTGCCACCAAAGAGCGCAGGACACAGACACCAGAGAGCAGGCTGGTCTGGCTCTGACTGGGACAAGGTGGTGAGCTTTGAAATGGAGATGGACTCAGTGTAAAGACACGCCACTTTTCCCAGCAAACACACAGCCTGCGTGCCCAGCACTAGGGCTTGGTTCGGATGGTCTGGATCACAACTGCACCCGTGGCCAACTGCTGTCAGAGTCTCGCAGAGGAACCCTTAACGGCAACCCATGCGGATAATTTCAGAGACGGTTTGTGCTTTCACTTTCACGCCAAAGGATATGGTTTCTGGTTAGTCCACACACACATTAACCATGAGCCCCTCACCTTCACTGCTGGCTGGATAGGCAGCATGTACAGTAATGAGTAAGGAGCTTCTGTAAAATGCTCTGTAAGGAGAATCACGTTTTATCCCCACTCTCCAAACAGGCCCCCTCCCTGCCTGTTAGCAGAAATGACAAGCGTCTACGGATGGCCTGCTCCCCCCAGATCCTGGTAGCAGAAATGCCTGTATGCAAAGCAGGGATGCAACAGAATAGTTGATTAACTGATAAGCAAAAGCTTATAGGTTAATGCTACAGACTACACGCATTTCCCTTCCCCCTCATCAGTAAATTTTTTAGCAGGCTGGCCAGCAGCCCAGCTCAGTCCTGGTTCATGCCGGGTCCGGGACCTATCCCTGTTGCAGCTCTGCATTTAAAGTGTATTAGGAGCCAGGTGAGCGGGCAAGCAGCCCGTCTCAGTTCTGGCTCATGCCGGGTCTGGGAGCTCAGACCCTGCACTACACTGGGGTTGCTGCCACCTCACGCTGCTGCCTCTATCAGAGTCAGCAGGACAGGGAAACAGGCAGCTGGGTCCGAGAGGGGAGCAAGTTTTTAAACTGGCTCCCCTCGTGGACCAGCTCCCACTTGGCACCCTGCGTTGCTGCCTCCGATACAGAGGCAGCAGCACCGAGTGGCAGGGGGCTCCTTGGGAGTGAGGCCAGAGCGCACTGGCTGTCAGCCCTCCCCCAGGGACTATAGAATAGTCGAGTAACCGATAAGAATTCATGAGGTTACTCAACTATTCAATTAACCGATATTTAACATCCTGAGTTCAAAGGGCACAGTGCAATAGGGAGACAACCCAGATCAAGGGCTGCTGCTCTCTGTTAGGCAGAGCTGGGGAAATGTGCCAGATTAGAGGCCAACCCCATAGCAGAGGGGTGGGGCAAAAATGTACAGAAACTACAAGCAGGTCTAAAAAGCTCGGTGGTCTCTCAGGGATGATGTGAAAAATCCACACTGCTGAGTGATATAGTTAAGCCAGCCTAACTTCTGGTGTAGCCAGCATTGTGTCAATGGAAGAATTCTTCCCTCAACCTAGTTACTGCCTCTCAGAAAGATGGATTAACAGCAGCAACAGGAGTACTTCTCCCACTGCTATAGTGAACACATACACCAGGAGTGGGCAAAATACAGCCCCCGGGCTGGATTTGGCCCACCAGACTGCTGGATCCATCCCGCCATCACTCAAAGTGGCCAGCTGCGGGGCCCATGTGCTCTGTGGGGTGGATGAAGTTTTACACACTGCCTACACCACAAGCACAACCCAGACAGCTCCCATTCAGCTGATCCTGGGCTCCACATGGTGCTGCCGCTTGGAAACCCCCGTGCAGCCTGGAGACACCCCAGCTGGCCCTGGGCTGCATGCAGCCTTTCAAAGTAGCAGTGCTGCCTGGAGCCCAGGGTCTGGCCCCTGGCTCCACACGGTGCTGCTGCTTTGGAGTACCCCTCCTCTTCTCCCCCCCCCCCCC
>JANRFK010004824.1:11957729-11971065 GCA_030068395.1 Apalone spinifera
CACACAATTCCGCCAGCCTTTCTGGGACCTTCAAGAGCAACTGTTTTTAATGAGCAAAACTAGCATCAGCAGTTGTATCTCTCTCCCCGGCTGAGAATCTCAGCCAATGTTTTAGCCAACCGGCCTTGAACTGGGAAGGAGGGGAAGGGAGAAATCTCAGAGCAGCAAAGCACCTGGCCTTGCTATTCCATATTTCACTCCTCACCCCACACACAAACTCACTCCTGCAAGCAATAGCCCTGCTGTTTTATGCAACAGCCAGTGCTCAGCTGTTCTAATTCCCCTCTCTGGGGGTAGATTGCCCCCTGAAGCTGTGCTCACATGAAGATCAATGCTAAATGTTGACATGGTGCCCAGCTGGTGCTGACAAGGGAGTGGGGGTGGGGATGGAACTGGCGTGTCTGGTGTATGCAACAGGATATACAAGCTTAGCCTTGTTCTGGAGGCTCAACTCTTTGGGGGCACATCTGCCACAGCAGCAGAGAGCCTCGCTTTCCCAACATGCAACTGCAAATGGCTGAAACAGTGCAACACCGAATGCTGTACAGAGCAGGTACCTCACCGGGATTGTGTGGTTAACACATATCATCCAGATCAAAGGGACACTCTAGGTTTATTTTAAGACCAATGGAGTTTAAACAAGTTTTCACAAAAGCTGGTGCGAACAGAACTGGCTTTGCATTTAATCCTTCCTTCACAGGGTTTGCATGAGTCAGGAATCTTCCAACTTGCTGTCCCCTGCTCTAACCACTTAGCCATTCTGCTCTGCAAAAACAGCAGAACAGGAGATGCAAAAGGCTGTTTTAGTGGATAAATATTTTGAACACTGTAGCCTTGATTTAGCAGGAGACCATGTTACAGAGAGGGAAATTGAGGCAAGGGGAGGGAAAGTCAAACAGCAAGTCAGTGGCTTTGTACGGAGTGGGATTTAAAGGTATAGCGTCAGCTAAAGTAAACCACATCTACACTCAATTTTTACAACAAGGCAGTGTATATTTTAAACAGCTCAAACCAAAAACCTCCAGTAATTTGATCCATTTAGTGTATGTTAAAGTGTACATTCTCTTCTCCACACTGGTCGTTAATGTGTGCTACCACCACACCTGTAAAATCTAAGGTGGGAAGAGTCAAGAGCAAAACACAAGTGCTTTAACACCTAGGCCTGTGTACTTTCAAATGTGTTACCAGCATAGCTATCAGTGAAGGAAAGTGATGTTAAAAAACAAAAACTATGCTGGGAAAAGCCCTAGTGTAGACCAGTGTTTTTTAAACTTTGAGACCATGGAACACCAAACAATAATATTTTTTTATGCAGAACACGTAAGAAAATTTTCTTTAAAAAATTGTTGTCAGACCAAAAAAAAGACAAAAACGAAGTAACAAAAACAAAGACGAAGTCACGGCACACCTGCGAGTCGTTCACGGAACACCATTGTTCCGTGGAACATAGTTTAAGAACACTGGTGTAGACAATATTATATCAATACAGCTTATGCTGACATGAGCACATTCATACCACTACAACTGCATCCACAAACAGAGTAAAAGTCTTTTTTAATACCCTTATCTCCAGCTCTGACCACTAGACCAAACTGCTTCTTTTTCATTATTGAATGACTATGGCGTCATAGATAGGCCCTGCAAATCTCATAGCTGTTCCTGAGCCATATTTTTTTCCCCTCTGCCAACTGAAGGATTCCGAGATTTCTGCATTACGCCACACCTAGTTGACTTCTCTAGGAACATGCATTATAGCATCCACTTAAGAGCTGAGTCATCTTACTGGACAACTTCTAAAGATCTTCAACTTCAAAGTTCTTCCCGCCCCACTTTGCTCCTTTTGGGAGCTATAATTATGGCTGCTAAGACAGAAAGCAAAAAGGGATTCAGCAAAGCTTTGGAGGAGAGACGCCGTTTATAAACCACCTTGTGCATCTAGAGCGCCTTTAGTTTGCAGATTTACAAAAGTCTCACAAGCTTTATACGAGAGAGGGGGAATATTCCACCCCATTTAAGGATGGGGAAAGAGAAGCACAAAGTTACAGTAATCCAGGGCTAAACCTGAGTAAACAACCCAAATCCCAGTTCTTTTGCTCTCACCCAACGTTTCAGTTAAGACTGTTCTCTATCAGAGCACCTTCAATGCCACACGTGAAGCCCCATTTTCACTTGCTATTCAGCTAAGGGAAGAACCCTCATCGCTGTGGTGTAGAGCTCTGCACACCCCAAATACACCCTTGTGTGAATACACCCTGGCTTGGCAACCTATTCCAAAACCACAGCACCTATTTCAAAAACCACGTCACCAGAGATTTCCCAAACACCGCATTTCTCACTTTCAACCTGCCTGATCTCATCAGGGTTTGCTTATCTAGCAAATCTTCAGTGGTATGATGTGTCACCCCTTAGTTTTCAGAACCAGGCACCCGATGTAGTACTAACCTGCTAGAAGGGAGCTCCAGACAGCAGAGGAGCCAGGCAGGGCCAGAGAGCGGGCTCAGGTTTCACATGGAGGAAAGGGGAGGGGGATGAGAGAAAGCCACACTGGTTAAACAAGCAGCAGCAACATGTTCTGCGCCCAGTGTGACATCATGAGGTCAGGACTCAGCAGGGACAGCTGCAGTGGGAGGGGAGGCTCAGCAAAACAAGCCCAGAACAACTCTGGCTCGTTGGGAGGCCGGCCCTGGCGAGGAGGCGGTCAGACCACGGTTTACCGCAGCAGCTACCCATCAGATGCACAAATCCTCCGCTGCCACCCCTTCTGCCTTGCCCCCAGCAACATCAACTAATCGTGGGAGGAGCTCCACCTCCCTCGCCATCTGCCAGGGCTGGGATCCGGCACGCACGGTGTCCATCCTGGTTCAGGCTGGCAGGTTCAGCATCATGCACGCTGGGCGTATGGGGGAGGGGAGAGAAACACAGGTATTCCAGGTCTCTTGGCTTCTGGTACAGTCAGGCAGCGTTCACCGAAACAGGGGACAGCACCAGGAAAAGGGGGAAGATGACGAGGAAAGGGAATTGCAGCAACACACCACAGGACTCCTGGATTTCATTCCCAGGTAGCTAGGGTTTTCCCATGCCGCCCTTCACCACAGCATCTGTGCACCTCCCGCCTCAAATCCGCAGCAGTAGTGAAATCCCTAGTGGGTTTCATGGAATTCCCCCAGCTCTTCTCCTTTTTCAGGGTGACAGAAACCCCAGCTGGGTTTGGGATGGGGGCGTGTGCATGCTGGTTGATATGTTTGTGCCAAGTTTGCTGGAGGCAGGGGGGGATGTAGGTGGGAGTGTGAGAATTGTATCATTCTTGCCATGAGGAAAGGCTATATCCAAGGTCGGGCAGTGTTTCTTCAAGACAGTCACTCTGGCTTCCCTGTGGTAGGTTAGATTAAACAACATAACACCTGTGCTGTTCCCCAGCTCTGCCCAGCTTTGCAGGACAACCTGGAGCAGGTCCCTTCACTTCAGTGCACCCCAGTTTCTCCATCTTTAAAATTTAAGCCTCACGGGGATTTAAAAAACAACAAACGGTCTGGTAGCACTTTATAGACCAACGAAACAGGTAGATGGCATCATGAGCTTTTGTGGGCACAGCCCACTTCTTCAGATGACCGGACTTATGAGTTGGGAATAGGAAAATTCGATATAAATAGTAGAGGGGAAGGGGAGGGGAGAAAGAAAGAAAAAGGGAGGGGGTGGGAGATAGAGCATCATTAAGATTTAAAGTGCTTTAAGATCCCCAGATAAAAGACCCTTTTATCTCCAGATAAAAGAGAAGGGTAAAGCAGTGTGTAACCCAGGGGAAAGAAACAGCTGGCAAACAAGACTAGCAGGGGCAGAGATACAGGAGAGAGAATTTGGAGTTAAAACCACAAACTCATGGCAAGGTCTCAAGCTGAAAGGGTGGGTGGGCAAAAGTGCTGGGAGACAGACACTGTGTGAAGAGATTCCTAGCTGCCTTGCAGGAAAAACAACCATTAGCAGCAACCCCAAAGGTGTAAACTGACCCCTCCCCTGCCGATTCACCTTGATGGGCAGTATTAAACCTCAAGAGGCTAGTTAAAACCAAGGCATTGTTAATCAACTCTATAGCAAAGCAACTTAGCAAGTGTTCAGGGGGCTTTTATGAACCATGATCTTTATGCCAGAACTGGCTCTTCCTGGGTTGATGGAAAACACATACACACAAAAGACCTGGAGTTCCCCTACTTTCAGGGTTAACCTGCAATTTCCTTTTTTTTTTAAATTCAAACACTGAAGCCATTCTGAAGAGCTCTGTAAACTCAAAAGCTAAGCAAAGATATTATCTCCCCCAACTTGTCTCTCCTATATCCTGCCATTAACACCATCTATACCAGGGACAGTGTTAATAGAGATACTTTACCAGCTTCAGGCCCCTGAAAGCCTCCACCCTGAGAATGAAGAAATGGAGGCCTGGTGATGCAGCTCTGGAGACACAGGTAAATAGCAACAGTCAGAACAGACTCCAAGTGTCTTGACACTTCGGTCTGTGCTCCAATGAATTTCTTGCACTCGCCTGGCCCAGCCAAGCCGGAAAGATATCATGAGACCCTGCCGCCAACCGTGGTAAAGCAGAAAGGTGCAGCTCTTGCTGCTAATTCAATACAAAATCCATCATCAAACTGTCAGCATAAAACACACTGAGCGCCTGCTCTGTGAGGCGTGACCTCCACAGGCCAAGTATGACTCTTCCACTATTTCATGGGCTACAGCTGATCTAGTCTGCCATTTCTGGTGAGGTGCAGAGATCTCCTCCTCCCTCCCTCCCCCCCCCACCAGCAAATGAAACAGACCTGGAGACACATTGACACATTCTGAGCTTTCTACAAAAAGCTCCCTCCCTGGGCTGAGACGGAAGGAGGAAGGGATCAACCCCAAAGGAGGTGGTTTAAAACAGCATGAACAGGGCAGTGCTCTCTGTATGCTGAGGGGACCTGTGTGGCAGGGCGAGGAGTCAGGCCCCTCTGAAAACTGACTTCAAACTCGTCCGTGATCATGTGCAGAGTCACTTTATCTCCCTGGGGCCACATCTTCCCCAGCTGGAGCACTTGGATCTCCCAGAAAAGGGCCTGGGGTTTCATATTTTTAAGCACACGCTGGGAGTCCCAAAAGGAAGGCTTCAGTGAAGGCCCACGTGTGCCAATAGTAATAATTACAGTCGAGTGGGGGCTTCAAAGGACAAGTGGCAGAAAGTCTCCATCCCCAGGTGCTTCCAGAGGAGCATTTGGAGGCACAGGATCCAAGCCAGAGGCAAGGACCTTGCTGCACTTCCTCTGACTCACTGGGCTTCTGTAGCTTACAGAATGTAAGTGCACTTGGCTCCCAACAAAGCCTGGTCTTGTTCAGATTGTTTCCTGACATGGCCATGATTGGCTTAAGTGAACATCTCCCAGGTGGCAGTTTGTGAGGAATGCCCCCAGGCTGCACCTAAGTTGCTGGGGCACCTCATCCTGGATGGGATCAAGCCTCTGAGTGCTCCCCCCGGCCCCAACTCCACAAACCCCCAGCATGTGCTGCTGCTATTTCACCACACACGGCATGGGCACATTCACCTCCTCTCTCTGGTAGCCCAACAAGCTCCAGTGTTGTTTCATGAGCCTGTTCCTTCTTGGGTTTAAATCCCTCTGTGGATTATCATCACCAGCTAGCCATCCCGATGCACACTATGCTCCTCCCAGCTTAGCTCGCCACACAATCTACCCTGTGTCAGGGAAAGCCTTCTCCTGTGCACCTCCTGCCATCTGAGATGTGCCTCTCCATCTGTTTTCTCTGAGTTTCTGGCTCCTAATTGCTCCCCTATGCTCCAACTGCTGTGTAACTAGCCAAGGTTAACTGTTTTTTCCTTTTTGATGCCCAGCCTACCCCCATACTGCGTTTGGTGGATTTTGGTGGGCATATTTCTTTCCCGACCGTCCACGGCATACAGGCGCTCTCAGATCAGAAGCTGAATCTTCCCTGGG
This sequence comes from Apalone spinifera, assembly GCA_030068395.1. Taxonomy (NCBI): domain Eukaryota; kingdom Metazoa; phylum Chordata; order Testudines; family Trionychidae; genus Apalone; species Apalone spinifera. The sequence goes on from JANRFK010004824.1 coordinate 11,963,708, forward strand.
TAGAGAGGACGACAGGTAAACATGCCTCCCCTCCTCTGCAAATGCTCTAGTCAGAATTCCAAACCCCCACTCCCCCCAATCCTGCTACACCCACTTGATTTATTCCACATTAGGGTATTTTACAGCACAGCTGAGACAAATAAGCTGAATGCTGGTTTAGATGTTAGACACTGGGTGTAGGAAGCTTGCCAGCGACACAGTCCAAGATACTGAAGAGGAAAGAAATGTAACTTTAAGGCTCTCCTAGAACTTTATTAGTTCACCCCGGTGGAACCCATGGCCGGCCACTGGCTCAGCGAGGAATCTGTCCATTTTCTTGGGAAATGGATCCCTCTCTATTCCCTGCCCTTACGCCTTCCTGTCTCTGGACTGGGGCACTCAAGGATGGCTCTTTCCACTGCTTCAGGGAGCAGGTAGGAAACAATACACCTACCGACTGGGCATTTGAAACCAGCTAGGGTGGTTTTCCCTTCCTGCCCTAAGCAAGGGTGCATGATTGGAACTTGGCCGTTACACATTGCTTTGTGCAGCCCTGCCAGTATTAACACCTAACTAGGCTGCCTCCACCTGGGGCAGTTTTTCCTGGAGCAGGAGTTGGAAAGTCTAAGCAGGGAACAATCACAGTTCTAACTAGGGATGCAAGCTACTAGTCACTTCTCCCCTCTTGCTGCCTGTATCAAAGAGAGGCAGCAAGGGGGGCGGGGGGCAAGAGCGAGTCATCCCCTGCCCCAGCACCATATCTCCAAGTGGGAGAGGGGAGACAGAAACATAATGGGGACCAGGCGCAAGCTGGGAATCAGCTTTCCCAGATCATGCCTGGTCCCCCACACTCCGCTTTAGCCTTTAAAATGTACTAGTAGCCACCAGTAGGGATGTAAGTGAGCAGTCAATTATTCTACTACCTTCCTCCCCTCCTCCCTCTGCCTCTGTTTCGGGCAGGGGGGGAGAAAGGGGAGAGAACAGAAGCCAGTGCTGGGGGGAGCTGGCTTCCCCTAGCACTGTCTCCGTGGTGCCACCTGCCCCCTCTGCGCTGCTGCCTTTATCAGAGGCAGCAGTGGGAAACAGGGGGGCTTAGGGGAGGCTGCCGCAAATCAGCCTACGTTCGCGGCAGCCAGGGCTGGCTGTAGACAGGGACTGCTGGACCCAGCATGAGCTGGGACTGAGCAAGCCTGGCTTAGTCGCAGCTTTCCTGGTCCAGGACCACTGCGGCGCTGCACTTTAAATGTAATAGGAGCTGGGCTGCATGCGCACCCGGCTCCTTCTACATTTAAACTGCAGAGCTGCAGTGCGGGTAGCTCCTAGACCGAGGCGAGCCAGGACAGATCACCTCCCTTATCGACTAACTGTGTACAGACGACCCCCGACTTGCGACGCGATTGGTTCCCGGGGAAGCATTGCAAGTCGGAGGCATTGTAACTCGAACCCTCATTAACGATAGGCACAGTCATAAATGCAGGCCGAGGACGTAAGTCGGGGGTTTTTGCCCCCTTCTGCACTTTAAAAAAAATAGTTGTAAGTGCGGGGGAGGGGAGGGGGTCGCAACTCGGGGATTTCCTGTAGTTGATACAAATTGGATTGACAACATGATTAGTTGATTATACACCTCAACATCATTAGCAAGACATATACTCAGGGGTCCAGGCACCTCGCTCCATTAGCAGGTAACACTGGTTTTCATAAATCCACACCCCCCACAGGGATTCCACCCTGACTCCAAGAAACGACTTGATGCAGGGGTGCTGAAAACTTCTTCATAAAAAACTTTATTAGAATAGAAAATACATAGAACTGTTACACAAAGCTCAGGTAGGTTCTGTTCTCCCCATGGAACAGAGAGGGAATCCAAAGAATAAAGCACGATAGCAATAAATTGAAAGGAGAACTTCACTCGCAATCCCATATACTCCCTCTATTAGCAGATCACAGCTGTCCTTGCATGGGAGAAGACATAAAACCCGACTAGAGGCTTGTTAGTGATTAAATTCCCATAGGTTTAACAGAATTAAGTCTCTACCATCTGCTAATTTCTGGAGACACCAAACAAACAAGAAGTGGCTCAGATCCAGGGCTGCTTAGAATTTGGCCAGCCTGGAAAATGAAGTTTTTAAACATTGGCAGGCTTTTGTTGAAGTTGTTTTTAACACAAACTGTTCTCAACATCAACAAGGGGAGAAAGAAGTGTTTCTCTTTAAACCCTAAAGTCAGAGTAACTGCCAGCCTGAGGTGGAAGAGATATCCTTTGAATACTTTGCAGTGTATACACTGCGTTTAGGGCTGTCTACATACTACAAGGTTCTACCAGCCTACCTCTGTCAGGGGCATGAAAAGTGAGAACCCTGACAGACAAAGCTATGCGGCAGCCCTGGACTAGCAGGGAAACTGCTACAGCAGCAACCCTGCAGTTTTGCCAGGATAGAGTATTTCACTCTGGGGGCTGGAATAAGTTAAGTGTGGTTTTGCTGGGCCAAACTTCAAACTCTCTAGGAGCATTTTGCTGATTTAGTACACCAGTATAGCTACCGTAGCAAAGCACTCCTGACATAAACAAGGCCTCCACAGTGTCCTACTTCAGATAGGACGAGTAGTTCTGTGGCACCTTAGAGACCCAAGAGCATCTCATCTGAAGAAGTGGGATTTGCCCGTGAAAGCTCATGATTTTTATTTATATGTATAGAGAGAGAGACAGAGAGAGAGTATTTGTTAGTGTTTAAGGTGCCACGGTATTACTCATTTTTAAAGTTACAGACTAACACGGATGCCCCTCTCTACTTTAGATAGTTCACTGAGATCTATGCAAGCATTTAGTATTACACCCTCCCTCCCCCCACAAGTATTATTTCCATTTTACAGGTGGGGCACCAAGGTCTGGAATCTAGAATGGTTCCTAGTGTAGACAAATCCAGGCACGTGCCCTGATTTCACACATCAGTGCAGCGGCATCAGTGCTAACTCCTGGTGTAGACAGAAGCAGCTACAAGCTATAATTTGCACTTGCACCCATTTAGCCTGCTGTCAAGTTGCACAGATGCAAGTCACAGTTCAACCTGGCATTGCCATACATGCAGCAAGCATTGAGACAATACCTCAGTGTAGCTAAGGCCTGATTTTCGGGGCAGAGCAAGGAAGAAAAGCTACTGCTTCTAGTGCCCCCAGCTAGACCTTTCTGTTTAGCAAGTGAGACAGTGCTAACACAGCTACAGAACCAAGCCACCAGAAGAGCACAAATGGGTTAACATGAACATCTGTTGTTGTTTTATGAAGAAATGTGTATTATTAGATCCTTCCTCAGGTTTAGCCATATTCAAGTAGTGGCCTAAAGAATTCAATCAACATGTTGCTAAAACGCGCACCCAACATATATTAAGAGACAGTGGCTACCCCAAGGAGCCTGCAATCCAGGCAAGACAAAGGTGGGAGGAAAGGAAATATCCCTATTTTACAGATGGGAAATCAAGGCACAAAGAAATAAAGTGACTCACGCAGAGGGTCAAAGGCAGAGTCAACAATTGAACTGCCTTGTATTTCCTGAATCCTAGTCCAATGCTTCAGCCATAGGGTAATGGAACTCTGTAACCCCTCGCTCCCAGTGCATTTCTAACCTATTCTCTCTCACTAAGTCATTTGGTGTCAAATAAAAACGTAGATTGATGTTTTGAGACTTCCAAAGGACACCACTGTTATCTTTATACCACTGGAGTTTCATGCTATTTTCATCACACTGTGTTTTACTTCGTAAGGTTCAATCTCAGCCAGGATCTCTCTTTCCACCACTGGAAAGAGATGATCTCACACACCTACACTAATGCCAGAAGGGGAAAGGAACGAGATACGTAGTCTAGACACACACACACACACACACAGTGACTCTGTGCCATAACTGCACACAGGTTCTATTAGTACATTAATATTTATACTGTATCCAGAAGTGTGTTTAGGTTCTTGCTGGTACAAATAAATTACAGCCCTGCAAGACATATTGTAGGGGACAACCTTACATTAGCAAAAGCATGGATTAAAATAGATGACCTAGAACTTTAGAAATCAGAGCTGGACGAGATCAAGGAAACTGTATAAGGCCCCCACTCCTTGCAAAACGCTGAGCAAACAATGCAAGACATACACCACACAGGATTAAGTCCCTAAAAGGAATAAAAATAACACATTGGTGTCAGAAAAACCTGCTATTTAGGTGAATTTCTGAAATGCTTCCACCATTGCTAACAAAGGGCTTGATGCTACATTCAGCTGCAAGCATCTCTGCAGTGACCTATAGGTTTCGCTTGATCTCCATGAACAAGTAAAGGCCCCTCCTACACAGCTGAGACTGCAGAATTAAGGCCAAAGGTCAAAGCACAGTATTGCTTACTGTCCTCTACACCAGAAATAGAAGACAGTGGTGAAAACCCCTACACATGCGATCTACGCTTGCAATGGTGGGAGAGCTGACTTAGAAGTAACCGCACTCTTGTTACAGCATAGATGGGCTATTTTGCACACACTTAGAGTGGGCAAGGCCAGCAGTCTCCGATGAGACACATCAAATCTTAGGACATGGCTTAGATCAGATACAACCTAAACATCAATAGGAAACAGATCTTAGTTCCATCACCCCCCAGCGCACTACAGAGAAAATTAACCTTGATCTCCTTCCCACAAATGATTGTGTTTTACAGAGCCACAAGGCTGCCCTGCAAAACGATTCCACACAGTAGTAAAGAGCAAGGAAGAGGCTTCACAGGGGAGATGACCAGGAGTTGGTAACTGGGTCTAAAAACCAAACGCCCATGGTGTCTAACAACTCTTTCTCTGTACAAAAGCCAAACAGCCTCAAAAGGAAGTGGCCAAAGCCTAGGATAGACTTTACAGTTATATTTTAATACGTAACTTCCTTGCAGAACCCATCCCCCTCCTCACATCCAAGGGTCAACCTTGCTCCTCCATTCCAAGTATTACACACTGAGTTTAGGGAGCCAAAGGGGCTCAGAGCAGGATCACCTAATCCCAGCTCTTGGTTTCCACTATACGAGTTTGAGGTGCTGTGTGGTGAGACACTCACCACAGCTTAGGGGGTGGCTATAGGGAAGGGAAGTCCCTGAGTACCTGAACACTCCTAATTGCTCCCACTGAGCAGGGGTAAGGGGACAAGACGGAGAGTACCCCAATCGAACCCCATGACTTGGAAGCTCTTAAAGACATCATTGTCTCCATATTTCAGAGCCCCAAAGAAACATCCCCTTACTGAAGCATCTCCCCCCAGGAAATGGGGAGTCCCACAAACCCCTCTCATTACTCATTGCCCCACTTGGGGGTACATACAGACTGCCTTCTCCCCACCCCACTCCCCCAGGAATTGAGAAATCCCATAACCCCCCCTCCCATTACCCCACTTGGGGGTGGGGGTGCATAGACCCACCTTGTCCACACCCCACTCCCTGAGGAATTGGGGAATCCCACAATCCATCCCTTCCTATTACTAATTACCCCACTTGGGGGGGTGTGTGTGTGCAGAGACCCACCTTGCCCACACCCCACTCCCCCAGGAATTGGGAAGAAGCCCATAAAACACTCTTGTTCATCTTCTCCATGTTTGGGGGGGAAGAGACACCCCCACTTTATTCGCACCCTCCTCCCCTGGAAACGAAGGGGCACCAGACCCTCCTAGTCACGCTCCATTATCGGGGTACAGCTAGCGATAATGACCCCTAGGAACCGGGGGGGGCAACAAGACCCCCTTGTGGTTTTCCGCCTTTAGGGGGAGCCCTAATTCACACGCATCTCAGGGTGCAGGGAGACCCCGGACGAGCCCCCCTCTTAACTCCCTCCCCCATTGGGGGCGCAGAGACCCCCCCCCGATTCTCTCCCCAGGCACTGGTGGGGGCAGGGGGACCCCAGGAACTGGGGGGCTAAGACCCCTCCCCCTTATGTTGTTGTTGCGGGGGGGGGCATTTACCTGCCGGCCGCTGGCCTCAGGCGGCGGCGGCTCCTCCCCGGCCGGGCGGGCGCTGTGGGGGGGATCCCGGCCTCAGAGCCAGGGCAAGGAGGGGGCCAGCTCGGAGCCCAGCCCCAAGGCCCTTCTCCGGCCACAGCTGCTCCTGAGCCACTTCCTGCTTCTCCCTCCTCCTCCCCCGCCCCCTGCCCGCTGGGGCTCGCCCCCCCAACATCGACTCCATTGGCTGGCGGGGCTGGCACTCAGCGACTGTCCCCGCCCTCCTCCCTATCTATTGGCTGATCTGGTCGTCACTCAAGGGCTTGTCCCACTTGCCTCATTCCACATTGGTTGAAAGACAAGCAGCCCCTCGGCTGAGCCCGCCTTCAACTCTTACTATCATTGGTGGCGGCTTGTGCCATTCAAGGGCTTACCCCGCCTATGTCATTCCCCATTGGTCAGGGGCTCAGGCGGCTACCTGCTACTATCTCGTTCTCCATTAGCTGGGAAACCTATCAGTTAGCACAGCTCCTTTCATGCTAATCCTCATTGGCTGGGGTGGCTGTCATTCAAGGGCTAATCCTCCCATCCATTGGCCAGAGCGCCTGACAATCAAGAGGACGTCTCCTGCCATAGCCTACTAGTGGGTAACCTCATGCTCAACGGGATGACCCGCCTACTCCCTAAACCGATTGGTTGAGGACGATCCCTGAAGGGCTTCCCCGCTATCTGAGAAAAGTGTCACTCTCCCACATCAAACGGAATGTAACTCAGGTCTGGTCTTCAAGCCCAAGGTTATTGGCTGCCGTGTAGGAAGCCCTAGTTTTCTGCCCTTCCTATTGGCTTGCATGCCCGTCACTCAAAACTCTTTATCTCCCAATTGGCGAAAAAGGCTGTCGGTCAGATCAGTCCCGAGCCACCACTTTCCCTATTGGACGGAGGGCATGCCACTCAGAAATAACCGCTCGCCTTGTATTGGACGCTGTGTCCATTGCCCACTTGACCCCTCACGCCCTTCCTCATTGGCTACAGCCTCTGTGGCATGCGGCGTCTCTACACCTATGAGAAGGCCAGGCCCAGATGTTGGCATCGCTGATTGGCTGAGACCCACATCTATCAACATAGCGCCTCGCCCACTCAGTACAAGCGCTTTGATTGTAAACAGATCTCCAGTGTCTGCATTGGCTGCTGCCAAGGGCAGGGGAGTCGGAGAGCAGGGGATGCTGGGAGCTGGGGCGCTAAGGATGCTGGGAGCAGAGGACGCTGGGGCTTTTGCAGCCATGAGGGGCTGTGGGGACACGTGGTCTGTGAAGGGTTAAGGCTCTGCAGAGTTGCTGCCAGCGCTCCCCCTTTCCCCCACCCAACTTCCTGTCTCAAACTCTCTGGCTACCTCTACACTGGCATGATTTTCCGCAAATGCTTTTAATGGAAA
>JANRFK010004824.1:11973836-11986641 GCA_030068395.1 Apalone spinifera
CTTAGCCCCCCCACTGCTCACCTGATCCCCCTGCAGCAATGAGACCCAGCGCCCAACATTCCACCCTCCAGGCCTGGCTCGCGACCCCTAGTTTGAAAACTTCTGCTCCACTCCATGCACTTGGGAAGGAGAAGAACTGCATAAAAAGCGCTGAAGAAACAAACTACCAGGAGCCTAATGCAAAGCCTGCGAGGGTCAGTGGAAAACTCCCCCTTCCCTGTCCCTGCCTTTGATTCGCAGCCCAAGAAAAACAGGGATCACTGCTCTCATTCATCAACACTTGGACCCACAAGTTCAGTGTTGGGGGAAACAACGGAAATGTTGACAGTCGTCACACAGGTTTGATGGGACAGATTTAAGGAGCACAGAGCTGCGTGCCCAGCACAATGGCTCCCCAGGAGCTATCTGTTCCCAAGGTAAGGACCTAGGCAGAAGAAGACAAACTACAGGAAACCGTCACAGACTTAATGGCTAAAAGCAATTCCTGTCAATTTGGATGAGGAAGAGGCTCCCTGCTTGAAGAATGACCTTGAAATTCCAATATGGTGCCAAGCTGCAGCCACGCCAATAAAGACCGTCAGCCAGAGCTCTGCCGTGTACCGTGGGAGGGGTTTTTTGTAAGGTCCTTTCTCTGAAACCTCTGGCGCTGGGACATTGTGTGGGGAGAGTCAGGGCCCTGACGTGGCGTGTCATTATATCCCTCCCATTGTCCCGAGCACCGGTGCACCTTGGTTCCGCCCATGCTCTCTGCCTGTGACCATAGATGCCAACTACATGGGTGCTCCAGTAGCTCCCCCACCTGCTCAGTCCCTCCCGGGGCTGGCCTTACCATGAGGTAAACTGAGGCAGCTGCCTCTGATGCCAGACTGTGGGGGGGTGCCACTAGGACCCAGAGTGTAGAAAATTGTGTCAGCTGCTGGTGCATATATGCATATGGGGGCATCGTTTGAGCTCCCCGCCTCAGGTGCCAAAATGTTGCGGGCCGGCCCTGGTCCCTCCCACCAATCAGGGCCTTTGTCACTCAACTCCTCCCCTCCCTCCCTGCCAGTGCCACCTCATTTCACGAGGCATAACGGAGCAGTCGACAAAGGCACGGCGCGGCGGCCATTTTGATGTAAATGAAGCGGCGATTATTTAAATCACTGCTTCATTTTCCTATGTCTATGTGACCGTGCCCACGGCCCTCTATGTCCGCCCCTTTCACCTCGGGGGAGGGGGGTTAATATCCCTGGCGGCCCCGCCAAGCCTTCTCCTCCAAAGCCAGCGGCGACCGTTACGCCTTCCGATTTGCCGTCACAATGCCACACTCCCCGCGGCAGTGGAGAAGAGGAAAGGGGGGCCCGGGCCCAACCTCGCTCATGGGCTCCAGCCCAGGGCCCTACGGACTCGGATCCGTGGAGATCTGGTCCGGCTGGCGGGGCGTTCCACTGAAACTCGCCAGCCTGCCAACCCTGCTCCCCACTCTGGAGCTCACCTTCCCTTTGGTGGACAGGGTTGCGGGAGGACGACTACTCGCCGCCGACGCTAAGCCTTCCCCCCGAGGGCCGACCCTGGTCTCCCGTTCCTATTCCCCCTCTCCTCTGCACAGCCGGGCGAAGGCGCTTTAAATGCTGCGCCATTTCCGCTCCACTCATCCCGGAAGGGGCCGTTGCGCAGGCCCTCCCCTGCTCTGCCCCCGCCTCCGTGGTCCCCATGGCGCCCGCAACCCGGGACGCCACGCCGCCACCGCGCTCCCCTCGCTCCATCCCACCACCTCCGGCCCGCCCCTGACGTCACTTATCATGACATCAGTCAGCGATGGCCGCGCGGCGTGGGAGCAGCCGGCGCACTGCCGGGCCTCCCTTCCTCTGCGGCCGAACGGTGCCTGTTCAGCCGCGGCTAAAGTGTGGGGTGAGGGCGCCTCGTCACGGTCTAGTAAAGTCATCTACATGGCTCCGTCGACGGCGCCATGTAGTCTAGACATACCCTTAGCGCCCAGCTTGTCTTCTGCTTCTGACCCCTGGGAATCTGGCGCTGCCTGGACACCTGACACCGGAATAAATCACTCCTCTGAGGCTACTTCTACACCGTAGCATTTTTGCTACGAGGGAATGCAAATGAAGTGCTCATTAGCATGTCTCATGCTCTCATTTGCATAGTCTCTTCCAATCTATTTTGAGGAAGAGGTTTTTTGCGGTAAAAACCACAATGTAGACGGGGCCATTTTGCGCAAAAAAAAACCCCTTTTGCGCAAGGTCCCTTAGCCCTCAAAAAAGGAGGTATACAGGATCTTGCGCAAAAGGGGATTTTTGCCCCGTCTACACTGCGGTTTTTTTCTGCAAAAAGCTCTTCCGCAAAACGGATTGGAAGAGACTATGCAAATGAGAGCCTGAGAAATGCTAATGAGTGCTTCATTTGCATTTCCTCTTCCGCAAAAATGCAACAGTGCAGACGTAGCCTGAGTGACAAAGGTTACACCTGCGAGTGGCAGTGGAGACACTGCTATGTCAGCGGGACAGCGTCTCCCAGTGACATAAACCGACAGGAGAGCTCCACGCCCATCAGCTGCTATAGAGACCTTACAATGTGAACTCTCCCGTAGCTGCGACTTGGCCGCATGGTTGTCTATAAAGCAAGCAAGTTACACTGAGAATATACCTGGGCTCTTCCACCAGGACTCTGACCGGCAAGTCCCCAGACCCCTGCTACTGCTCATCGGAGGGGTGATGCTGGGGCCAGAATGACACATAAGAACCAGAAAGGGCAACAATCCAGCTATCGAATTGCCCAGGATTTGGGCAAACATGTAGGATCGACACTAAGTCAAATCGCTTTGTAGCAGAATCTACAGCCCGGCGGCTGGATCTGGCCCCCGGCTTGCCTGGATCTGGCTCCTGAGATTTGAAGCTCCTGCCCACAGCATCGGAGAGCACACCTGCCACCTCCCTCCTGCCCAGACCCTGCACCCTCTGGTCCACTCCTGCACCCTACCTCCTGGCCAGCCCTCCACCCAGCCTGCTCTGCACCTCCCGCCCTCCAAGGCTCACCAACCTTGGCAGGGGTGGAGGTCATAGGTAGGCCTGGTCCATGCTGTAATACTAGGGCTGGCATGGTCAGAGCCTGCTACCGGTTAGACCTCCCTGGTCTGGCACCCTCAGGGCCGGACTGGTCCCGCACAAGGGAATGTGCCAGACCAGGGGAGGTCCCCAGCCACTGCCCCCCAGCCTGTTTCCAGCCGTAGGAGGTCACCCTGCCACTGGCCTCAGCCAGGCTGCCTGCTGCTGGTCCAGGCTTGGCTGGCTGCTGGGCTGCTGCAGCCCCAGCTCCCCAGGCAGAATGCTGCTGCCCCATCCCCATCCAGGCTCCCTTGCTGGGCTGTTGGACTGCAGTGGCCCCAGGCCCCTCTACCGGGCTGCTGAGCTGACAGGTTGCTGCATACTGGCACCCCAGTTAGGCTGCTGCTGCCCCGAGCTTTGCTCCTCTGCCCGGCTGTTGGGCTGCCTCGACTCCTCTGCTGGGCTGTTGCTGCCCTGACCTTGGCTACTCTTTTGGGCTGCCACAGCCCCCGACCCCCTTGCCAGGCTGCTGCCAGCCCCACTGGGCTCCCAGGGCTTCCAGCTGCCAGCCCTCCTGCTGTCCAACTCCTGGCCCCCAGAGCTCTCTGGCCCAGGAACATCCTGCTGGACAAGGGATGTTGCTGGACCAGCGAGTCCAGGTTTAAGGAGGTACAACCCGTACTGCTTGGACTCCCTGGTCCAGCACCCAACGAGGGGATTTGCCAGACCAGGGGAGGTCCCTCCCTTCCTGGCCCGTGCTAAACCGCTGCACCCCTCCTATACACCCCAGTGCTCCAGCCTGCCCTGCTGCTGCCTGGCCAGAGCTCTCCAGCTCCCGCTGGCTCCGCTGCTGCCAGGGCCGGAGCTCCCAGGCTGCCAGCAGGGCCGGAGCTGCACATCTACTCCCAGCCCCCTGCTACTGCCCAGCTGCTGAGGCCAGATCTCTCCACTGCAGCACCTGTCGTCCCCATCCCCCCACGGGGCTCTCTGCTGAGTCACCAGCCCCCCCGCCATGCTCCTGCCCCATGGCCGGCCCTCCCTATACCTGGACTCTGTGGTCATAGAACCATAGAATCGTAGGGCTGGAAGAGACCTCAGGAATCATCAAGTCCAGCCCCCTGCCCAAAGCAGGACCAACCCCAACTAAATCATCCCAGCCAGGACTTTGTCAAGCTGGGACTTAAAAACCTCTAGGGATGGAGCATGTCCTGCCGGAGCTCGGACGCTGCTGGATCAGAGAATCCTAATGAAGGGAGGTACAGCCCGTACCACCTCGGCTTGCCAGGGTCCCTTGCTTTTAGAGCCAAAGGGGCCAGCTTCAGTTCTCCACCAAGGAGGCAAGAGCCCAAATCTTCAGCGCCGCTCTGCAGGGCACGGAAGCTGCATGCTCAGCGCTGCCCGGCACGATCGGGCAGGTGCTGCCTGTCACAGTGAGTCTGTGGCCCACAGGGTTGCGCAGAGATGTGACCCCCTGAAGAGTGAAAGGCAGGGCCCCCTCCTTTTCTCCCCCCCCCCAGCCACGGTTTTTAAAATCTTGACTTATAAGCCAACCTCATGCTTCAGCGGGGAACAGATTCGTGATTGAGTTGCCAGCCAGACCAGGGACCCCCCTCGCCAAGAGGATGTTCTGCTACATGGAGCCACGCTCCCACACCATGTCATCATGCGCTGCGACCTCTCCCAGCCATGGGACAACACTGGCACACAGTGGGAGAGGGAGGGGGGCAGGCTATGGAGAGACGTCTGGGCTACCTCTTTGGTCTGCACAAGCATAGGGTGGAGAACACACACGGGCAGGGTAGACACGCATAGAAAGAGAACATGGGCCTAAAGGCAGGGGTGCCTAATGGCTAAACATGGGACATGGTTTTCTTCCTGGCTGCTGTGAACCTGCTGGATGACCTCAGGCAAGACACTGCCCTGCTCTGTGCCTCGGTTTCCCCTTATGTAACATAGGGAAGAGGGTCCTGATCTGTTTTGGGAACAATGGATGAAAAGTGCGAGATAACCACTCAGGATGATTATGGTCAGGTTGCATCATGGCCCTTTCTCATCTCTCCTGCCCCCCACATCAGTGATCAGCAGCCTCTGGGCAGAGGGCACAGGTCCAAGCTGTCCAGCCCGTGCATTCACGGGGAGTCCGGTGCAGCTGCCGGCTCTGCAACACTCTGCTTCCCTGCCGAGGGAGACGTTCCCGTGATCAGTTTCACGGCCAGACGGGCCCCCGGGGCTGTCCCCGTGAAGCAGGGCCACGCACCTGGCGATTCCTGCCTCGAGCCCGTCTCCTGCGGCTGAGCTGGCGCAGAGCTCGCCGCCGGCCAGCCAGCTCCCAGCCGCGCCAGCTCCTGCATACTGCCGGCATCAGTGCCAGCGGTGAACGCGCCTCGCAGTTCAAAGAGCCACAGCTGGTTTCGGGTTCCACCTGTGGAGGGGGCAAGCCCCTTGTCCCGCAAATGGCGGCTTTGCCTCCGGCCGCTGCTCTCCTGGCACGAGGAGATTTGCCCGGCGTTGCTTGGGCCCCTCACTCAACTCAACGTCATTTACATTATGGCTGTGGGGTGGGGCTGGGGAGGAGGGGTTCAGGCTGCCCCGGGGAGAGAGAGCACTACCCCGGCCCTCTCTCACCGCAGCAGCGTTGGGCCAGGTGAGAAGTGCCTCTCCACGGCTGCTGCAGCGCCAGCAGGCACAGCCGGGGGAGGGGTCTGTGTGTCCCCCAGCTGGGGCAGGTCCAGGTTCGCCTGCCCCCTGCGCTCCCCAGCCAGAGTGAGAATGCAGCAAACTGGGCACTCTCCCCTCACTCCCTGACAAAGAGGACCAGCCAGCAACGTCCCCTTAGGAATCGGTGGCGGGGGGAGGGGGTGCTGGGGCTTTACGAACTTCCAGTATTATAGTCGGCAACATTCATCTAGCTGGCTGCCTGCCCTGTGTCCATAAGAATGGACAGGCCTGCTGACGGCAGGGGGGAGAACTGCCCCTGTGCCCTGTGATTCAAAGGATCCTGGGGCTCCCAGCTGCTGCAGAGCCCTGCACCCCTTAAATCACCGCTGGAGCACCACTCCGCACGACTCTAAGGGCTGGGTGCCATGGTCTGGGCTGCTCCTGGCTCTGCCCCTTCTGCCTGAGGCCCTGGACAGAGCCACCCTCCCTTTGCCTGGGGCCCTGCGGGAGCTGTCGGCCCCCCCTGAGAATGGCCAGACTAGCAATGGTCCAGCTAGCCCAGTATTCTGTCTGCGGACAGTGGCCAATGCCAGCTGTTTCAGAGGGAATGAACAGAACAGGGAATCAGCAAGCGAGCCCTCCAGTCATCCAGGCCCAGTGTGCGGCAGGTTAGGGCACTTGGTGCATGGGGTTGCACCCTGACCATTGCGGCTACCAGCCCCAGCAGGACCTCATCTAATTCTTTTTTGACCCCAGTGACACTTTTGGCCTTCCCCACATCCCCCTGGCAATGAGTTCCGCAGGTCGTCTGTGCGTTATGTGAGCAAATACCCCCATTTGCTCGCTTGAAGCCTGCTGCCATTGGATGCCCCTGGCTCTTGGGTTGATGTAAAGGGGTAAATAATATTTCTCCATTCCAGTTCTGCACACCCGTCATGATTTTATAGACCTCTATCCTGTCCCTCTTGGGCAACGCCTTTCTCGGCTGCACAGTCCCACGCTTTGTAATGTCGCCTCTTAGGGAGCCTGTTTCATCCCCCTGCTCACTTTATTGCCCTTCTCTAGCCCTTTTCTGTGTCTCATAGATGATCTTTTCTGAGTTGGGGGTGACCAACAGTGCCCGTACAGTATTCCAGGCGGGGATGTACCATTGCTGGAGCATGACTCTGCCCTTTCTATACGCTGGCGAAAAGGAATCTTCCCTGCCTGTGCCCTGGACAGAGGGATGGGAGGCTGGTGGGACGGAGGAGCTAAACCCACGAGCCCCAGGCTGCTCGCAAATTTCTTTATCCTTCCCACCCCGCGCTGCCAAGGGCTCCGGTTACCCCCTCCCCCGCTTCCACTTTGTTTTCTAGCCAATGGGCCAGCTCTGAGGACGCGGAGCTGTTCAGTGCCCGGCCTTGCATTGTGTCTCGCTTCAGCTCAGTATCGCCGAACAATCTTCCCTTTATGCTGCCTCCAAACCGTCCGAGCAGAGACAGCCCCTTTTCCAAAGCCGGGTGGGCTCCCGCGGGAGCCCAGCATGACACAGCACATCCACGCACACAGGGGCCCGTTTGTATCCCAGCCCGGCCCTTCGCCAGCAAGGCCTGAGCCAGCTTATCAGCGATCGGGTTTCCTTTGAACGGCCCTTTTCCCAGGAGCTTGGAATGTGGAACCTGAGTAGATTGGCTGAAAGCAGAGCTGGACTGTGCATGGGGTACCCGTCAGGGGAGAGGCCGGTACCAGCCTGTCGTGGCAAGGGGCCTGCCCTTGCTAACCGCTCGAGACAGTATGGTTAGCGTAGGGACAGTGGGGAACTCTGCTCTCCGTAAGTCAGGTGACGCCTCCACGCCCTGGGAAATAACGTGACATCTTTTCCCAGGCTTCCAGGTCCTTCCACGACTCAGCAAACCATCCCCATAGGGACAGACTCCGAGAAGAGTACAGCAAGCGCGCCGGCCAGCCAGCTCCCCCAGAAGCAATCACGTTACCCAGCCTGCCAAGTGCAGTATCGCCAACTTCACACGGTCAAAAAGCCCCGGGCAGGTTCACCCCAAATCCCCAGATTATGTAAAAAAACTGAGATTTATCCAGTGTTGCTCGGGATCGTAATTCGGGAATTCCATTCAATGCATTTTGTTTCTTTATCCCTATAAACTCTTATCATTTGCTCTGATTTAACCAAAAAGGGCTAGAGACAATTTGGTTTCCAGTGCAGGGCCGGCCCATAACATTTTGGCACCTGAGGCAGGGAGCTCAAATGATGCCCCCCATGCCCCCTCACTTGGGCCAAAACTTTGAAAGGTCTCAATTCTGCCTTCTTCCTGTTCTACTCCTCTCATGGGATTGCTCTGCTACCTACCCCAATACAGGAGAACTAACAACTTAAAATGCCTTGTTCAAAAAGTGTGAATTAGTGGCGCCCCCCCACAGTCTGGCACCTGAGGCGGCCGGCTCAGTTCACCTCATGGTAAGGCCAGCCCTGCTCTAGTGTAAGTTTCTTCTAGTTTTCAAACCTTAAGCATTGATTTAGCTGTGCCAAAAGAGAGCACAACTCCAACATTTCTCCATATTATCTCTTTTCTGAAAGGTTTATTGAGAAGCAATCCTGTTCCACGTTCATCCTATTTTTTTGGGTCATCTTGGTTCGGTCTCTTTCAACATTTGCTCCATTATATCAGTGTTGAGGACTTGTACTGGATTTTGGTGATTTGGTCTCATTTCTGTTTGTTTTATGAGCTGCAATCCCATTCCAGGCATATCCCTTTTTCCTGGTAGAACCAAACCCTGACCTTGCTTTAAGTTATGATAAGAGGAACCTTCATACCAAATTTGGCGGTTCTAGCCTTGCCATTTAGCAGGAGTTCTTGAACAAACACACACGCTCTCTATATAGTAGATAATAGATGTGGGTTCTTTTTATTGGCCTTCTGCTTTTTTGAGCCTTTTGGTCCCACTGGGGTCACTGGTTGAAACTTCCCCACAGTCCCGAGGGCCGGATACTTACTTTTTCTTTAAGAATGAAGGCTGACATCATCACATCGCTGCTTGACACTGGGAGCTGAGGCTTTAAGGAAAACGAGACTTGTCGTGAGACTCGCAACAGAATCCGGAGAGTTGGCAGCGGCAGCAGCATTGGAGTTTAGGGCAGGCAGACACAGGGCAAGGAGTTTACTGCCAGCAACTCTGCAACATCCCCTAGGCGGCCTCTGAACATCCATTCCTAGTAGGGTCTTAGTCACCATCAGAGCCCCGCAGTTCTGGTGCTGGCACGTCAGCTTTGAGCCCAGCTTTCACTGAGAAGAGGGAGTTATTTTGCCCCAATTCAGAAGCCTTTGTAGGATTCCAGATGGAGACCCAGCTGCAAAAGCTGTGCAGATACAAACTGCACTGGGCCATCGCAAGCCATGAGTTCTGGGCTGCTCCCCATCACGAAAGCTGAACTCCATGGGAAAGTTGCACTAAGAGGACATAAGATGTGATTTTCACCGTGTGCCATAGGGTTTATTTGGTTGGTTTTTTGGGGGAGGGGGTTGGGTTATTTCTGTATAAGAGGGGCTTAGTGTGGTGAGGCTGAACTCAGCTAGAAACAGCCACACATCAGTCCTGCTTTTAGGTGGATAATCAGCCTTTGGGGTTAAGGTGTGCTATTTTAAACCCAAAATGCACAGATTTTGGTTACAGGGTAAGGACAGTAGCTTAGAACATGGGCAACCCTGGGTTCAGGACCCTGTTCCAAGCCAATTTTAGGTACCTGTGCAGGCCCGTACCCCTAGGGTCCCCAAGTAAGCATGCTCTGGCCAGCCAGGGGAAGGCAGAAGCAGCATGCTGCCTGAACCTCCCTCCCCCATGCTCTGGCTGGCTGGGGGAAGGCTAGGGCTGATTTCCCCATTTACGCAAGGGACCATGGGGGCAGCATTCTCACCCTTGTGGTCCACATTTACAAAAAAAGCAGCCTCCCCCCCCCCGAAATTCCTGTGTAGGGGCCTGCTCTGAGAGCCACAAAGCCCCATTTGGCCTAACCCCATAGGCACTTCAGCTCCCTCACCCCCCTATAGTTTTGCTGTAACCATTCCCTCCACGCTTCTGTCTCTGCCTTAGGCACAGTTGTCTCTACCTCTGCCCGGGCACAATCCACGAACCACAAATAGGCGGGCATCCAGCCGCCTACCTCGCTGGCAGGGCCTACGCCGGCAGGGGTGCTTAGAGGGCAACACCTCATAAAATGGCAGAGGAGGACGAGGGAAGCCCTTGCTCAAATCCAGTCTCCTCTTCAGGCTGAGGGGGAACTGAACTGGCCTCTGCAATAGCCCTGGGGAGTAGCCTAACTCCTGGGCCAAAGCTTATCAGGGCCTCTTGCTGGCTCTATGGCATGGTGCTATGGCTCTTGCTGGCTCTATCGCATGGCCCTATGGCACGCTTGCCCGGAAAGGCTTGGGGTGCTTGCAAAATGTTCTAGAGGCGGCGCATGCCAGAGTCCCTTCGAGATGGGCGGCTCTAGAGCCAAACCCCTCCAGTTCTGGCAGATCCCTCTGGGCCCAGGGCCTGGCCTGGCCTGGCCGGGCCGGGTGGGGAAGTTTGTCTGATGCACACATTGGGCCGTTCTTTGCCCCCGGCACAACACACTGCAGAAGCAGAGCCCAAACTAAGAGAGGGGGGAGGATTCCTGCAGCCCCCTCTCCCCCGCATCCTGCCCCGGGAGGTTCCGCTGGCGGCTGCAAACAGACACCACTCGGGGCTGCTGCGAGGGATGCAGGCAAGAGAGGACAAAGAGATAACTCAGGCTGCGGGAAGGTGTGGGGGGGCAGGTGCAGGGCTGGGAGGCTCCGCTATCAGCAGCGCTCCCATTGGACAGGCACTGCCCAAGTAAAGCCGCCCCCCAGCTCCGCCGCCCCTATAAATGCCCACAGCTCTGGCGCCGCTGAGCGAGGGCGAGAAGGGGTCTCGATCGCCAGGGTGCTCCTGGGGAATGTCTGCTGAAGAGAAGAGCCCTGACTCCTGGCCAGCAGGACTGCAGCTGAAGAGCCCCCCCTATGTAAGTGATGGATCAGGGGCTGGGTGTGTATGCGGGGCGGGGGGACAGACTGATCCTTGGGGAGAGAAGTTTGGGGAGCATGGGGGGGAGGCTCAATCTGGCTCCTCGGACTGATGCGCCCGCAAGGTGGTAGCTGCAGCTGGACGGGCAGGGACCAAGTGGGTCAGAGATGGTCCCACCAGGGCAGGATCCAGCTATTGGGGCAAGGGAAGGTGCCGCTCCCCCTCATCCTCCTGCGGCTGCCAAAACAGAGCCAGGCTGGAAACCCCAGAGGCCTGCTTGGGCACAGGCCGGGCTACCAGAAGGAATGTGGCTCAGGGCAGGGGGCGCTAACCCAGGGGCAGAGGAGCTGCCTGCAGCCTGGGGGGAAGAAGCCGGGCATCCAGCATTGGCCCCTCCAGGCAGGACAGGGGCTGAGTCGGCCTCTTGCACAATCTGTCAGCTCTAGTGCTTGGAGGGAGGTTCAGCGGTCGCCCCCTGCCCTGGGCCACATCCCTTCTCCAGCCTCTCCTGCTCCTTCAGCTGCTTTAACCTTCTACCCTCCCTGATCTTGACCCCTTTCTCCAACATCTCCCCCCAGCTGATTCTCACCTGCCTGCTCAGGCATCTTTGCATCCCCCTCGGCCTTTTCTGCCCCTTCCCTATCCAGCTGAGGGCAGGTGGGTGCTGGGGTATGGAGGGGCCAGGCTTAGCAGGGGGAAATGCAGCTGCCCTGGTAGCCCAGCCTGTGTCCAAACAGGCGTCCGGGGTTTCCAGCCTGGCTCTGTTTTGGCTGTTCTCAGCCCAGCCTGGCACAGCCCCCATAAGTCAAACCTGTCCAGGTGGGCTGCGCTTCCCGAGTCTCTCTCTCCTTTCCTGTCACGGCAACGCCTGGCCTCATTAGAGCAGCATCGGCCCTCCAAAGGCCTGTGCCTCCAGACTGAGCTGAGTACCCTCTCAAAGTTCAGACCCGGTTCTGCTGTGTGCCTCAGTTTCCCCACCTCTCAGCAGCTAGTAGCCCAGCGGGACCGCTCCAGCTCCAAAGAAACAGTCGCGCGTCAAGCACAGCATTTAGGTTTCTCTGAAACATGCACCAAAGCTCGGCCGACGTGTAAGGGCTTCAAGGGAAACGGGAGCCACAATGGCATGGGGAGCCCAGACAGCCCCATCGCGGCCTGGTGCTGGGGAGAGAAATTGCCTGGAAACAAAGGGACAGGGCATTTCCACGGCAATTTGCCTCCCAGCTGCTCCTGCATTTAACGCCACCTCTTCCCTTACCCCCGCTCCTAGGTAAGCAGAGTACCAAAGGGGCAGGGACCTCTGTTCAGCACCTAGTGCACTAGAGGCCCTGTCCATTACGGTAGGCCCTACCATAATACACTTCACAAGGGGCTGAAATAGGGCTGATTTTAGACACTTGCCCCCTTCCGACAGCGAGCTGGGAAGGGAGCTGTCATGGTCCTGCCGGCCCCTCTGCCAGGGAGCCATTGTCTGGGGCGATTCTGTGCTGGGCTGAGACTCGCCATGTTCCCGGCGTCACTACCCTGGGCTGGATTTTGAATGGGTGCCGTGGCAGCGATGGGCTCTCCAGCCCAGGAAAGAGCTAAGTCCAGCCCCTGCTGAGATTGGCCGGCAGCAGCCGGGAATCTGGCCTGCCTCACAGTGAGCTTCTTGACTCAGACAGCTCCGGCCTTTGGTCTGCAGCCCCCTCCTCGTCCAACACTGGTGTGGAGAAAGGGAATAAGGAAAAGTTATTTACTTGTTCCCATAACACAAGAACTAGGGGTTAGCCAATGAAATTAATGGGTAGCAGGTTTAGAACAAACAAAAAGGAAGTTTTTCTTCACGCCGCGCACCATTAACCTGTGGAACTCCTTGCCAGAGGAGGTTGTGGAGGCCAGGACTTTAACAGGGTTCAAAAAAGAACTGGCTACATTCATAGAGGTTAGGTCCATCAATGGCGATTAGCCAGGATGGGCAGGGATGGTGTCCCAAGCCTCTGTTTGTCAAAGACAGGGAATGGATCACATGACGATTCCCTGTTCTCTTCATTCCCTCTGGAGGAACCTGGCATTGGCCACTGTCGGCAGACAGGACACTGGGCTGGATGGACCTT
>JANRFK010004824.1:11987930-12007288 GCA_030068395.1 Apalone spinifera
GGGGGAGAGGAACTTGCAGGTGTTGCTTCCCAGGGGGTGCAGGGAGGGATCTGATGGAGGGCCCAGCCGGCACATTTCCCTATCACCCAAATCCAGGTGGAAGCCAGAAAATTCCCAGACAAGGGACAGGAACCAGGTACTGCTACTGCCTGGCAGGGAAAGGGCCAGTCAGGTGCACTAACCACTAGGCAGCCCAGCCCTCTCCACCCTGCCCTGGTGAGATTCTTTGACTGGCGTTAGCCCAGCTTCACCGGCCTCGGGTGGCGCAGGCGCTTCTTCCCCCTCAGTTTGCATCAAAGCCTCCTGCCCAACTGCCTGTGATCCCCCTGCAGAGAAACGCGACGCTGGGGCTTACCTCGGACGTTCAGAGTATGAGCACTGGCTCCCTGGGCAGCCTGACCACCCTGCTGTGCAGCAACAAGCCCACGTACTTGATCACAGCCTTTGCACGTAAGTAGCACACCCCCAGGCTCCAAGGGAATCGCTGGGCCAGTTAATCAGCTTGGAGGTGGGTGGAAGAGCCAAGTCTGCAGTCAGGACTTAGACCCAGTTGTGCAAGGCAGGGCTACATTGACCTGCCTGAGCGGCCGCTGGGGACCCATGCTAGCCCTGCTAGTCATAGACAGTCTGTCGGCGGTGTCCAACACACTAGCCATGAGCCACATGTGGTTA
The DNA here is from genome assembly GCA_030068395.1 of Apalone spinifera. NCBI lineage: Eukaryota > Metazoa > Chordata > Testudines > Trionychidae > Apalone > Apalone spinifera. The sequence continues at coordinate 11,988,603 of JANRFK010004824.1, forward strand.
TTTGGCCAGTGAAGTGTGGCTAGTTTGCTATGACTAGAATGGCTACTGCTTCAGAACCGGTTGGGCACTGCGGGTCCATGCGCAGAAGTAGCCAGAGCCGATCAGCCATTTATGGCCCATCGGGCAGAGGCCTCTTACTTACTAAAGGTCTTGATTTTGTCTCTCTGTAGCTGCCCCTCGGCATCACATAAGCATGGCTGCTTAGCAAGCCCAGAGCTCCAGCCAGGAATGCCAGACAGCAAATCCATCTGTCCCAACTACCGTATTAACGCCAACTGCACCCACCCAGGAAGGCCAAGCACACGTCTACGATTTTCTAGCCTTTGGTTCTATATTTTGGAGGAGAACCACCACCACACACGTGTGGGATTTTGTATCACTGCTTTGCACGAGATCATTAGTCGCAATAAAATCCAGAGACGTGACAAGTTGCCGAGTTACCCGTAGCATCAACCCTTCTCTAACTAATCAACTCAGAAGCAGAAGCCAGGCTGCAGAGATTTTTCATTACACTCACTCCTGAGAGCTTGGGGCCTTCTTCACACCCCTCTGTACTACAGTGAGCCCTCGGTGGGGATACAAGGATATATTGGCTGGCACAGTGAGCAATAAAGAGCCCCACCATATGGCTTTTGTCTCAGTGTGGATCATTTCTGGTGCTAACTTCCCAGCAAGCATGCTGCTGCGCAGGAGCAGAGTCCCTGAGCAAAGTGCTTTTCCCTGCGAGACGGAGTGTCACCACTAGCGGGTGGTCCCAGAAGCTGAGTTAATGGGGGTTCAGTGGCAGCACATGGATTTGGATGAGCAGGTTGAAGAGATCTAGTACTGGGCCCTCCAGCCCTTTAAGGTAAAAGCTACAGGTTAGGGGAGCACGCAAGGCCAGGGGACTGGCATACTCACTGCTCTGCGGATGTGCCAAGGGAGGTCCCTTGTGTTCTGTGCTGCTTCCCACAGGCTGCCCGGGCTGAAGGCAGAGCTCAGATAGGCCATAGGAACATGGTGCTAGACTGCATCAGAACTGCTGAGAACCAGAAAGTGAGGCCATTCATCTGCACTCTAGGGGAAGCTGGATGGGTTTCCAGCCCTGGCCCGGAAGTAACAATGAGCACCTACCTGGTACATCTCAGACACAAGACACTTTCAGGTGGCTGAAGAGAGTCCAAGCAGGGAATTCCCAACACAGCTCTTATCCTGGCCTGAAAGGCCACAGGCTGGTCTTGCCTGAGCTCTGGACAGTTACCTCACTCCCCCCCTGCAGCACCCTGGCAACTTCCCAAAAGGGGGTGGGGGGAGTTATGAGAAGGCTTGCCGAGTTCTCAGCAAACAGACTGTGCTGAGGTACGTCTGAGAACAGCTCCCAGAGAAGCACACTGATGTCACTCCCGCCAGCAAACCCGTACGTACGTACAGCAGCCTTTAGTCGGCGCGCTCAGGTAATAGAGCAGAACATTGAACCCTGAGGCTGAGTGCCAGCCCCTGCTCTAGAAAGACGTCCCAGTCTTGATTTAGGGACTCTTGAGTGATGGAGAATTTACTCATCCTTGAGTTTCGGTTCCATTGGTCAGTGTCACGGAGAATAGTGTGAGCCCTCTCTAGTCTGAGACTTGCTGACTTCACCTCCCCACCACTGATTCTTGCTAAGCCTTTGTCCTCTTGCTTAAGGTGCACCAAGGTATCAGATCCACACACAACTTTTCCACAGGCAAGTAATCCTGTTTGCTTCATTGGGTGACTCCGGTGAGTAAAGTTACACAACTGCAGGGCCTGGGCATAGCGGGGAGGGCTCTCAGTGGGTCTTTTTTCCTTACCACACAGGTCTCTACGTACCACAAAGCCAAGAAGGGAATGTACTTAAGATCAGTGACCTGTTCTGTTTAAGGCCACCCAGGGTGCTGTGGCCTCCTGTACGCCACGCACGGCAGCTCTCCATGGCAGAAGCCCTGTCTACATGCAAGTTAGCACCAGATCCCCCCACCATAATGCTGAGGACATTTACTGCTCCGTACAAAAGTACTTCACACCAGTATGGCTATTCTCACACAGGAAGGGGAGGCACTATCCCAGGAAAAGGTCCTGTACCCCAGTATAACCAAGTCCAGTCTAGGGGTTGTTCTGGTGCATCCGTAAGAAGAGAAGCACTCCCCGAACCGATAGCTACACCAGGACAAAGAGATGCAAGGAATTCTCTTGGACCCAGTTAATCTGGTTTAAATGAAGCCCTCTCCCCCATTGTGAGATCCTGGGCCTAAGGACAGCTTTCCCTGGAGGTGGGTCACCCCATCAATGCAGGGAGGACAATGGTCCTACCCTGGAGTTAGGACATTGGGCAAGATGCACCCAGCCTGGGCCAACCTGACAATTCCTATGCGCCTCTAGGAAAACCATTAGCATTTTGATAGTTACTTTGGAAGGGAGATGGAAAAAAAAATTTAACGTTTTTATTAACTGTTACATCAAGAAAAAAACATCCTACCCTCCCCTGTGATGGCTCCACAGCTACCTGGAGAACAGTGATTAAGTAAATCAACGTTATTAGGTTATATGGACCGGAACATGCAGGGCTTAAGATTATCCCAATTGCTCATCAGTGGTAAGGGGCCGGTACCCCAGTGCCATCATTTCTTTTCCTCTTCCTTTTTGTCCTTGTTCTCCTTGGAGGCCTGTGAGGCCAAAGAGCCCATTGCGTTGCGGATGGCCTCATTGTTGGGGTCGACCCCAGGCAGGTTTTCAAGCACGCTCTGTAGGAACTCCGGATCCTGCATAACGTCATAATCATCTTCCTCCTGCACGTCCATGTAGAGAGAGTCACTGCCCACTCCCTCACAAGGAAGATATGCTGATCTAACAGGCTACTCGAAGCACTCCACCCTGGTAGCAGGTGTTGGGCACGTTAGGGAAGATTTAAGTGGATTCCAGGAACTCACTGGGTAAGCAGGTGTAAGCTCTATGGGGAAAGTGGGACGTAGGGTATGAGCTGGCCAGCTGTGCGGGAGGAACCCCAGCTGCAGCAAATCCTACTTAGGGATGTAAATCCCATTCAACTGGTTAATCCCTTAAACATGGCTGGCTGGGCCAGGGCCAGGGCCAGAGCCCTCCCACCACGGAGCACCCCCACCGTGGTAACCTGGTAACATCCCTCATCCTACTGACAAAGCTTGAACTGAACAGCTATGTGAACCAAGACTAAGGAGAGGGGGAGTTTGGACTCTACACAGAGGGGATGCCTTAAGACAGTGTTTCTCAACCAGTGGCGAGTACCCTTAGGGGTACTCAAGAGAAGTCTGGGGGGGGGAGTAACGTCAACAACTGAAATTTCAGAAAACTGAATTTTTGTTTTAAGTTTTACAGAGTTTTATTATTTTTGTACTTTTTACACCCAAAAATGTCAGCGCCTGCCTGGCTATGATTAAGTTGTTTAAACAAATGTGTTGCAACAGTAGAAAAAATTAGTGTGTGTCTGAAAACTGTAGGTACTGGGGGTACTTTTTTTTTTTTTTTTTAAGAGCTACTTTATAAAAAAAGGTTGAGAAACACTGCCGTAAGAGATCGGGGTGCACGGGGAGACCATCACCTTGGTAGGTTCTGATGTGTCCATGGCTGCACTGCTATCAATCTCGGCCGAGTCAGCTTGGGCGAACTCTGAAGAGAGGAAAGGAACGATGAGTACTCCTCACCACCTTTACTGCAACCGTGTTTCTGCTGGATTGGCAGCAAGCTGTGTATGTAAAGATCCCGAAGGCAACGTGCCACAAAGCAATTAGCAGCTCTGGAGTTTCAGAGACCCAATAGCCACAGATCAGGAGTCTGGCGGCGCTTGATCCCACCCCTTTTTTACCCAGTTGTGCCTGTCCATAGCAGCACATGGCAAATCATTCCTACCCCACTGGCCTGATGCCCCCTATTACAGACGCCGTATCAGTCAAGAGTTACCACAAGAGGTGCCTGGGATAATGCTTATGGGTGCAGCAGGAAGCCTCAAGGCAGAAGACAGGACGGTGCTGAAATCCCTCGCTCCCTGGCAGGCAGGACAATGGGATTCAGGCCCCCTCAGAGAAACACTCACTAATTCTGTGTATCTTCATTTCTGGGTGCCCAACCTTTACCGGACGTTCGGAGGTGTCGAGAACCGGCTGCTGTCTCTGAAATCAGGCAGCCCAGGGTTTGTCTTCAGGGATTAGACAGATGTGCTAAATTCTAGCCACTTGCCTGGTCCTTGCAGAGACATCTGCATGGCATAAGCAATCTGCTCCTCTTCTGTCATACTGCTAAGGTCGGGCAGGCCGGCTCTCCCAAACTCCTGCTGGGTGATCGTCATCTTCAATAAGGCATCGTCTGAATCTAGCGCAGGAATAAACATCGCACACGTTCCTAGAGCAATTCTCCCTCCAATTTCCAGAGTGCCTTCCATTGACATACATCCCCCTCTCCAGCTTGAGAGAAGGATCCCTCCTTCCCACTGAAAGGCAGCCTCTTCTGGGGTGGGACAAGACAGCGGCACAAAGAGCACAGCCACCATGCACAACAGTTCAGGACAGGACAAATACTGTGTCCAACTGAAAGTGCAGAGGGCAGTTTTAGGGGAAGCAGACACCCAAGTAGGGACTGGGCTGCGATAATGGGATTAATGGTATTCTTGTGGAACGTGCCAGGGGATCTCTAAGGAGCGCGAGTGATCAGGGCCTCCTTTTGCATCCCTGGTGAAGGGGAGCGCCATGCTGGAGGTTTCCAAACCATCACTGGAAAGGAAGTGATGCCCCTAGTGAGTGCCCAGAGCTGTCCCTCCCATCCAGCTGCCACCCAGGCCCTGCTTGGCACTGGAGGTTGGACAGGATTTCAACACATCGGCCTGGCTGCAGACTCCCTCCTCTCAACTCGCTGCTCGCCCTAACCCCCTTCACCCCCGCCCAATGAAGAGGGATTAGATCCCCCACCCGGTTTCTTACCATCCCCACCAGTGGCTGTAATTCCTGCCTCAGCAGCGGAAGCAGCTGCAGCTCTCCTGGCCTCTTCCTCCTGCCGCTGTCTCTGCTCCTCCATGGATACACGCAGCGCCTGTGGAGCAGACAATGGGGCATACTCACAGCAACAGCACGGTCACAAACAGCGTGGCTCCTTCAAAGCCATTCTTGGGTCTATCATCTCTTACCAGAGCCAGTTCTGGGTCTGCGCTGGGATCCACTCCAAACTCAAAGTCGCTAGCGCCAAGGCCCAGCATGGCACCGCCCTCCCCAGCTAAAATGGGGGAGCTGATTAGGGCATCGGCAAGGCTCGGACCTGGAGGCACAGTCACCAGATGCGAACCGGTCCCGTCCTTGCCGTTTAAGGTGTTAATGAAGGCAGTCAGCTTATCTGTGTTGGCTTCCTACAGGAAGGGAAGAGACACAGAGAGAAGTCAGAACTCAGGGTGTCTTCCTCCTGTTGGCTTGGCTCACAGGAGATGCTGCTGCACTCTGAGCTGTAATAACCCTGCAGGAACTTCATACTGTCCTTAAGGACAGGTTTTGTGTTTTAAATACCAATGGTGAAGTCGGTTTTGCTTACAAAGGATTGTACCCCAAACTGATAAATATGGAGGAAACTCAAAGTTACAGCTGGCTTTCTGTTTTCAACCAGAACATTGTGCAAAAACCAACCTTTGCAGAAGCTAAGTTAAAAACAAAAAAGAAAAGATGTCCTTTAACACTTTCATTTATGAGAACAAAGGATTTTAAAAATCCAATTTGCTGACTTTTTGCCCTTCACTGATGGTAGGTCTAGATCAGTCAGTTTCCCTGAAGCACTAGCAGAAATGTGAAATGTTTGGGTTGCAAACACAGCAAAGGAATATTTGAAGAAACAATCTTCTTTGGAATCTGTAAAATAGAAGGATTTCTACTGTCTGAATAGATCAGCCTTAACATTGCTGCTAAAGAAATTAAGACACAGGGAACTGTGTTCGTATTCGTCATTTGTGTTCCCAGAGAAATAGGGGCCAACTGTTTGAAAATGAGATGTTAACCCCCAGTGTTGTTTTCTATTCCAAAAATTCTTAGGAGATCAGTTCAAAAGTCTCACCTCTTCTCCAAAGTTGATAATGTCAACATTTACTTTCTCCTTTTTAAGGCGCTTTGCCAGTTTCACCAGCTGCAATAAAGAGAAAGGCGTGTTAGTCTTTCATCACTTGTCTCCACATAACAGAAAGCAGACAAAAGCGCGTGGGATTTGTTCATCAGGACACAATACCAGATATCAAAGCATCTAACAGGTGCCACACTCTATACAAGCTTCAGCATAAGAGATTATTTCTGTACATAAAAAGTTTGAGATATTTCATCTCCATTTTACTCCAATGAAAAGCCAAATAGGCCAGAACTTAAAGCCAGCAAGCTTCTGACATTTTTTTAAAGAAACACACTGACAATCTGAATTACCTTAGGTTATCTTTGTAATTGTATGTACTTTTATTTAATTAAAAGGCACCTATTTAAAATTGTTATAAAAAACAAACACAATTAGAGAGTTTAGATTTCTGATTGAAGGCTTTTTTAATACAGGCCTTCCTCACTATAAGTCCAAGATATAAGTCCAAGTTTTTTGGAATGTACTGAAACAACTTAAAGCAGGGAATTTTTTTCCCGCAGCTGACTTCCGTTTGTGCAACTTGAGGGTTTTTTTGCACGACTTATGATCAGGGAATGGGAGGACTTAATGCATCAGTTCCTACAAGCATCAATGACTTTAGTGTGGAACAGATGTATAGCAGGGCGACTTATAGCGGGGATGCCCTGTACTGCAACCAGAAATTTAAGCATGATCAAATTTAAATTCCCTAACCTACTTTTAAAAGGGATTCAAATGCTACTGGCCTTCAAGAGCCTTGCTAGCATTTCTTTGTCAGGGAATTCTGTACACTTAAAGGAGTCAGTTACCCAGCTTGTATGGTCCCAGTGTTCATTGACAAGGGCTTGAGAACAGATCAGTCTTCAATGCTTCCATCACGGAACAAAGTTCTCTTCCCCAGCTCTGTTCTTCCACACACATGAACTGTGGTGTTCTGCGACCAAAAGGCTGGGACAAAGACAGGATCTCCTGTCTAGGACTGCCATTCGTTACTGTATTACTTGAGGGCCTGCCACTCTGACAAGGGAGGGATAATAGTACTATTGTTAGCCACAGCAGCAGCTTTCAGTCAAGTGATCTTGCAGCACTGTGGAGATCCAGTTCTTTGGGGCATGTATTACGGGAACTGGGACATTATCCTAGGAAACAGCTTGATTGTCCTCATACTTCCTCAGGGATTTAACTTCATCCCAAAAAGTGACAAGTGGGCAATGCAACAGCTAGAATGTGAGGTCTACACGAAACAGGATGGAAGATTTGGACACACACTCCTTCCACTCATCTTGAGTACTACCAATTAAGACACAATCTGTATTGTACAAGCCTACAACTATGCAATTTCTAAAGCTCATTAACATGTCATGCATTAACTGGCCCAGGGAGACCACACTGGAGGAAACAAAAAGTTCCCTAGTGCACATTAACATCAAACTTCAGTGAGATGCACTAAGGAACTTTTAGTTTAGGTCAGTATGCTCTATGCAGGCTAGTAAGTGTGCACCATTTGTTTTGATTTAGAAATCACACCTATAGGGTGTCAGCTAAACTGTAGTCCCATTGGGACAAAAGCTTTGAGTCTTACAGTTCTTGATACAGATTCAATGACACGACTGTAATCAGTGTTCCATTAAAATTCCTTAGAAAATTCCAGGTTTTCTCCATATAGACTGACCAACATAGTTCTGAATTACACTGAACAGCTCCAGTTTCAAGAAAGCAGCAATTATTAGGCACTTGATACCCAGGTGAGGAGAGCAGCATAAACAAATAGATAAAGAAACTGCTTTGAAGACTGAGGGCATGTCTAGATTTAAAACACTGCATCGCTCTCTTGCTGGAATAGTCAGTCCATCTGCAAAAGGCAACAGTACAGGATTTTTCACACCCCGAGGGACACAATTATACTGTCCTAGGTCTGTAGCGTAGACCAGACCTGAAAGTTCACCATCACGGATTAAACACACTCAGGAAATTTCATCTAAGTGCTCATACTTTACTCACATCTTTCTCGTTGTCTTCCACAGGGCTCCCAACAAAGGCGATGATGCGCATCTTATGATTCTTGCCTTGACGATGTTTCAAAGCCAACTGAAAAATAAGAGATGCCATCAAGATGAACATAAGAAAAGCCATAACAAGTCAGACCAATGCTCTATTTAGCCCAATATCCTATCTTTGGACAATGGCCAGGGCCAGGTGCTTCAGAGGGAATGAACAGAAGAGGGCTATTACTCAGTGATCCATACCATCATCTAGTTTCAGCATCTGGTAGTCAGAAGCTAGAAACACCCAGAGCATGGGGTTGAATCCATGACCATCTTGGCCAACAGACATTGATGGATCCATCCTCCATGAATGTATCTAAATCTTCGAGACCACTTACACTGTTGGTTTTCACAACACCCCCTGGCACCGAGTTGACTGTGCGCTGTGTGAAGTACTTTTGTTGTATTAAACCCTCTGCCTATTCATTTCACTGGGTTACCCCTCATTCTTGAGTTACGTGACAGGGCATGTAACACTTCCCAATTCACTTTCTCCAAACCATGCATGATTTTATAGACCTCTAGGGCATCTTCCCATAGTCACCCTCTTTTCCAGGCTCAAGAGTTTCAGTCTTTTTAATCCTCATATGGATGCTAATGGTTCCTGATGCATCAAGAAAATATAAATGCCCAGGAGGGAGAGGATTTGAATAGGACGAAAAAAAAAAAGGGCTATTATGCACATATACAAGTGACTAGTCGACTATCCAATAAGCAAAATCTTATTGGATAGTTGACTAGTTCCTCGACTAGTCGCTTCCCCATCCTTGCTGCCTCTAGCAGAGGCAGTAAGGGGGGGAAGCTGGTGCTGGGGGAGGCAGCTTAAAAGACGGTTCCCCCCAGCACCATCTCCACAGGAGCAGGAGAGTAGCAGGGACTTGGCGCGAGCCAGGAATCAGCTGATTCCCAACTCACACCCAGTCTCAGATGCTGCAACTCTGCTTCTTAAATGTATTAAGAGTCTGACAGCTCTTAATACATTTTAAAAAATCACAAGCACAGACCAGCTGATTCCTGGCTTACACTGGGTCCCCCCTGCTGCTTCAGCCTTTTAAATGTATTAAGAGCCTGCCTAACCCTGCTGCAGCTCCCCTGCTTATCGACTAGTGATGGAAAATCCATTGACTAATCGATTAAACTCTATTTAACATCCCTAACATATACCTTGGAATAATGGTCTGAATCTGAGCTAAAAACCAGGAGGCATTTTATGAAGCAAGATTCATTAGACTGAGGAGTAGTTTCAAGAGGATAAGCGCCATACTGTTTTGAGATTTAAATCTGCTCGGAACACAGCACTGGAGAACACACTGGAAACTGATTTTTACTGATCTAGAGAATGGGCTAGAAGTGCTAATATGTCTTCACCTCAAATCCGGTCAAAGATTCCTAGCATTCCACATGACTAGTGATTCAGGATAGAGCAATCAGCTGTTTTTAGGTGTCTGCTGTTTCCACAACAAGCTTTACAAAGAGTAGGCACTAATAACGCCACTTCTCTATCAAAGGATTCCAGCAGGACAGACGTTAGTTTAGTTGTATTTGAGAGACAGGTATTATGATCCCTATTTTATGCCCAAGGAAAGAGGGAAGAGAAAGCCATTAAGTGAGATCTACACAGCAACTACACACCTGCAGCTAGTCCATGAAAGGTGACTCAGGCTTGCAGGGCATAGGCTATGGGACTGTTCCACTGCTGTCAACCCAGACCCCAGCTCTAGGACCCTGTGAAGGCTTACTGGTTAAGGTTAACCAATTGGGAGGGGGGAGCCACTGCCCTGGACAGGGGCTGTTTTGGCTGGGCTGAAGCAGCCCCTACCTGCGGTGAGCCCTGGCGTCCCACAGGTAGGTGCTGCTTTGATCAGACTGCAGACAGGGGCTCCTCAAGCATCCTGGATGGTGCCGACTTTGTCCGCAGTGGGCCAGGGTGCCCTGCAGGCAGGGGCTGCTCCACCCCAGCTTAGCAGCTTGTGGTGCAGGGGGTACTTCAGCTGGGCTGGAGCAGCACCCCCCCACACTCTTGTTTTAATTGGTTAACCAGTTAAACAATATGTTTAACCAGTTAGCCAATTAAACGAGATTTTACATCCCTTATATGAGTAATAACTTTCCAGATGTACACAGCAGAGGAGATGAGAAGCACATATACCAGGACAGAGCAAAAGAATAGGACAGAAAGGAGTGACTAAACTTTGAGACCTATTCCAGATATTTAAGGGTGACAAGGCATCTCTCCTTTGTGGGTGTGAATTGTGGAAATTTGGCGCCCATAAGCTAGCTGCACAAACACAGGATGTATTGCAACAGTATCCCAGCAATTTGGTAGCAAATCAAAAGCCATCTCAGACTCTGAGAGCCTCTCCAGTTTGTATTTCTCTCTTCCTATTTCACCAAATCGCCTTATTGATTTCCCTACACTCAACTTCTCAAGAGTATTATTCACCACGGTAGCAGACAGGAGTTCTGGCGGGATTGCATCAAATCCGGGAACCTGGCTCAATTTCAACTCCAGTAGTTACAGGCCACTTGTCTAAATTCGCCCTGCACTTCCAAATGAAGAAATTGAGCATCTTCAACTGCTGTGTAGTACAGCTATACCAGCTACAGTGTTTATCATTTAAACAAACACTATGAGAAGGCTTTATTATAACAACAAGCCCTTACCTAGCACTTTTCATCCAGGCATCTCAAAGCAATTTACAAAGGAGGCCGGTATCAGGTCTCTATTTTACAGAGGAGGAAACAGAGGCATAGAAGTGACATGACTTAAGATCACCCAGCAGGCCAACAGCAGAAACAAACGAGGCCCCCCGAGACACTGTCCAATGTTCTCTCTAGTAGGCCACACTAGCAGTTAACAGACTGCTTCAGGATGAGAGAGGTCACAGAAATACATGACGACGACTCATTTAAGAAAAAGTAATGAACAAGGTCACTTACATGAGCCACTCGAATCCCCGTACAAAAGGTAATTTTCCCTTTGGGTTGCACCGTGTGTAATTTGGAAAGGATCCGGCCCGTGTCTGGGGTAAGTGTAGTCAACACTTCACAGTTACTAGGACAACAGAAATGGGTGCATTATTATACAAAAGTCCTTTCAAACCATTAATCAGCCATACTAATCATAGAATCATAGAGCTGGAAAAGATCTCAGGAGGTCATCGAGTCTAGCCCCCTGCCCAAGGGAGGACCAATCCCAACCTGTAAGGTAGTATCCTTTTACATGGGGGAAACCAAGGCACAGAATCCCCCTCAGTCACATGGAAAAGAACAGAAGCCAGATTTGTGCCCAATACACTAGATCAGTGTTTTTCAGCCTTTTCAGGTTGGAGACTCCCCTCATGCAAGATCAAAAATATTTGTACATGTTTACTGTACATGTTTACTGTACATGTTTACTGTAAAAGAAAGGGTAAGAACTGCATCAACGATAAGCCAATGTAATTTATGTTTGAGAGGCTAACAAAGTACTTAACCTTGCAAGATTAAGGTGTGCAGGCACAGCTTCTGTTGTAGACAGTATTACAATCTCTTCCCGTATACCCTACACTGCCTTTCTTCACCCCCTTACCACCACGGGGGTGGCAACCCACTGGCTGGGAAACATTACATGAGACCAATGGTTCTCAACTGGGAATCTATGAGGTCTTTCAGGGGATTGTGAGGCCCAATGGCTGAAACCCAATGCCTTGAGGTACAGCGCACCCCAACGGGGCTGAAGCTAGGAGTGGCGCAGGCCAACAGCCCTGTCCCCACCCCTTGCCAAGCCCGGAGCAAACTCCTTCCATTTCCTCAAAAGCAGTGCAGGGCTGAAGCCAGTGTGGCCTCCCCAAGCCAGGAGCAGTATGGGGCAGAAGTCAGCAACCTTCCCCCCTAAACCAGGAATGGTGAGATTGGAGCTGAAGCTTGTGGGAGATACCCCCCCAAGTCAGGAGTGGTGCAGAGATGAATCTGGGGACTCTAGTCTCCCTCCGCTGAAGCTGGGAGTTGCACTGGGAGCCTCCCCCATATACAGCCCCTCACTATCCCCCCTTTGCACCCTGAGCAGTTTTCAAACTTTCTGAACTGAGTCCGTTTCAAGTTATATTTTTGGGTTTCATCCCTGCACAGCCCAGACAGGATAGGTGGCTTGCTGAGGTGAGTTGGAGTGGAGGTGGGGCTCCTTCCCTGGACCCCACTCTGTGCAGCTGCCAGCCCTTCCCTCACACTCCAAATAGAAGTAAAACTATGCCTATGCCCAAGGGTCCCTCCTCCAGCCAAGAGCCTTGAATTTACTCCTCTCCTTGCCAAGCCCTGGAGTTTTTATAGCATGTTGGGGGGGGGGGGGGGGGGGGGGGGGGAGAGAACGCTGAGAAACCCTGCACTAAACCACACCCATTTTCTGGGTGGGAGAGCAGGAGTCATTCTGATGTCTGGGGGGAACTCCACAGACGTACTTGGCTAAGGTTATGAGCCCCACGTTGTTCTCTGGGTTGCTACGGGTTTTCGAGTGGCACACAATGTTGACGGCATCTTGCTGGGCTTGCAGGCGGGTAGGTAAAAAGTCTCCATTTCTCATGTACTCACTGTTGTCCACACTGAAATATAAAGAAACTCAGTAAGGTCAGAATTGAAAAAGCAGGCTAGCTGGGTTTTTACCTTAAACTGGTTCATTAAAATGAAGCCTCTGGATCCTAGATTTGTGATCAGATGGCTAGCAGCATATATGTCCCCTGATCCTTGTCAATGCAACAAGAGAGAGAAAGAGAGAGAGAGAGAGAGAGAGAGGAAGCATTCAAGTAGCCTGAGAAATAAGTCAAAGGCTTCAGCCAAGGTGGATTGACCTATGGAAGTCCCATATTTAACACACTCAAGAGTCTTGAAATTTAGATGCAAGACCCAAACCCATTTAAAGCCCTGGTTATAGTTGGACAATGTCTATATTATAGAATAGAATATAGATGGAGATATATCATCTCATAGAACTGGAAGGGACCTTGAGAGGTCATCGAGTCCAGTCCCCTGCCCTCACAGCAGGACCAAGTACCATAGGTCTTCTGGGCCTATGGGACAGACCCTGAGAGCCTTCATGCCATGAGTCCTAAAGCTGGGCCTGCAAATCCCCCCCATCTGTAACTGCAAGCTGAAGAGCACTCAACATCAGTTGCAGGTTCTAAGTTTTGTAGGTGAGCACAAAGAATCACCAAATGCATCCATCATATGAACCACGGCTGGCGACAGGATAAAGAACAGCGGGGCCAATCTGATGGGACAATACCCATGTTCCCATCAATAGACATACACGGGCATCTCTTAGGTTTATGAGCTTTTATTTGACATTTTAAGAAGCAATGTACAGCTTTTTCATATCATAGCAACTTAGCACCACTCTAGACTCGTCATCTGTAGCTTTCTAAGTACTTTGGCAACGTGGCCAAACATCCATGCCCTTCAGCCATTGTATAGATTTGGCTGTTTGGGAGGCAGTGATGTCTAGCAGTTAAAACAGAGACCAGAAAGAAGGGCTTCTGGGTTCTATTCCAGGCTCTGCCACTAACTTACAGGGCAAGCTTGGGGTGAGCCACCTCCCTACGCTTCAATTCCCTCCTCGTGTAAATAGGCTAATTCCCACTTGTTCTTGGCAAAGTGCTTTGAGCTTCTGGGCTATATCTGTGTGTAGTGTTATCACTACACACTGCCAGCTTTGTGGGTTCCCAACAGAGTATGCCAATTAACAGCCTGGCTCCCCCTCAGTTAGAAGGTGTTGTTACACTGCAGTTGTGATCACAAAATAGTACTTGTTAGCTCCACTGACAATGGTAATTTTGATTTACTCTCTGCCCACTAGCTGTCTAATTCTAGGCAAGCTAACCTCTACAACACTGATGGCTTGGTACAACAGGGCTTTCATTAATATTAGTATTGGCTGAACAAAGTGGGGCCCTACACTCAACCTGATGGCACATCTATGAATAAAGCAATAACTCTGGAATGCCATCCTAAAAATTTCAGGAAATGTTCAAACTAGGCATTAATGGGCAGAACCCTATTGATTTTGGTGAAAAACAAAACTGGGAAGCGGGAGACACAGGGTGCCCCAGGCATCTAGTTAGCAGAGTTACAGTTTCAACCAGTCTGTAGATCAATTAACTAGTTGACGGGGCCACTGATGTCTTCCACATACCCAACATTTCAGCTCTTCCTCTTTTCTCCAATAGAGTCTAAAATGTTGAGCCCCTGAATGACCTCTCTCCCAGACAGAAGAAATAATAGTGGAAGAATGGAGGACATGGAGCAGAGAGACACTATAACAAAGCACATAAACAGCTTGTGGGGCAAATGGAGGCAAAGAAGGAGCCCCTGCTGTGTGCAAGGAGCTCAGCAGTCAGAAGCAATTGCCTCTGTGCAATTAAAAACCTTTCACATACAAAATGTCACTGCACAGGATCCAGTTTTAATCCTTGCTCTCTTGGTTGTACCATATTAAGCCTGTTTCTTGTGCCAGAAGGCATCAGCCTGAATTGAAATGCAAAACTCTGTCACACTGTATGCTGCTGAACACAAATATTCTTTACTACAAGAAGCAGACAGTCACTGACACACAATGAATGGCAATGGATGCATGCAGTAAGACACAGTACATGGCAAGTGCTTCGATAACATTAATTCTCACAATAACCCTGAGAAGCAAGTTAATATTCTTATTTTACTGGATACAGATGTCATGACTTCCCATGGTGACAGAGCACCAGCAGCATGACGTGGGGCAGAAGCCAGGATTAAAGATTCCTAGTGCTCTAGTCCAACCCTCTACAAATACTCATGGCCTAGCTCTTCTTGCCCTGCACTTTGTGCATTTATTGTCACCACATGAACCTAATGTAAGAGTGAGGGTAAATACATTTCCAGGTGAGAATGGCAGCCTGCTGCACATATTCCACACTAGTGTTAGCTAGGAATGTAAAGTTCTGTTTAATTAGTTAACCGGTTAAACTTTGGCTATGTCTACACTGCAGGGTTTTTGCACAAAAACACACGTTTTTGTGCAAAAACCCACAGAGCGTCCACACCTCAAGCACATTTTTGTGCAAGAAAATTTACAGTAAAATGGCAGAACAGAGGACTTTTTGCAGTGTTGGTATACCTCTTTCTACAAGGAATAATTCCTTGTTGTGCAAGGGTTCTTGTGCAAAAAGGTGTGTGGGGACGCTCAACAGGGGTTTCTTGCGCAAAAAGCACAGGTGCTCTGATGGCCGTTCTGTGAATAGCAATCAGAAATTTCTTGCGCAAGAGTGTCCATGCTTTTGCAATGCGCTTTTGAGGTGTGGATGTACTTTTGAGCAAGAAGAACTCTTCCGCAAAAAGCTTCTTGTGCGAAAACCCTATAGCGTAGACAAAGCTTTTATGTTTAACTGGTCAGTCGATTAAATGGGGGAGGGGGGACCAAGGGGTTGGCCACCCTGCTCACCGTGGGCAAAGGCTGCTCTAGCTGGGCTGTAGCGCCCCTGCCTGCAGTACACCCAGGCCAGGCCTGTAACAGGTCTGCCTGCATCAGGCCCTGCAGGGCTGGAACAGCCCTCATCAATTAACTGTAACCTGTAAGACAGCTGTAAAGGGTGAAGATTACCAGTTAACCATTCACATCCCTAGTGACAGTGAGCATACAATGTACAGGGCAACAATAGACTGAACTTGCTAGATCTGGGATTTTATTCTCCAATTTCAGAACTCACTCCCGCAAAGTCACAGAATCAACAGCTGCAAAAGAACAATAATTAACCTGACAGTCACTTATTTGGCTCTGACATAATTACTTAGCAAATCGGGCTACTGTGATATCTCTATCTAATTAACTGGAGGGCTATTTAGTTACCAGATACAACCCACAAAGGAAGTTTTGTGCATCTTATGAATCTCTGCCATTGTTACATTTGGTAATTAGATTGCAGCAACTAATGGGCCTGAGATACTGTAGCAGCCATGATCTTTATCATGCACTGAACAATAATATGTTTAATATGTAAATTTACTGATTTTGTTATGCATCTCTGAATTATAAACTTACTTTCTATGCCTGATTTTAGCTCTACCTATCAGCATGATAAGGTAGGAGGCAAAACTGACTCCACCATTTTACTTAACATCTGGTATTAAGCAACTGCATAACACTAATACAGTCAGATTGCAGCTGCCCAGAATTTCATGCCAGCCAGGCATTAACCCACCTAACCTCCCCAGTCACTGAGGCTGCGTCTAAACTGGCATGATCTTGTGCAAATACTTTTAACGCAAAACTTTTTCCCGTTAAAAGTATTTGCGCAAAAGCGCATCTAGATTGGCATGGCCGTTTTTGCGCAAAAGCGCTTTTGCGCAAAAGCATCCGTGGCCAGTTTAGACGCGATTTTGCGCAAGAAAGCCCTGATCGCCATTTTAGCCATCGGGGCTTTTTTGCGCAAAACAATTCTGGGTTGTCTACACTGGCCCTCTTGCGCAAAAGCATTTGTGCAAGAAGGCTTTTGCCCGAGCAGGAGTGTCATTGTATTTGCGCAAGAAGCACTGATTTTGTACATTACAAAGTCAGTGCTTTTATGCAAATTCAAGCAGCCAGTGTAGACAACTGGCAAGTTTTTGCGCAAAAACTTGCCAGTCTAGACGCAGCCTGACAGTATGGGAAGGGAGGAGGGTGCAGGAGCTGTGGATCTAAAAAGTAACTTATATTCTCCACTGCTTATGAGAGAGGCTTGGAAGAGAGCGAGAACTGTCTTGTGAACAGTCTCTCCTGTCTGCTTCTATAACAAGTTACACTGGGCCACAAACCTTAACCAGCCTTGCTTGTGCTATATGTGTAGGGATGCGAATGGTTAACCAGTCTCCCGGTAAGCATCACCCTAAATAGGCAATGCTTACATACAGGTTCCTGTTAACTGGTAAAGGGAGGGGGGCACTGGAGGACTGCTCCAATCCCACAGGGGGCTGGCTGCAGGCAGAGACTGCTCTGGTCCATAGCAGATCCTGTTCACAGCAGCTTGGGTGTCCAGCAGGCAGGGGCTGCTCTGGTGGGAGATGGGAGCCTGTGACAGCCTCAGCACAGCATTGGGAAGTGCTCCAGCTGGGCTGAAGTGTTCCCTAGCCCAGACTCCTACTTTAGTCGGTCAACTGGTTAAACACCAGGAAACCCAAGTATTTAACTGGTTAACCTGGATTTAACATCCTTAGACATGTGTGGAGTGGGCAGGGGAGGAGGGTTGGGGGGTTAAATCCAGTCTAGGCTAGAGGCAAGTTAACAGAGAGAAGGCCTTGGCTATTTTTGTGGATGCTAGTCCAGCTACCTCAAATGTTGCCACTTCTCAGCCCCAACTGATCTTCCCAAAGTCTGTGCACCAACTCTGCCCTGCAGCTTCTCCTCAGCATCAAGTCCTTTCCACACCAATGTCAAATATTTGCCCTTTTCCACCTGACCCTAATGTCACCACATCCCACCACTGCCCCCCCTTTTAATCCCAGACCCTATCACTCACTGCCCATTAGATGGAAGCCCCGCACAGCCAAGGAGAAACTCCCTATCCAAACAATGGTCATATCCCAAAACCCTCCGAGCCCAGCCTTACATGCAAGCTAACAACTCTTCTTCCCCTTGCTTCAGCTATGCTCTGGATCCAAACCACCTACCAGTCTGGAATGGACAGCCAGCTTAATCCCCCCCACTAGCTCAGCATTAACACCTCTCCCTATACAAGGGCAGTAATTCCCACCACCCTGTGACCACCCTTTCATCCCTCATTCTATTACTGTGCCCCTTCACACAAGGGAGTAATTGTGTTCCCCAGTCCAACTTAGAACTCATTCAACAGATCCCACTTGCCTCTCATAACCTGGTACTTATACTGCCCATTCCTCTTCCTCATCCTACCACTGGTGTGGCCTCTGCCTCTTTCACATCCCTCCTCTCACCTTGAAACTCAACACTCACTCCCAGCAATCTCCCCAGCTAGGTCCTGCTCCACTCACCACCTGCATGACTTTAACCCAGCCCTGCTCAAGACTCCCTGTCTGGCAATAGCCCTCCCCAACTACAGCCCCTCCTCCCACTGAAATCTCCCTAGTCTGGGGCTATTTCCTACTGCCTGACCCTAATCCCACCCTGCCCTCTACTCTTCTAGCTCCACCCAGCCCCATCATCACGCCTGCTCCACCCACAACCACTGACCCTGGTCCTGCCCACACCTCAGAACCTCTCTAGCCTGACTCTGCTCCACATCCCCCCACAGCTCAACCCCAACCCATCCCCTAGAAGCAGGGACGGTGAGGTAAGGCTCTCCCCACCCGGGGAGGATATTCCACACCCTCACCTGCCCTCCCCCATCTCTACATGCCCCTCCTCAGGTCCTGGGTGCGCCCCCTACCAGGCCCTGCTCCCCCTCAGCCTCGTCCCACACAGACAACCCCGTCCCACTTTGCCCTACTATGGGTCCTGCTCCACCCCAGCCCAGTCTTTGCCCCCCAATCCCACTTCCCCCTCAGCCTGTCCCTACCCCCCCAGCTTAGCCCCCCCACCTCATCCCT
>JANRFK010004824.1:12015551-12035575 GCA_030068395.1 Apalone spinifera
CTGTTAAAAGTATTTCCGCAAAATCATGCCAGTCTAGACGTAGCCCCTGTGTTTTAAATCCGCTGACTGTTAATTTAATTGATGATTCCTGGTTCTTGTGTTACGGGAAGGGGAAAATAACACTGCCCTATTCACTTTCTCCAGGCCATTTTATAGATCTGCATTATATCCCTGCCTTAGTCATCTCTTTTCTAAATTGAACAGTCCCAGTCTTTTTCAATCTCTGCTTGTCCAGCTCCCTAATAGTAATTCTCTGTAACATTTCCAATTCTCTTCTCTGGAAGAATTCCAATTCTAATATATCTTTCTGAAGGAGGAGAATCCCGAAGATTTGTGGCTGTTTACAGGGCCTTTGTCCAAGTGTGAGTGGCCAAAGGGGAGAAAGCAGGAAGGCGCTTGTTTGAAAACATAAGTGGGTGATGGAAACTTTCATGGGCCCATTCGAAGGTCAACTCCTGCCTCTGATACTGAATGATACATAAGGGGGCTAGATTGCTTAAGGTCAAGGCCCTTCACAATCTGCTTTTCAGTGGGATGTGTAAACAGGAAAATCATGAGTAGGAGCAGGGAGATTATTTTATTTCGGTATTTGTCACAGGTGTAATCCTGTGTGCAGTTGTGGTGCCCACAGTTCACAATCAGGATGATGAAAAATTGGAAAGGGCCCTGAGAATGAATAAAACATACCTTATAGTAAGAGACTCAAAGGCTCTATTAAGCTTAAAGAGAAGGTTGAGGGAAGATTTGATTACAGCCTAGAATTATCTACATGGGAAACAAATATTTGATAATGGGCTCTCGGTCTGATATGATCTAATGGCTGGAAGTAGAAACCAGCCAATTTCAGACTGGAAATAAGGCGTAATTAACCATCGGAACAATTTACCAACAGTCATAATGGATTCTCCATCACGGAGGCTACAGCTATACTGCAGAGTTTTTGCCCCAAAACCTCACTGAGCGTCAACACTACAAGTGCGTTTTTGCGCAAGAAAAAGTACAGTAGATCATCAGAAGACAGGGCTTTTTGCGCAAGAGTTATTCCTCTTTCAACGAGGAATAAGCCTTTTTGTGCAACAGCTCTTATGCAAAAAGGCACGTGTGGATGAACAACAGGGGTTTCTTGCGCAAGAAATCCCAATCGGAAAAAGCACAAGTGCTCCGATGGTCATTATGTGAATGGCCATCAAAGCTTTCTTGAGCAAGAGCGTCCATGGCAGTGTGGACATGCTCTTGCACAAGAACTTTTTGCACAAGTAGCCTGCAGTGTAGAAATAGTCTGAGTTTTTAAATAAAGATCAGATGTTCTTCTAAAAGATCCACTCTTGGAATGACTCAGGGCAGGTCTCTGGCCTGTGCTGGACAGGTCAGACTAGATGACCACAATGGTTGCATCTGGCCTTAGAATCCATACGGTTGCTTTGTTTCTGAGCTTGCAGACAAACAATAGTTTTCAGAGATATGAATGACTCAGTCATCTAAATAGGTTGTTGATTCTGAAACCTACTGACAACTATGTGCAAATACTGTCCACTGTATGGATGACAGCAGGAATTCTGTGTCTTAGGCAAGTCCCAGGAAGAAACTGTCCCTAGCGAGGCTCCAGCTGGAGGAAGGGATCTGGTTGTGGGCATCACACATTAAACAGGAGAGCCCAGAGAGCAACAAACAACCCTGACCTACGAAGACTCGGCATGTTATCAGACGACCTGATAGTGTTTATCATTGCAGACCCTCCTCAGCTCTTTGCCTCTATCACACTGACCACCTCCATTGCTGTGTGCCAGGAGACAGTGGTATGAATGTGATGGAATGAAGTACAGTTCCAAGTCTCCCCAAGCCACCCCACCCCGAGAAAAAAAGAAGACACCTTTCTGGGTTTAGTAGCACACTGTGTATTGTAATGTCCCATCACAGCGATATTATCCCACGTCGGACAGGCTGCTAAGAGACTGCTTTGTTTGTAATATTCAATTTAACAGCCAATGATGCGTTAACAAGGTTAAAACGACAATATTCACAACACGGCACAAGCTGGTTCATATGGATGTTTGCTTTACAGGTCAGAGCCTCCCTGGATTGGCGAAGCAGCAGTGGATCCAGCCGTGTAGCATCTAAGCTGTCAGCGAAAGAGACCGAGCAGGGAAGAGGTCCAACCATCAGCAGCACTTGATCCATTTGCCCCGCAGATCAGTCCAACGGTGGAGGGGTAAGGGTATGGCAAGAGGCTTAAATAAGGGACCAGAATCAAGGCTGCTGACACCCCCCACAGGCCCCTCTCTGAGCCTTTAGCAAGGTAACCAAATCCCTCATGATGGAAATAACCAATCCAATTTTAATACCTTAAACCAGTTACCTGCCACTTTTGGAATACAAGAAGCCTTTGTTAAACCGTTACAAAGCAGAGGCTGATAATTACGATATATAAATGTCACCATGCTCCCTCCCCCACCCTAAACTTCCAGCACACTGAATAATTCTTCCCAGAATAAAACATTTAAATACAACTTCATAAATATTAAATCTGAAAAAAAGCTGAACTGGATAAAAAAAGAATTCGAGTCAGGAGGGAAGAGAAGAGTGTGTCTAATATAGACGTTTAGTCAGGATATGAAGAGTAGCCTGTGAGTAGAATGGAGAAAGGGGGGAATTGTACTAGAGTCATTTCCAGTTGTCACTACACTGTTCCAGGTACAGGTCTCCTCAGGACTTCACTTGCCATTTAATCGAGATGAAGAGATTCCAGAGCGCTTAGGAACTGGATGTTACTGAACAGAGACCCAGTTTCCAGCTTGACTAAGCTCCTTTGCATCTGGACACTGGCTGGCTGGCTCTGTGAGAAAGATCTTTGAAAGGCAGAGCAGCCTGTCTCTTTAAAATAAAATAATAATAATAATAATAATAATAATACTGGCTTGATCTATAGCCACTTCAAATGTGATTGGAAAAAGCCCAAAACATTCAGCCCTGATATATCAATTAAACCCCCCTAAGCCACTACATCAGGGGTCTCAAACTCTTAGCCAGAGTGACAGCAATATGGCCAAGGGAAAGTGAGGAGGGGGCTGATTGTTACTGGTCCCCATGCCCTGCCTCTTCCTGAAAATGTCCCGTCCTTCCCCCCCCCCCAGCACCCTGTCCCCTGAGCACAGGGCTTTGGGGATCATCTGCGGTGGGGGGGGGCGTGGCTGGTGTCACGCAGTGGTAGCAATCACTCCTCCCCCACACTTCTTGCAGCAGCACTTGCTACGCTTCTCCCATGACGTCTACCACCACGGGAAGTGTGGGATGCAACTGCTGCTGCTGCACGGTGCCAGGCCTCCCCCTGGTCCGGTGATACCCAAAGCTGCATGCTCACTCCATGTGCCATGGGGAAGATGGCAGGAAGCAACCAGGCTTGGGGACTGGTAATGGACAACTGCCCCCCCACCCTCAGTTCTGGGCCGGATTGCGCAATTGCACCAGCTGGGGCTGGCCCACGGGCCAGGAGTTTGAGACCTCTGCACTACATTCTTCGACTTTATTAGCAACACCTGCTATCGGTACAAAACCCTTGCGTGTGCAAGGGCAACAATTTTTATGTCTATTTTTTTCTCTATAAAAAGGAAGTGGGGGAGGATTGCTGGTTTGGGGGAAGAAAGACTAAGATTCATTTACTTTTTTAAAAAAACTTTAGTGAAAATAAAAATCAGTACAACATATGCTCAGGTTTCTAGACACGTGTCTGCAGCTGATAAGACTCTGGCAGTCCTTACCAAGTTATGTACAGCAAATGGCTAAGATAATACAGCAATGCGTCTTTTCAGCTGATTCAAATACACCACAGCCTTGGAATCCGAGTGCAACACACTTTTGTTGAGGCAAAAAAACCCAAAAAGCTGTTGCTCTGCACAGAGACCCGGCAGCCATTTATATGAAGTGGCTCTATGGGAATCTCTGGAGGCGGGCAGAGCAGTGTGTGCAAAAGGTAACTCTGATGCCACGGGGCAAGATCCAAGCATAAATCCAATGGGAATTTAGCTATAAAAATGCAGGTTTTACAAGTTGTGTCCCCAGAAGGGCACAGAATACTGGGGGAAGGCGGGAACCAAGCAGGATCGGTTTGGTCCATTTGCTTAAGAAACACTGAAGGCTTAAGAATGTGCCAGGCACAAAGATCTCTCCAAATCTCAGTTGCTTCTCATTCTGTGTGAGGATGAGAGACTAGAGGGGTTTTTTAAAGTAGGACAAAGCAATGCAAAAACCTTCCGGACATCTTGAAAGCATCACACATTCAAAATCCTCCAAGCACCAAACTGTGATAAAGCACCAAGTCTTGTGAGCAGCTCTGTTCCATGTCACCATCTCAGGATGCTGCTGCAATGTCTTAAATGCATTGAGACTGCTGCACCCCCCAATTCGTTTACAGAAAAGATATCCATGATCAATACCTTTCATGTGTGACCCAAAAAACAGTTGCCCTCTCCCCTCTTCTGCTTCTCTGATGGGGGGCAATTTGGGTGGAACACTGATAAAACTATTAAAAAGAATAGATATAATTGTCGCAGCCTAAAACAAACAATATGACTGAACTCAAGAAACTTAAATTAATATAAAAACCAAACACCATGTTGATCTGTTGAAAACTGTTCCAACAAGGCTCCAATGTCCATTTCCGCCGGTGCTCTCCAGAATTGACTGTTGTTCTTGCAAGGTTTGTGAGGTCCTCAATCCTAGGTAACCAACTCCCCCCGCAAATCCAGCTTTTTCTCCAGAGGACTTTGGCCTGCATGGAGCAGCTCTCCTGCTCCTCCTTGGAGATGAGCAGTCTTGCTCCTGCCCGCCTTTGGAGAGAGGACAGCAGCAGAAAACAAACTAGATGCAACCAGCCACAGCAGAGGGGCTGTGTTTTAGAAGAGGAGGTTGCGCTGGACTCAGCCTTGTTAATACTATGACACTAAGTGTGTCCCAGCCTTCCAGCTTCTATGGATTCTGTCCGGATAAGATTTCTAAGATCAGCCCCAGGGGCCGAATGTTGGTTGAACTCTACGAGTAGAGAGAAATCTTCTGCTCACATCACAACTGCCCCTCTGTTATTTCACTGTAAAGAGAAAAATCAATAGGTAGCATATTCAGGGACTTTTTCAAAGCAGTCTGAGCAAATTTCTTCCTTCGAGGTAGGTGCTGGGTTGCTAAGTGGTGGTAATAAGAGACTCAAGCCCCAATGGCATTTCACAAGCTAGCCTCTGAACAGGCACTACCACTCTGCGCTCACTAAAGCGCCACAGTAGGGGTGTGTCTAGACTACAGGGTTTTGTTGACAAAAGTGGCCGTTTTTCGACAAAACTATACCTGTGTCTACTCCACCGCTGAATTCTCCACAGCAGTTTTGTCGATGGCGGTAAACCTCATTCTACAAGGAATAACGCCTTTTGTCGACAGAGTTCTGTCGACAGAAGGCGTTATTGCATCTACACTCTCATGTCGACAAAGCAGCTTGCTTTGACGACAGAACTGGATGTAGTCTAGATGCGCTTTGTCGACAGTATCTGTCGACAAAGCCTCTGTCGACAAAAGCCTGTAGTCTAGGCGTACCCTAGGATTCATTCCTGTCCCCTAATAGTTTCGGGCATCAGGTTCTAGGGCCTAGCAATTCTTGGCCTCTCTGAGGCAGACACTGTATTAAAGTTGCTGTCTATATAAGTCATAGGTTTCGTCTATGCTTGATTGTGGTTTTATGTCCCAAATCATGCTGGTGGTTCACTTTCAGCTGAGACAGGGAAACTAGCCTGGATAATTACATTTCAATGCCCAGTAGCTCTGGCATTGGACCAGGGTACAAGAGCCCTGGTTCTAGACTCTGCTTTTCCATAGACCTGCTTTGGCCTGGTCACCTCTGTCCCCCAGCGTCGCCTTCTACTCCTAGTGCTCTCTGGTGCAGAGATGGCTCTCATGAGAGGTCTGTCTAGCATGCAGCACAATGAGGCTTCCGTCTCAGCGAGGGCCAGTAGGTATCAAAGGAACCAAGTGATTAAGAGAGATAGTCTGTTACATTTCCAACACTCTAGGGGAACGCAGCAATTAAAAAACAAATTAAACTCTTTTTAAAACTGCAACTAAGACAGCCTGAGAGAGCCCTCCTCGCATCTATGGAAATGCAGGCACTTTCAAAGCTTACCTCTGTTTCTGGCACATCTTCAAATTGTTCGGTCAGTTCAGAGGAGCGTTCTGTTACAGAAGGCCCCGCAGAGCCACTGGGGAAACAGAAAAGGGGCACCAATAAAGCTATTTCTTCTAAATAAGCCTTCAACACACTTTGTGTCCCTTTGGGTTTCCTAACATGCCCATGATAATATCCAAGGGATGCATAAAGCATCTCTTAGCCTCATGTGAGATGTCCCTGACTCTATCTGCATTAGCTGGCAGAAAAAAATTAACTGCACCCAAAAGTGACTCTGCCAGTCTGGAATCTAGCTTTCCCCTCCCTGCCCCACAAGAGTTCACTGATGTGTGACTTTCTGGCCAGAGTAGGCTGTCCCTTACCCACATTCTATGTGCATACTGCAGGGATTTTTATTCAAACAAGAACGGCCCTCATCACAGACTTGAACTATCTGAAGAGAGTTTCAGGCAAGCAGGTGGGGCCCACCGCTGGGTGTTGACTCATTTAGGGAAACGCAAAGTAGAGGCCAATTTACGTCACATGTTTCCGTTCCACAAACATTCCATCCTTAGTGTTTACACAGTTGGAGCAGTCATCTTCCCTCCCCTGGTTTTTAACTGCTCTGTTTATTGTGTAAACGTGTATCTTAAACACTAGATGAAATTGCTTATGTTCAGATAAACCAATGCCTCCTCTTTAGAAGACTCCTTAGCACAGTGGTTTTTCAACCGTCTTTCATTTGTGGACCCCTACAACATTTCAAATGGAGGAAAGGACCCCTATGGAAACCTTAGTCTGTGGATCACAGATTGAAAACCACTGCCCTAGCACACTGCTGGCATGTAAATAAATACTCCTATATGGAAACAGTTTTCAAGAGCCAATGAAATGATATAATGGGCTACAGCAGTGTTTCTCAATGTTTTCAAACTGGCACTCCCTTATTCAAAGGGAAAAATTTTGTGATCCCCTAACATTTACAATAAAATAAGCAGTGTACCAAGGGGATGCTCTAAACTGCATGTGTGTTTCAAGAGGCTGACAGAACAAGCCTCAAAAAGGGTCAGGGTGCATGATGAGTGAGAGTTTCTTTGCTTTCACTGTAATTTTTTCATGCATTGCAATCCCAACTATTGCCTTCTGTGACACTACCCTGGAAGAGGCGATGCACTGGCTTCCAAACCAGCCACCCCCATTCCTCCCATCTTGCAATACAGGAAGGGCAAGTTTCACGTGACCACCTGACACCTCTTTGCAACCCAGAAGTTGAGAATCCATAGAGCAGATAGAGGGAACATTCAACTTGGTGAACAAGGATTTTGCAGGGTAACATGAGTTACATAGGCCAGGACATGCTAATCTTATTACAGTCACTGCCTTAAAGAAAGAGCTGTGATTGTATAAGGAAATCCACAAGCTTCTGAGGTTGACAGCACTTTGGCTGTGCAGCTAATGGATCCAAGACTTGTTTGTTTCAAGTGGGCTACACCTTGTCCTTTGATGCTATGTGCATTCATCGGCAAGGTACAAAACACATAGTGCTGTCAAACTGCTGAGGATGTCTGATGCATATAAAGTGGTCACCCTGAAAAGCTAGAGCCTCTGCTCAATCTTCTGTTCATTCATATGCATCAGTCTGGAGACACTGGAATCCTTGTATCTGGATACAGCGGGTACCACACATCTTCCCTGCCTAGATTAAGCCTCACCTATGTGAGTGGTTACTCAGGGTTGAACTAGCTACATCCTCTGCTGAGCTTTCTGAGCTGCAAACTTCCAATCCCACTGACCTACACAGAGATTAAAAGGAGAGACCCTCAGCTGGTGAATACAACATTCCAGACACTGATAACCCACATAAAAATGATATCCTAATTTTACGGCCATTTTATTTAGTGCCACAGAATCCAGCAAAAGGATGAAGAGAGATCCCCCATCTAAAACCATGAGGAATGATAACCTATGGAACTCATTGCCACATGATGCCAGTCAAACACCATGGCTGAGTAATTTATACTTTAGTTAGCAGTACTGTTTGGGGATCTCAAAGTGCTTTACAAACAGTAACTGAGTCAGTGGCAGAGCTAGATCTAGATGCACAGGAGAGTCCTAACTCTCAGTCCCCTGCTCTTCGGGACCGATCCCTCTTTCCATTTGAGGTGATACAGCATGTGAGCTGATCACCATATATCGGAGACATTCTCCTTCCCACTTGCACAGCAGTATAGCTTGCTTTGAAATATCGGGTACTGCTTATAGCAAAAGGCAGGACACCAGACTTAATGGCTTGATCCAGTATGGCAAACTTACTTTGTCATTAGTGTTGGCCCAGGGCCACTCCACACACAGGAAGTCGTGCAGGGAGAGCCACACAGTGGCAGGCCCCAGGACTGTGGCTTTACCCCTCACAAAGGGGGATAGGATTTGCTGTAAGCACACACTGTTACTTGGTATTGCTTACGTAGCTCTGAAGGGTGCATCGTCTTCAGTGCAGACTGCGCACGGGTAACAGCAGCATATAGCAACACTCCACAATAGGGGAAGTAACTGTGCTGCAAAACAAGCTGAGGTGGTTCTTTTAACCTGTCATTGACAAATAGGGGGGCCCATCCCCTTGTGTTTAGAACTCAAGTACAGAGAAAATTAGTGCCTTGTCTAAGTCTTTACCCTCACCTATTGGAGCAGAAGCTGAGAATTGTTCTAACTGAAGAGCTTCCAGACACATGAACTTGAACTCCCACTGACCTACACAGAGATTACAAAGGTGAAACTCTACATTGAGTGGTAAATACAAAGCCACAGGCTTGCTGACTACAGAGAAGGAAATATTCTGGTTTAGGTCCATGTAAACAATACTTATGAAATTGCCTCAATTCTAGTCTATTAATACAGCGCCCTGGGATTTGAATACAAAACAGGGGTCTTGGTTTTAGCAACTCACTTGTATTTATGGGAGGCTAGAGAGGAGTAATTGCATCTCATGATTGCTTGTGGGAGTCAGGAAGGAATTGCTTTCTCCATGGGTAGTTTTGCCCCACTGGCCAAGCGTATTAATGGGTGGATGCAAGAGGTAAACAACAATACATGTTCATAGGATTCCAGATTTGAGGGACCAGTGGATGCTGGGAATATTCATCTGAGATACCATCTACATTTTTTTGTTAGTCTCTAAGATGCTACAGGACTATTCATTTTTTTAAGTTACACAAGGAGGACACCATATCGTGAAGGATCTAAGGGATCCAGAGAATATCATGTCATGCAAGGCTGACAACATGCCTTAAAGGCATTTATTGTTCCATCTATAGCAGCCTTAGACAATTTGTATCATGGCACAAGCACCCCATTACATGGTATTATGTTACATACGAATTACCCATATGCCAACTACTTACTGTAAAGGGGCACATGATAAGTTGGACAACAGGGCCCACTAAAAGAGGCTTCTAAGTATTTCATCTACAGACAGCAGAAGTCAAAATTCTGTTTAGAACTGAAGAGGTTTCAGGCAAAGCATGATCCTCGCCCTCACCTATTTGAGCAGATGACAGGAGCTGTTCTAGCCAAATCCTTTGGTGAGGTTTCAGATTTGTGAACTTGCACTCCCACTAACCTAAGCAGAAATCAAAGGAAAGAGACCCTCAGTGGTGAGCAAAAAAAAAAGCCTCCGACATGCTGACTTCATTGAAAAGGAGAAGATCTGGTTTAAGATCCCTACAAAGAAGCATGTGGCAGATAGGCAAATTATACATTTATAATCCAATTCCAGCCCACTGGTTCAGGACAGAACCATTCAGATGTTGGGTTGGGCTGGTGACATTCTGCAGTCAATGGATGCTGCCCTCATTAGTCATAATGTTTCTGAATTGTTTATGAACTGAGAAATTACCGTGATAGCAGCTGTGTGCTTCCATGATTGAGACTGCCCCTTTACAGCCCTCCCAATTCTCGAACATTCTTATCCCCTTTTGCAACAATCAAGAGATTCAAGGGGCTCCTATTGTTGCTTCCTTAAAGCAGACTATGCACTTTTAAAACTCATTTTCTTCGGGCCTCATTTTCAGAGGCATTAAGCACCTAGAATTCCTACTGCAAAAACACAACACTTGGGGGGGGGGGAAGGGGGGAGAGATTGTCATCCCTGCTTGCTACTACACTCATGTTCTCCTGCAAGTCATTTTTTTAGTGACATTTCACCAAATCATCTACTGTAAAAGATTTCAAATGATCCAGTAAAAAGCCAAAGCTGCTACACAGGTCCAGCAAGCAGCTGGAAGGCCAAGATGACTCACAGCCTTACAAAGCAGAGGATGCAACATTGTCTCATCTTCAAACACAACACTGCATGTTAATGGTGTTACAATGATCCTTTGCACGTTTGTAACTGATGGTACTAAGCCTGTCTGGCATGCGATGATTGCTCAAAGACATGGGTAAGATTGACACACGTGCCAAAAGCAGAAACATCCCATGACACACGTGCCAAAAGCAGAAACATCCCATGAAAGCATCAGGCATCCGCCCTGTGACAAGCTCCGAACTTGCATGGGAGAGTACTGCTGTCTGCAACAATGTGTTTCATGGAAAGTTACCTGTTTGCTGGAGAGTTAAGGCCTCCGCTGCCCAAGGAGGAAGTGGACAAGGTTGTTGCTATGGAATCACTGTTAGCTTCATCTACTGGAGGAGTTCTGGGAAGGAGATCAGGCCGGCCAAGGTGGGAACCTGGGAGTGCAGGGGAGAAGAGCAGAGCAAATGGCTCGATTATCTACATAATTAATAGCATCCCTGGCATGAGCATCGATAACTAATCATTTGCCAAGATCTTCTGCTGCATCATGCAGGAAATGACACAACAGAATGACCCAGTCTCCATTTTTAGTGAAGCTAGCTCATTGTGGTACCGTCTCTATACTAAAAGTTTCACCAACTTGCTATATTTGAACAATATCACTTAAACCAGTTACATAGGAATTACTGTATTGGATTGGACCAATGCTAGATACTTCAGAGGATGGGGTAATAGCTCTGCTGACCCGGGGATAATCCACTCCTGACCACAATAATTCTCCTCCTGACCACTAAAAGTTAAAGATAATCTTAAACCTTGAAAGCGTGAGGTTTAAAATCCCTTCCAGAATTTATAACAAGAATATCCAGTTGTAATTCATCTAGATGCCAAATTCCTTTTTGCTTCCTGCTAAAATAGTTCTTGGTCTCAATCACTTCCTGTAGCAGCAAGTGAGCTAAGTATACATTGTATTGAAAAGTCTCTTTACTGTTCCACTATGAATGCAAAATCTACATTGGCAGGTTCCCAATGGGATGAAAGACACATTGCATGAAAGTCTGACAACTCTAGGCCATCTGAAGACAATTCAGAATGCCACACCCCTTGAGCTACACAATATATTAATGGCTGCATGAGTCCTGGGTAGCTGCAATTAGACCAGAGATCCCAGAAGATGATGCTCTAGCAAGCTTGCAGACTTGGACAGCATGTACTGAATTGCCCCACAGTCTAATCAATGGAGATCTTTGCTCAGAAACATCTGGGCTGAAGAGAGCTTTTTTCACAGGTGGTTGGTTTTGTGGGCGTGTTTTTTTTTTTAAATAAGGAAAGCAATTCCTGCCATCTGGGTTTTCTAGTATTGGCACCAACCTTGCTCCACGTCTGCTTCAGTCGTTACTTGCGCTTTAGTCTCGCATGATGAATGTGACTGGGAAGGGACTCCGCCCTGACCCGTCCTCCGAGGAACGGTTGTGCCAGACCGGCTCTTTTTGGAAGGGGAAAGTTTTACTTAAAGACAAAAGCAAAGAAAGAAAGGTCTTACTTGATATCACCTTTTTCCAGAAAAAGAAACAGAACATCTTACATAGCAACATCCATAACCTTCGCCTATCATTTCATGATAAAGTGTTGCTCTCTGAAGAAAGCCGATGGATGAAAGACCCTCTCTTAGGAGATATCAGTCATGGACTCTGGGGCAGGAACCCCTGACACAGCACAAGTTTCCTACCAATCAAACACACTTCCATTCATACTCTCTCCTGCCTACAGCAGCCTCACATGGTATTTTCTTGAAGGCAGTGTTGCACATGAATCGTTGAAACCGCTCTGCATAGAAGCTGGGCCTATGCACAGATACAGTGTCCTGAAAAGACCAAAGGGACAAAAGTTATACATTTAACTAGGGCTAAGCAGAATTCTAAGACAGCATGGATTTCTTTTAGCACAGCTTAACATTTGGAACACATATGGTCACACAATATTAAAGGCACCTTTATAAATGATGTATAAACAATTAATAAAGTGATTAATATATGCTGAAAGCATGAGCAGTATGTGTTAAAGGCAACAGTTGAAGATATTACAGTTGGTTATAAGCAAGCTATTATTTGCATGGACTAACAATTGATTGTACATTTATTTACATCAATCATTTGTAGCTCTTTATAAATGTATCTTTAATATAAGGTGTGCCCCCACCACTTCCAGCATCACCCCCTGCCACTATAGAAGCAGCAGAGAAAAGCTGCAGGGAAACATGTCACTGCACAGCCATTCCCCCAGCTGGGATTGGGGAGCGGGAGAGGGAGTGGCAGCGGCAGCGCACAGAACTTCTTCCTCCTCCATACCATGGGTGTTCCTGCATTAGGGACACCTGCAGGACCAGGGTTCAAATGTATTGCTGTCAGGTAATTTAAGAATCCAAGAATAACATTCTCGCTACTTACCCCATCGTGCACCAATGCTTTCCATGAGTGCTCCAACTTCTTAACAAATCTGAAGTGAGATTTGAAAACAGTGAACAGTAATTTTTACACTTAAGCTTTGTAATCTCTGTTAGTAAATTACAATCACTGCTGATATCTGGCTCCTTAACACTGACAGATAGAAAAAGGTGCATTTCTGTTATAAGCCAAATTTCCAGATCTACTTACAAGAATCTAAACATTCAGTAGCAGTTTTATTTTTTGGGGGGAGAGATTTTAAGAGGCAGAGAGATAATGCCCATTGACTTTTAATGGGAGCTTTTTACATGAATCCTAGGGATATTACCCGTGTACCTGTGTGCTTGGTTGGCTGATAAGTCTGGGTGGTTACACACCTCTGATAAAGCAGCTGCAGTGTGGGGGTAACGAGGGGGGTAGGAGAGAGATTGGTTTTTGCCAGCTTAAAAGTGGATTCCCGTGAGTATCCGCTCCTGTGGAGCTGCCTGCCTGAGGAGGGGAGGAGATGAAAGGAGGCAGGACCTAGTTGCTAGCTCACCAGAGAGCACTGGCTGTCTGTGTAAACATGTAAGCACTGAAATTTTCAGCAGTTACACATTTACAGAAATAAATTCATTTTAACATCCCTAATTTATCCTTAGACTTTTTTTTTTTTTAAAGTTAGCTAAAATTCCCAGCTACGTGCATAGGTGCTGGAACTAAAGTTGCGGGGGATGCAGCAGCACTCCTGGACTTGAAGTGGTTTCCCATTATACAGAGTTTACAATTCGGGTTCAATGGCTCTTAGCACCTCCACTATACAAATTGTTCCCCCACCATTGCCTATGCACCACCTTGACATTAACGCTACAAACATCTGAGCCAAGTCACATAGCTATTTTTCATTCCCAAGGGAAGAGGCAATTTAAAGCTACCACCTATTTTTCTGTGCCACTTCCTGCACACTCCCTGTAGCATAATCACCGAGTCTAAGAAAAACCTGTCCTGTAAGCGCAAGCCTGTACTCTGACACTGAATAAACGAGGTATAAAGGTCCAGGGTAGCATTCAAGGATTTCAGCTTATGAAAAATGTCAAAGAAGAAATGGGGCAAGAAAACTAAACAGTTTGTAGTCTTCAGTAAAAGAGTCAGTCTCAGACAGATGAAACCAAACAGGGCCAATTTTATTACTGGATGTTTACTTTATCCATCCTTGACATCATACAGCTATTTAAAAATACTTACCTGTAGGACTGTAGCACATCAATGATACCAATATATAAAAGCAGTCTCTCTCCCTTGGAATTCCGGGCCGGAATACCTCCCATTCTAAAAAAGAAAACAGGAACCATGATGCAGGCTTTACCCCGACCTAAACATTTTCACTCAACACAACTCAGCCTTGTAGGGGTTAAATGGATTAACAAGTGGCAACATGCAGAGAACATCTACTGCTGAGCTAACAAACTCCAGTGAAGACAAATCAGAGCTAAATGCTATGTCAGTAAATTACCAAACATGCTAAGAGTTTATTCCTGCTTTCTGTGCATTTGTCTATTTTACTGAAAATGTGGGCTGGTTAATAGATAACTGTAACCCTAAGAACACCCTGAAGTATTTCAATTGGCCACTGTTAGAGACAGGAGACAGGTCTGATCCACTACAGCACTTCCTATGATCTGTGGAGGGGATACTTAAGGTTCTGCTGGTTTGTGTTTTTCAACCTCCAGGTGTTATACAGACAAATTAATCCTTACAAATCCCTGAGGCTGGCAAGCATCCTGCTTTCACTGGTCAAGGAAGCAGAGGCACGGAGGACTTCAGTGACTTGCTCAAGATAAGGAACTGAAACCAGAACTCAGGAGTACTGAACCCCCCCCCACCCCATGTCTCAGATTTGGTCCCCTACTTCATACTCCTGCCACAATACACTGACTCTGGGGTCCAGACTTGGTACCTAAATCGCATCTTCCTTGTCAATCCTTGAATTTTACCCCAAGGAACTAGCCTTTTTAATTTGAAAGATCAGCGCAGACATACTGGTCATCAGTCTCTATGGTGCCACCTCGCCGGGCCTCTCCTTGGATCGACTCCATAGCCGTGGAGTAGAGCGCTTTCTGGGCAGCTGGCCTCCGCGTGTCCGACTGGGACGTCCCATCCATTATTGCACGCTCTCTCTGAGCCTGATCAATGTTATGCACTGCCACAAGCAAACTATAATCCATGATTTTAAAACTCTGTAGAACCTGGACAGAAAGCCAATGCAGCACCATTTACAAAAGTCAAGTGATTCGTTAAACTATTCCAGTTTTATTCACGCACTAAGGGGATGGCCTCTATATAAACCTTCAGTCATTTTCATCCACAAATCTCAATGAGCAGCTTTACAAAAGAAGGTACATATCTGTATCTTTCGTCTACAGGCATGGCAACTGGAAAAATTATTTATGCAGGGCTGGGCTGGGCACCAGATCAGTTGCAGGCACAGATCTTGGGTCCTCTGACTCTCAATCTGGTGTCCTAGCAACTGGAGTGCACAGCTGCCCTAAAATTAGGACTCCTACTAATATAAAAGATATAAGACATTGCTGGGTGGGAGGCATAAATTTGACTGTTCAGGGGACTGGGAAGGGGAGACAGCACCTTACCCTCTAGATTATGGCTTTGAATTTTACCCAACTTGGAAATGTCTGAACATGCAAAAGGAGCCTGTGGTCTGTCCCATACCCAGTGGGCATCATCACATAAATGCCAAGCCATTAGCTCTGTTGGAGGAGAGATGGCTGAGGTGCTAAAGATCGAATGGACCATGGTAGCTAAGGCCCTGGGTCAGAAATGAGTTGTACAGAGAGGGCAATGTTTGGAGGGGTGACTGCATTGCAGCTGCCTGGACTGTGTCTTTCTGGGGACAGAGACACACCTTTCACTTAAAAACTGCATCACAGAGTTACTGGACTCTAGAAACACAAGAAAATGCAACAGGATAAATGGCTTTGCAGTTACCCTGGGGCATGCACATTTCAAAAGGTGCGAAACTAATCCACAGGGAAGGAAGAGAACTGGCCTCAATTCAGCCTGCCTCACCCTTCACTTACCAAACAATCTCTCTGTAGTGTTTTGCACAAGGCATTGTACATGTCAGAGTCTAGGAACAGGCCATCAGGGATGTCCTGCATAAAATCCAGGTCTTTGTATGTTGGGAAGACCTTCTCCCGCTCCTTCTGGGATGCTCGACGCTTATAGGTGGAGCCTTTCAAGTCATACTTCAGGTGCATTTTCACAGAGCGGGGCAGCAGGTTGTTCATCACTACAATGCGGATGTTCTTCCCTCCGGCCTGCACACAGTACAGGCCATAGAACTTAGGCAGCAGCGTCCGAGGATTCTGATTCAAGTTCTAAATGCCCAAAGACAGAAGACAACTTCAGAGTCCAAGCAACTCCCTAAATTCACAGTGCTCTTTGCTGGTGTATCCGAATCACAAAACACTGACTGGGATCCAAAGTGATTATCAGGAAAGCAACAAAACCGGGCTGGGTGAACTTTGGGCATAAATGGATAATTCTAGGATAAGAAATGTTTTCTCTGCACGTGTCACATACAGCTTTTGCAGACAAGGAATATGCACCTTCATCCATACATTTATCTGCTAGAGCCCATCTGTGGCAGCCATTAGGGCAAAGGAGGAATTTTTGTGCGTAGTCCTTTTAGTTTGCTACTCGCTCCTCTAGCTAAGATCTTGCCAGATCTCATGCTAAGTGGAACAAGGGAGAGTGCATACTGGAACAAGAGACCCCTAAAATCCTGATGGTTGCAGAAATTAGCATTGGTCCAGTATCCCGGTACAGTATTATGGGCAAAGAATTGGTACTGCCATGGGTAGTATTAAGTAATGCATGTATTAAGAATTCCATGGCACTTTTCAACACCAGGGACATTATCCTGGCCAAATTCCCACTCTGAGAGGCAGTTAGTAAAGGATTCTGGCACTATTTACCATCTCTAGTGGAACTGTGTATACGTTATATGTTGGGGTTGGATTGGATTCTGTTCTAGAAATAGCAGGGCCCACTATTCTACTTACGATTACATTTTAATTATTTTAGACAGACACTCAGGCCCTGAAATGCAGGCACGTTCAAGTTAAACAACAAAGTGGTGTTTGTTGGGCAACACTAAGAGACGAAAGAGAATGTCCAGAAGGGGGAGAAGGAAATAAGGTGCTTTGCATATCCGGGGTGTGAGCTTCTCGCACAAACACTGACAGAGCAGACACACACACAGCTATTCAACCTTGAAGAATCTAGCAGTGCAAGCCTGAATGCCGGGCGGGTCCCTTTTAGGGATGCCAGCACTCTTCAAAACAATCCAAATGAGTAGGTCTGGTGCAAACATCCTAGTGCAGGCTGAGGAACTCCAGCAGCCTTTATTAGTCACATACAGGAGGGTGTATCAGTATTAGTCAGCAGAGGCAAAATTGGAGTTGACCAAAGGGCTCAGGTCCAGATTTTCAGAGGCGCCGAGCATGTATCCTTGCAGCAAATGGGAATTGAGCGTGCTTAGCACCTCTGAAAATATGGCCTTGAGATCAGATGTTAACCTGCTGGACAGAATGTTACCTGCCAGTTAACGTGGACATTTTCTGCTGGCAAAGAAACATCATTACAACCCACACCGAAAGATCAGTCAAGCAACTTACCATATAGTAACCTGGCAGCAGCTTTTGCAAGAACTCTGCTTCTTTGTGCTGAACTGTTTTAATGATGAACTCGTCGTCACTGGATACATAGAAGAGGGAACCGCTAGCCCCAGAGTTCGAGAGCTCAATGAGTGGCTCACTGCAGAGTGAGTACTGAGGGGGTGAGTTAAAAAGCAAAAGCATAAGATAAACAAGAAACAAAGCACAGGTATCTTATCGATGCTATAACTACAGGGTCAACTCGAGGGGCTGAGTATGTAGAGATGGAGCCATTATGCACACACATATATGCTCCTTTGCAAAGCACTTTGAGCTGCTTCAGTGATCCGCATCATATATTGCCCACAAGCTGATAAATATGCAATTGAGTAAATACACTATTCATTGTGTTAGATAAACTGGAGATATTACAAGGATGTAGGGATCTAGCATAGGAAGTCATGACACAGCTTTCAGAGTAGGTGAAGCATCAAGCATGACTATCTCTGGAATCTGTGGCGCTCATGTCAGTGCAATCTGTCATCCATAAGTTTGTGCTAGAAGAGGTTTTGTTTGGCGAGATTACAGATAGCCATGGAGATGTCACTGTAAGCATGTGACATTTCAGCCGCTTCCTGCCCCACCTTTGGGAGGTGCTCTGATTAGACCAGGACCACACTGGGCTAGTACAATTATTTGCTATGTAAAGGAATGGTTTGATTCCTTCCTTTGAAGCTACTGTCCCATTGATCAGCTAAGGGGCAGCATCTTCTGGCCATCCAACGGGCCCTATAAGCAACGAACACACCTAATTTGTATAAACTTGAACTGGAGGCAGTTGTTCTTCCTTCTAATACAGTGCATGGTGCAGAGATCATTTGGCTCCTTGTGTACACTTCCATTTCCATTCCAGCAGCCTAAACTGCACATCAGAGATGGGAGATGCGTAATAGAATTCTGTGGGCTGCATTTGGCCATGTGAATTCTATGGGCTACAGGCATTGCTTTGGCCACCCGTAGGCTAGGCAGTGGTTGCAAGAGAGCCAATAGAGGGTCCAGGCTAGGAGAGTTTCATGGGAAGAGGCCACATGAGACTCTCCTATGAAGCACGATCACAATGGATGTGTTACAGAACACTACCTGAAGGTTCAGAATAAGCTGCTGAGAATTTGACAGTCAGACCAAGCAGGTCTCATATATCCACTCCAGAACAAGGCAATAGATCTCAATTGGGATAAATATTAAACTGCCCACACGGGGAGAACTGGCTATCAGTGCAGTCCCAGCCAAGGGTTTTTGTCCCTTGTCTCCCCCCCCCATAAACTTTATTTATGAAAGGCAAATACAAAGCAGGAGTGAAGCTGGGACAACATCCATTGGTAGAGCCCTGCAAATCTGCAGGTATCGGCATCCATGGATATGGATGCCAATATCCGTGTCTCATTTTTGCAGATACAGATGTGGATACACATTTTATAATCGTGCAAGGCTCTATCCCAGGGGTCTGCAACCTTTCCAAAGTGGCATGCCAAGATTTAA
Organism: Apalone spinifera; assembly: GCA_030068395.1. Classification (NCBI taxonomy): domain Eukaryota; kingdom Metazoa; phylum Chordata; order Testudines; family Trionychidae; genus Apalone; species Apalone spinifera. Next base: position 12,034,620 of record JANRFK010004824.1, read on the forward strand.
CTCTCCTGAGCTGGGCTGCGCCATTCTCTTGGCCGGGGGGAGAGGGAGGAAGACTCTTTCCACCATGCATCCGGCTTGGTCTCCTGCCCTGGGCTCTGCTCCAGCTTTTTCTGTGGGGAGGGAAGGAGCAGCGTGCACACACTTCCTTGCACTTGGGTGGAAGATCTGGGTGGGAGGTAGGGAGCAGGAGCAGGAGCAGGCTGAAAGTAGGGTGTCTGACCAGGGGAGAGGGGAAAGGAGCAGGCTGTGGGTAGGTGTCTGGCCGGGGGGAGAGATCAAGACCAGGGTGGGGGTGCAGGGTCTCGGCGTGGGGGGGTGGAATGGATGCAGGGTCTGGGTGGCCCTTACTTTTTTTTCCCCCTCCAGTGTCTGTAACAGGGTTTAGTTATTGTAACAGTCACTCCCATGTGGCAGCCAGATGCTGCTCCATACACAGAATAAGTTAGTGGCCCATGGGCCGAGTGTGGAATAGAGGTCATGGCTCGCCAGGATGGCAGGGAGTCCGGCTGGCAGTTCCGGGCAGGATGACCAGGATCCAGTCTGCCGGCACCTGGAGGATGGACTCCAACAGCCCCACGGGGCTCTCTGGTGGTGCAAGCGCACAGCACGTGGAACAGCAGGGACATGGCCATGACAGCCACGGGTTCTTCACAGGCATGAGAGGGGCTGGGTCTGCTTTTGCCCCCTGTGCTGCTTTCAGGCTTTCTGTCCCAGGCATGGCTTCCCGCTGCTCCATTAGCCAGATTCTGGCCAACAGAGCAGCGGGAAAAGTCTGCAGGCAACGTACTGGTGTGCTGCTTTGCTCCTCCAGCCAGGGGAGGGGGAGCACGCCCCCATGTGTGGAGCCATTTGCGGCTCTGGCTTTTTCCCCGATTGCACAGCGAGGCTCGGGGCTTTCTTCACTCCTCCATCCCCGTGTACCATTGAAAATCATCTTGCGTGCCACTTATGGCACG